>VZRW01006790.1:117518-223249 GCA_013398125.1 Aegotheles bennettii | reverse complement strand
TACTAACCACCCCCTTTCTAATGCACCCCAGGATGCCGTTGGCCTTCTTGGCCACAAGGGCACATTGAATGTAGCTCTGAGTTGTTTTATCTGAGGACTAAGCTAATATGAGTTTTTGGTTGTTCCAGTCCATTGACTGGAAATCATGTATTTAGAATCTTGTGTTATTTAATAAAGAATTTGCATGTTATTTTATTCCTTTTCCCCAAGTGTGTAAAATAAATATAATTGTTGCATTCTTCATTGTAAAGGTATTACGGTTGTTGGATGGGAAAATTCTGATGTCCCAGCAGGCCTACGGGATGTCCGTACAGCATTGTCGATTTACCTCTGATTGTCAGAGTCTCATTTCAAGTGCTCATGATTCAGTTATACAGGTTTGGAAGATATTTAAAAAGATTATGTTTCAACTTACAATTTATTTTTGAAGATTTTTTTTATATTGTAAATAATGTAAACTCAGTAAATGACTACTGTATTCTGTATTGCTCCAGCTTGAGGCAAGGGACTGTTGAAACTGTAGCCTCTATTTATACCTTATACCTTATGTGATAATGAATATTACACCATTTCTATTTTTAACGCTGTGAGTGGTAGAAAGGCTGCAGCTCCTTTAAGATGGGTGAAAGGAACATTAATTTTCAAACAAGAGAACAGTTCTGATTACAGAAGTGAAGGGTTTGCAGTGCAACTCAGAGCTGGTTATGTATGGTAGATCTGTCAGTGGGCTTACCTGCACTGTCTAAAGAAATGAGGTAAAAAGACCTGTCTCTGAGTGGGCTGAGGTGTCCACCCAGTTCAGTACAGTGGTGAATACAGATACTAGCTAGAAATAGAATGGCTGCACTAATGTAGTCTCTAATTAATAAGCTCTTCCTCTCAGCAAGGTAGATTGGCTCTGGAGAAGCATTCTGGTGTGTCTGCATTAGCATTTTAGCTCACCTCAGGCTTGCACTTTTGAAGTGGCTGTCCTGGTTGTTTATACTCTGTGCTTTAGTTTGCACTGCAGAGCACTTGCAGGCATGCTGACACGATTCTTAAACTACAGCACATGCTCCAGCTACTAATGAGCATTCAGTCCAACCAACCAAACAAGCTGGTTTGAGGTAAAGCCTCCAAAACACATGGGTGCTAGTCCTCAGCACTATTTTGCTCACCAAATCTATTCCAGCATCAGTGTTCTACCTACTTGCTGATATACACGTAACTTATGCAGCATCCCAATTTGGTATTTGTTTCGATCTGAAGCTAGCTGGAGTGGTATCACTGTGGTCAGTTAAGCAGTACAGGCAGCTGACCAGTTTGTTGGCTTTTGGACTCTTTCAGGTCTGACATGGGTAGCTTCTCTTGTAGGTCCTCAGCTCCCTCTAGTGGATAGTGCCTCAGTTAAACCTCCAGGATTGTCATCTGAACACCTTTGCTTTCTGTTCTTTGATACAGAAAACCTATTCATTTGAAAACTATTAAATCATTGTCATTTGAATTGATGCTTAATAGCTTCTGTACAATAAAATGACACTTCGTCATTTTTCCATGAATACTTGAATTAAAAATAGAAGTGTTATTTTGTTATAAAAATGGAATGCAAAATGGCATTTCATTAAAAATACACTTTAAAAATATAAAAGAAAGTTAGTTTAAGTACGGAGAATATGAGGCCTGCCAGGTGATGGAAGTGTATTTGTTGCATTAATCAAAGGTTTAAAACCCAAAACTTCTGGTATGCCTAGAAAATTATTGTTTCGCTTTTTCTTTTTCAATTGTCACTGAATATTAAGCATCAAATTCACTTTGAAAATCAGATTATGTATGTATTATAGGGAACTCTCACATAGGTTGAGTATTAAATACTATGGCATCCTCAATCTTCAGCATTATTACTATGGATATCTTCAATATATAACCTTTTAATTAGTTGCCACCTCCATAAGAACTTTTTATTCCTATTACTTAGAAATCAGTCAGTTAGTTCATTCTTCTTAACTTATGTGTGCCATTAAATATTTTTTATTAAAAGTATTCCATCTTTATGTTTAGGTATGGAATTGGCAGTTGAATGAATGTGTGTTTCTAAGAGGGCACAAGGAAGCAGTCAAGGATTTTAGACTTCTGGAAAATTCAAAACTTCTTTCTTGGTCATTTGATGGAACAGTTAAGGTAAATAAAAGGCTGTGAATTGACAAATCGCTTAACATACATTTTACTGTCTCTTCTAACATTTTATCTCTTAAATACTGTTGTGTAAGATGCAGGTGTTTTAACCTTTTTACAATGTCACAAATATAACCTGTTTTTCCTGTATATTTGGTAGGTTTGGAATGTTGCTACTGGAAACACAGAAAAAGATTTTGCTTGCCATGGAGGTGCTGTTCTTTCCTGTGCTGTTTCACCTGATGGTAGTAAATTTTCATCTACTTCTGCTGACAAAACTGCAAAGGTTGGTTACTTTCTATACAAAGATAAAAATGATGCCTTGCTTGTCCTGAAATGTATGCTTTATTTTTTTTTGTCTGAGGTAACTAGTGATTGTTTAAGTTACCCGGTTGTGTTTCTAGTATTAAATTTCCTGAATCTGTGAACACGTTTCCAAAGCTGTTATAGTCATTTACACTTGATCATAGCTATAACTTAAGGCTGTCCTGGTGACTTTTCTACAAATAAAATGCATGTTTAAGGCACAAGTTTGAACAGAACACTTTTAGTTCTCTGTATTGATTTGTTAATAGCCTAACATTCTTAATTTGGAAACCTAGGTTAAGAAAAATTTCTGAAACTTCCAGTGAAAGTGCTGTCTGTACATTCTGGTGTTCCTGTTCAGAAGCAAGGTGCAAAAAGAAGTGAACTGATTAATATTCCGGGGCTGCTCATTAGGTTTTTAAAGTGTCCCATTGGATTTTTAAAACTTTTTAAAAACTTTTTAAAAACTTTTAAAAACTTTTAAAAACTTTTAAAAACTTTTAAAAACTTTTAAAAACTTTTAAAAACTTTTAAAAACTTTTAAAAACTTTTAAAAACTTTTAAAAACTTTTTTTAAAACTTTCAAATTGATTGATGAATTCTTTTTATATGAACAGCTTTAAACTGTCTTGTGGATGAATCGGTTTTATTAGCGAGTATATTCCAAGCAAAAAAACATACTTGCAGTGGGTTCGTTACTTTGTAGCAAACACATTTTTGTGTGATTCAGATAATAAAAAGAAAAACAGACTACAGTATAATACATACATAAATGCACACACATATATTCATGTATAAAAAAAGCCTTATGTGCATTTGAATACTAGTGCCTTTTTGGAAAGTCATAATTGTTTTTGAACTTACCTTTTTCACTATTCTGTAATGTTTTCCATTTAGATTTGGAGCTTTGAAAGTTCATCTGTTCTTCTTGAGCTGAAAGGTCATGAAGCCTGTGTGCGGTGCTGTATATTCTCTCCTAATAACAAATTATTGGCCACTGGAGATGACAAAGGGGAAATACGGGTACTGTTTTAACTTTGCTGTTTAATTTATAATTCAATTGATAGCCATTTCAAAGACAGAAGAGTTCTGATAGTTTGTGTTCTGTATGTCTAATTTCTTAGCGTTGTGGTGAATTGAAGAGTTGAAAATAGCAAAACTGCCAACTGAGACACTAGTTTGTAACCATATTGATAGTTTTATGTTCCATGAATGCTGAGAAACTGATTCACATGTAGGATGCTTATTTACAAGGGGTTTTTTTTTCTCTAATATAGAAAAATACATTTCAGCTTTCCTTACTGCAGATTTTTTTTTCCTATTAAGTTTACTTAATCTTTACATAATCTTCTCTCTCTTCTAGATTTGGGACATTTTAACAGGTGCATTACTTCACTTCTGCTCCCCAGTTACTGTAGATGAAGGAGAACCAACACATGGTGGTTGGGTAACAGACCTCTCATTTTCTCCTGACAGTAAAATGCTTGTGTCATCTGGAGGCTATCTTAAGGTAAGCCTTGAAATAATAAAATATCCTAACATACCTGGTTAAGTGGCAGTACTCTGATAATTCTTAAGGAAAATGCAGACTAATTCAAAGAAACTTGTAATGTTTTACTTAACACAAAGCTGCTCCATTTTCATGACTGTCTAGCACTTGTTACTAATTTTCTTCTCAAATCTGAAAGCCGCCTGAAAAGGTCTCTTAAGAATTCAGACTTGAGACTTGGAGTTTGGTTTTGAACTCTATAAAATCCTTTTATTATTAGCTTCAGATTTTTATTAGCAATGTCCTTCATTAACATCTTTAATATTAAAGATCCCAGTCATTTTTGCATGCTACAATATCCATTCACTTTCAGCAGCAATTGTGTTCTTGATAATGAACAGAAAAACGCTCTCTGTCAGGCTTTTATTTTTTTAAAGATACTGAGTTTTAAGTTTTTTCACAAATAGAAATTCAGAAAGAATTGCAAGTGATAATTTTCTGCCTTGAAAATTACTCACTCATTCTGTGAGTAATCTTTGGAAGAGGACTGTTGAAACTGAGAAAATCAGTCTCTTCATCAGTCTGTCATTAGTTCAGACAACTACTGGGCATATGTTTTTTGGGAAGAGGTGTTCTTTCAGTCTGTGAATTGGTTCTTCATACCTGTAAATTTCTAGTGAGTTTTTTTTTTTCTCTCATGCAATAGCTAATACCTGTTAGTAAGAAACGTTGTATGTGAAATGACAGGTTGTGTACATATTTTGCTACTGCATTCAAATATCGCAAGAATAGAGGGTAAACTTCTTACTAGAACAATCAAGTACCAGCCTTGTGCTGGATTGCATTTGGTTCAATTTTGCATTTGGTCTACAGTTTTTCTGAGAAATAAAAAATTTCAGTCTACGTTCATGGAGTAAGCTGATGGTCGACGATTCCTCTGTATCTTTGTTATTAGTGCTTACTGTATATTCTAAAAAAAATTCTACCCTCGATGAAAAAGTCTGTGCTGATAACAAAACTGCAAATGATTTCAAATGTGTACATGACTGATTCTCTTGTGAGTCCAGCTAAGTTTTTAAATCCACAACTATAGTTTCAATTATATTGTCTGGCAATGTGTTTCATGTATTCATTTGATTATATAAAAATACATAATCTTTTAAATTTTGGACATGTTACGGTCACATTTTGTGATGGGGTAAAGGGCAGTACCTGAATTTATTATTTTGTATGCTTTCCCGAAATTGAACAGCTTCAGTCTCTTTGAATTTTCTTTTCATCTGAAAGTCTTATACCTGTAACTGATCCTAAAAATTTTCTACTTAAGATTGCTTGTATTTTTATTTTTAATGCTGCCTCTTTGGGGAAAGCGGTCAGCTGCGCTTGCTGTGCTAAGCCTGTTTGTAGAATTTATTCTAAGCTTCCTTCAACTAACTGAAAGTGTGTTGTTATTTTTTTTTATAGTGGTGGAATGTAACTACTGGAGAATCCTTACAAACCTTCTACACAAACGGAACAAACCTCAAGTCAATACATGTCTCCCCTAATTTCAAAATGTATGTGACTGTTGATAATCTTGGTATCCTTTATGTATTACAGAAGTTGTGATTAATGTGTTGAACACTGCAAAGATAATTCATTTTGGAAACAAAATTGTGCTAAATGTTGATGTGACACTCATTAAGCTGTGAATTGGTATTTCATTATTGTATTAATGATGTTTTTGTGTGTATTTATGTACATTTATGCACATTTTTTCAAATGAACTTGCATTTAATCTTGTTTTTAATAAGGATTTTTATAATCCTTAAGTCTTGATTTGTATCTTAAGTATGTTGCTTCCAATTTTGTAAGGAAATTATATTGAGACTTATTCAAATTAGTTGAAATTAATATTAATAGCAGTGAAGAAATAGTGAAGAAATAATAGGAATGTAATACTTTGAAATTGTATTTTGTGCTAAGGCTGATGGCTAAATGCTCTCTAGCCATGAACACAACTGTGTAAGATGCAAAAAAAAAAATTACTGTGATGCAAGGATTTTCGTTTAGTACAGAACAAAAAGAGTCAGGGACATCGTTCATTTGAAAAATGAAACTAGCTATCTTGGTGCTTGACATTCAAAACAAAATCAAGTAGCTGTTAAGTTTACAGCAGCAGTGTTTCCGCTTGTGGTAGGAACCTTCATGCTTCTAACCTTGTGGAGATAAAGCGCCTTGTAACACATATGAGCTGGTCTTATTAAGGAGAACATCTTGAGTCTTGTTTTCTCAAGGCAAGATCTGAAAGGATATTGCAATTGAAGTGGAAGAGATTGTGCCACATTTCCAGGCGAAGGAAGAATAAAGCTAACCAGATGAACTGAGAATGGAAATAATTTAAAATATATATATTGAAAAAATAAGGAGGTGTGAATTGTAGTTATGTTTCCTTTTGGAATTAATACTCAGTTTATACTGTGGAGTTTATACTATTGTCATCAGCTTTGTTTACATGGGACTCTATGGACAGAGATTTCTTGCCTGGTAATATGTGATTTTCTGATTTTGTTTGTTTGTTTTTTACAATATATTTATAGATTTAATATAAGGTTGAAATTTTGACATTTTGTACTAATAATACTTGACATATCTTTTTTGTGAATAATTCAATAACAATTTTTCTTAAGTTCCTGGTAAGCCTTGTTCTCGTAAATTGCTTCTCAGCTGCTATGAGCAGCTGTACAAGCATTAATATAATGATTTTCATATTTTTATAGTTGGCAGTAGAACACTCTATCTAAGTACTTGATTGTAAAAAGTACATTAGGGAGTACCTCAACTGATACTAAATAATGAAATTCTCACTTCTAGTGTGTTTTTTGTGCATTTCATAAGATTTAAGGTACATTCTTGGTATTTCCCTGGTTTTGACAATCACCAGTTTTTCCTCTTTTTTAACTTGAAATTTCGCTGTTTCTAAGGTGCTGTTGAATACGGGTCGGTATAATCAAAGTACTGCTGGCAGAAATACAAAGAGAAGAAATTCAGTAGAAAAAACTTGGTTTGTATTCTAAGCATGTACAGCTTTCAATAAAGATAATCCAGGCAATATTGGCCAAAGTTGTAAATGAATTTGAAATCTTGAGTGTTTTTTTAACAGGGTAGGAGGGAGAGTGCTGCCTCTTACTGTCTTTTATTGTGTTTTTATTTTCAATCTAAACATAATGCTGCATTACAAACTACATCAAAAATACTTTAACAGGTAAGCAACAGTGTTAAATATGAGGATGGAGGAAGAAGTGAACAAAGGTGAAGTCTGGAAAAATGTCCTGCAATGTTCAGTACAGAGTTGCTTCTACTGTCTAGATTGAATAGATACAAGAAGAACAGATACAATTTGCAGGAAGAAGATGACAAAATTTAAATGAAAAATTGTTAAAATAGGGGCCAACCAGGACAGCAACTTCATAAAATATTAAATAAGGTTAAGGGAGTTTACTGTAATAAAAAATAAAGTCCTGCTGTGTTTAGCTGTTCTTTCTGATGTTAGATGTATTTTAAAGGAAATGAAAGAAAATTTTGCCAGAAGGAATTTTTATGTAGGTTGAATGTTAGTGCTACCATTATGTTTTGTAATGCCAGATGAAACTGAATCAGTCAGCATTCAAATTTAACTAATGAGCATTGCCAATTTTATCTAGTTCTTTAACTGAAATGATAATGTGCTTTTGTGTAAACAATTTTTAGGTACACTTGCTATTAACGATGCCTGCCAGCTGTAAATGTTTTGAGTATCTTCACTTTGGCAATTAGACCTACAGCTTTTTCACAAATCTTTTTTTTTCTCTTCCCTTTATTAACATGGAACTGTACCAGCTACTCAAGAGGGTGCTTTATATCACCTTGAATTATACCATTCATTTAACTAGATTTCCCCTTCCCCCTCTCTTATCTTATACACTCATTTGAAGTGGAACTATGTAGTTACTGCATGAGGTTTTTCCACATAAAAGGCTTGTATATCTCTTGTAGTGCTGCAGTGTGTGGATAGAGCTGGAACTGGTAACCTGTTGCCAGTAGAGGAACATCCTCCACCCCAAAATTATTCTGCCTTCCCTAGAAAACGATGCAGTTAAACTCCTTTCACAGAATGCTGTGCAAATTGCTAATATTTTTTTTTTCCGCAAATTTTATTTAGTGAAGTCTCTGTATGGGACCTAGTTCCCCAGGTTGTATCTAGCTTCGACAGAGTCTGTGTCCTTGTCTCTGCTCTCCTGAGGTGTTTTACAGAAGCAGATGCCTTTGCAGGTTTCAGGGGAAAGCCAGGCTGAGAAAGCAGTCTCACTCAGGTGGTTTCTTCTGCCTTCCTGGAACAGAACATTGCAGGGAGGCCACTCTGCCCCAGCTTCAAGAAGTTGGTAAATCCAGAATACCAGTGGGCCACAGAGAATTCAGGTATGTTCTTCCAGTTGGTAGTAGAACATGAACCCCTTACTGAACAGTTCAGTTGCCCTTTTTCCTTAATAGGAAGTACAGATGTCACGGCAATGCCAAGGAGTGCAAAAGTCAGGCAGAGATGCTTTCTGTCATTGCCCTCTGATAGCACTCACTGGTGTTATTTGTCCACATTTTGCTTTCTTCCTTCTGTCTACTATGAAGACATATATTTATTTGAACTTGTAGATAGTGATGATGATGCCCAAGCGCACTGAGGACTTGGGATGCCTTATTTCTGCTGTGATTTCAAGAAGAGCAGAAGCCAAATGAACCTTACTGTTGGGAGAGCGGGGAGTGTGCCAGCTACTCAGAACGTTTACAGTGTGATTTTTGTGCTCAATTTCACTCTGCTCTTTCAAGCTAGGAATGGGACACAATTGTTGGCTCTGCCAGTGCACAAGAAGCTGTTAAGCTGAAACTAGGCTTGTTTGTGGCATGAACTCTGCAGTAGGTTGACCTATACTTTTTAGCACTTCCAGAGCTGCTGTGCAGTGTGCTGCTATCCATGTTTGCAGGCTGGTGAGGGGATTTTTAGGGGGGTGGCAGAGGTGGGTTTGGAGGAGGACTGTTGGGGGTTTTGGGGTTTTGATTTTTTTTTTTTTCAAATTAACTTACTGCACACTTTTCTTCTAGGGGGGCTTTTTATGAGAAACCTTGCAACTAGGTTTAGCAGAGGCCTAAGGTGAGTTGTTAGGGTGCATCCTAAAAGACCCAGTGAGTATAAAAGTGTAAGGTTTTCAGTCTGCACGTGTTACTGACAACTTCAGCACTTCATATATCATCTCCTACAGCTACACTTGCAGGATATAGCACAACTGAGCAATAGGCTCTTTGAATTGTTCTCCACAGATTGTGTAGCAAATTTAATTGCTATAGATAACCTAGAACAGGGATTTCCTGTAGTTCTAAAAATCACATTATTTGTCTGTAATATTCACCAAAGCTAGTAATTGATCCACACTCCTCTTCCTCACTGGAGTCAATATTCAGGTTTATGTGTGCTAAGACTTCGTAGCCTGCTGGTTCAAACTCTTACTCCAGTGCTAAGAAATCTTAATCTTGTCAAATTTTGAGAGCAAGTTTTCCAGTCCCAGAGACACAATGACAAGGATACTTCTTTCTCCACTTCCCAGTTAGAACCACTTAAATTCATCTTCTAATATTACGGTCAGTATCGGCTGTTGTTTATAAACTCCTTGACAGAAGTAGTGTAGGAAAAAATGATTCAGGAAACACTGAAAAATATACATTTGGTTTAAGAGCACTACAATAATGCAGGAGAGGAAAGGGGTATTTTCAATATGAGATTTGGAAATGCTTAGAGTTTTTGTCTTTTTAACAGTTTTTTGTTTGTGATGTGGTTTGTGGGGATTTTTGTTTGTTTTGTTTTGTTTTTCATTTTAGTAGAGGGTAGATGAGTGGACAGACAGGCATAGGCCAGTGGAAATGTCTCTAAACACAGACCAACATTTTGCTTTAAAGAATCCAATCTGAAGCCGCTAATCCTGTCTTGATGGTTGAGCACTCAGCACCTAGACAGTAATGAAAGATATACTTACACAAGTTGCTAGCTCCTAAATTTTTCAGTGTATTTGTATGACTTCTTACAATGTGCTGTGGAGTTTATTTATATTCAGTACAGGATAGAAATTATGCATTTTATATTTCCAGCTGTACACGAGATTGAAGGAAACATGTGGAAGGGGTCTTACCAATATCTGACTTGAATTTCAGAACTGGGAAATGTGAGGGGAAATAGTTTCAGAGTTTGAACAAATTAAACGTTGGTTAAATTTTACCTCTATTTGAGTATATGTTTAACAATAGCATGAAAAAAGGTCACCTGAGTGCGTCTGAATTTTCAAAGCTTTTAAAGAAATATTTTAGACATGTTGCAGGTGTTGCACTCTCAGATTCTCAATCAAATCCTTGTGTTTTTGTCAACTCTAAAAATTATAGAGCCGATAGTAATTTTTTTTTTCTTTCTACGGTATCAAGGCTTTAGCTATTACATTGCTGTTCTGACTCAGCAGATGGGTTTTTTTATAGTCTGCTGCACTAGGTTTGACCAGTAGCACTGGGTTTGACAGGCAGACCTTCTGGGTACACATTCATTCAAAAAGAAGTGGTGGTAAGTGGCCAGACTGAATCTGTGGAAGAATAGTTTGTTTTTCACTGCAAGATTGTAACAGTGAATACCTGCCAGGGACAGGTACAATTCAATTGAACTACACTTGACCTGGAATTTTCTTCATAGTGTATTCTGAGCATTTAAATTTGGTTAAAAATATATTACACACAGTAGATGGCAATAAGCTAAAAGTCTACCAATTGATTGTTTTATCTCCTTTTTACAGAACTACCTTTGTTCAAAGGGTTAAACTTTTGATTATGGTAGATATGGAAAAAAGTCTGTTCCTTGAAGTTGTGGTCTCTTAAACTTCTAGCTGTGGGAGCTCTTTATACTTCACAGTTTCTCAACATGCTTTACCCATCGTTATATCTCACATTTAGTCAACCTTCTTTCAAATGGGGGGTTCCACTGTTCAGGGTTCTGGTGTTGGTAATGTTAAGAGAAGAGTTGCTGAAGCAAAGCTGTGTTTCACTATCCTTTCTTTTATCACACAGTGGCATGAAGTATTTTCTCAATGTGTATTCTGGATCTCTCTGTTTCCTTTAGCATGTATTAGTGAAAAAAAATATCTTTAACAAGCTGTTAGATAAGTGTACTATGGATCGCTTTTTTTGCTAAAATGTGAACCTAGGAAATGAAGATTGCCTTCTATAAAAATGATAATCCTTCTTATACTTTTTATTTTCAGTCTGCATACAAATTACATCTGCTTTTCAAAACGTAAACCATAGTGCCTCCAGCTTATGCAGCTTGTACCTCCATTGTGCATTACTTATTTTGCTCTTTATTTGAGTTCTGTCATGGGTTAGAAATTAGTTTAGGATAATACTATGTATCTGTCCACATGTTTGTTTTCTTAAGCAGGAAAATGAGAATTTGATCACAGTAAATACTTCGAGCAGTTAGCAGCAAATACAAGTCTTAACTTTGATTTCTCATGAAAGCAAAGTTTGGATGTCAAAGTTGAAATGGATAACTATGACAAACAGTGAGGGTCTTTGAGCTTGGATGCCTTCTGTTTTGAAAGTGTTTTGTGCAGTGTTCGAGTTCTAACAAAGTGGTCTTCCCTACTGAAATGACCATACTGAGGTATTTTTTGCTATTTCTGAGGTGACTGTCAGTTCATGGCTGATGAGATTCCTTGAAGGGAAAACTGGAAGTTCCTAAACATAGTCAAAACTTCAAAGTGAGAACCGCTGAATTTAGGTATCGTAACCCAAGGACTTGGCCTAAATGGGAGAACTGAAAAATTCTTCCCCAGAGGAAGTAAAGACAAAGCTGTAAGTGCCTGCACTCAGAGGTCAGTAGCAGAGGTCAGATAACCCAGTAGCAGTGGCACATTAAAGGTAAAGGTGTAATTATGATGGTGGTGTTTGTACAGTGACTGACACAAACAGTACTTTTTTTAACAGTTAAGTGCTTTTTGCTTTCCGTTTGAAACACAACATTTGCTCTTGCACATTTTTGGACTTCGCTTTTTCTTCCTCTAAGCCAGTTTTAGAGGCTATTTTGAATAGGATATTAAAATAATCCTGGCATTTTTCCTTAAGAACTGAGTAGAGTTTGAAAACTGGATACATTTATCTATCCTTCCTTCTCAGAGCTGTTTTTTCCCTGAGAGATTCTTGCTACATTAAACAAGTGAAGCCATATAACAAACATTTCAGTAATCAGGCCAACATAAAGTACTCATAAATTAGCACCAGGCAGCTCTAAATCTGTCATAAATTCTTACTAGCTTGTTCACAGGAATGTTTATGTAATTGAAAGAAAATACAGAGAGGAAGTTAAGTCTCCTTTTTACAAGTTAAATCAACTATAGTGAGATGAAAAACACCCACACACTTGGCCTTGGATCAGCGGAGACATTCTTGAAAAGCAAACATTTATGAAGTCTTTATTATGAAATCAAATTATGAAATCAAATTCAAGGTGTAAAAATCATCAGTTTTCCAGGTGTCACCGATCGTACTCTGCTTGCATATTCCTTGTATAACAGGATAGCACCTCGGTCAGGGGGGTACAGATTTGGAATCATTCCATCAAAACAATTTTTGGCATAGCTGGCAACATAGATGTAATATAGGATGTGTTAAAGCTGGAAATTATTGAAAGGGGTCCAAAGAGTTACTGTTCTGCAGATGTGGAAAAAAAAGCAACACACCAAAAACCTCCTGAACAAGATGCTGTCTTGCGTAACATCCCTTAAAAAGAGATGTAGAAGCTGCACTGAAACACAGATAAATATATTAGGAGATGTTTATGATATTTTAGAATGCAAATTACAAAGTAAAATATAATAGCAACTGAGAGGGGTTTGTGCACCAAGGAGTGAAATATCAATAAGCAAAATAAAAGGTCAGTTAGTATTAAACCTATGCAATTAAAAAAAAAAAGCTTATTCCATTGATCACAATGACACAGTTGTGAAATATGATGTTGGAAAGACCAAATATTTTGAACATATTAATCACAGAAACAGGAAGTTTGTAATCTTAACAGACCAGGGGCAAGGATGTGTTTGTTCAAACTAAATAATTTTGAATCAACAAGTACAAACAATACATAGCCAAATGCCTGAGATGGATAATCATCTGTTGAACCATGCCTGGTAAAATTCATCACGTCTTGAAAAAATGAGAAATTTCTAAAGGATTGTAATGCATGACAATTCTGGTGTTTTGAAAGAGGTGACAAAGGCAACTACTGACCTGAAGTCAGTCCTGAGTAAAATCATGGAATGGCAGATTTAGGGTTATATGGAAAAGCAGAGTCTACTCTGAACATCACAGCATTTTTCTAGGCATTGCTGATTGTTGTATTTTTATGAGACGGGTTTCATCAAAAGTTGCTGATAGGTTTCTAATTGTTTTGCTTGTGTTTTGGGGTTTTTTTCCAACCCATCAGTGTCAATATATGAACTTTGGATTTCTTTTGGGAATTTGATTTACTATCACATATCATTTGGATTTAAAAGATCTTCTATAGCACTTAGACAACATATTAGATGGATCACAATATTGATCACATTATTTGTACAATGTTATTTAATGGTTTTGTCCATGATCTATGATAAAGCTGCAGATAACATAAATTGGCTAAAGAATTAATTGCAAGAATAAGTAGCTATTACATTATGATGCATGTCTGCTTTCAGCATCTAACAGCATGGTTTTGTTTTCTTATGGACGAAGGATAGCTTTGTCATACATAGCGGATTTAAGAATGCCAGTGAGACCATCTTGAAAATGGTGGTGTGGAAATGAAAGTGGGTAGTATCATCCATACGGAGTCCAAAGTGTCTGAAGGAGTGAGGAAGCGATCTATGTGCTTCATTAATAAGAAAACTGTGGGAGTAGTGCATACAGCTCTGGTATTTGTATTTCAGGGACAAAATGGATTCAACCAAAATTTTAGGAGAGTACCACAAAAAGTGATCCAAGTTTTGGGCAAAAGTCTTGCAGTGTAAAGTTCGAGTTGAATTTGTTTTGTTGAATTGGAGAGAAGGCTGAGAAGTGACTATATTGGTGAGGTGTGGGAGAGAGGCCTTGCTGACAAAAGAATTACAAGCTCTCTTGGCTGAAAGAAAAAAAACACCTTGTAAAATCATGTAAAGCAAGGGAATTAGTTCTTAATTTCTATTTCTTGATACAAAAGTGAGACTAAACAGACATCTCAGAAAAACATTGTTTATACTTAAATGCTCCTAGCTGTTCTGTATGCTTCAAATGTTATGACTTATTATAAAGCTAAGATCTTTATTCCCTTGCTTTGTATGTTCACCTAAAAATAGGTACAGAAAAGAACTTAAGAGACCCTCTGATAAAGTTCCATGTCCCAGGTCTACATAGTCTGTGCCAGGAGAGTGGTTGTAGAGAAACACTAAGATTTGGGGGTTTTGTTGGTCATATGTGGATCAGGAAAAACTTCATTCTTGTACTTTATAATTGGGCCTTTAAATCTTTTCACTTTCCTTTGAGACTGGCCACTTTAGGAAGTGCAGTATTGAACACAAGTGAGCTGTGCCTTCAGGTGTGACAAGTATTAATCTTTTTGTTTTCTTAGCTATCAGTTTAATTTTCTAGATTTGATGTAGTTGGCCTAGGTAATTATTGAAGCTTGAAGCAACTACAGCTGAGTGAAAGGTAACAGCTGTGATAGAGAGATAGCATGATGAATGATCTATCATAGTTTCATATTAACCTCCAATCATATACAGCATTCCCAGATACTAGGAGGTTTTGGTAGATTCACTCAATTCCAATGCAGAATTGTTCACCTAATTTGTCACTGATATCTTCCCGACAGTACATAAAGTTTAAGTATATAAAGGTAAGTTAAAGTAAAAAATATTAATCTTCTTTGCAACATAAACTCAAGAAATAAGTAGTGCTAGTCTCAATTATATACATTAGGATATTTTTGTGTAGGACATGCCCAAGCCTAGCAATTCTGCAGCTTAGCAGAATTTCTAATCATTATCTAATAATCACAAGCACAAGAATGAAGACTGCATTGCATCTCATGTATCGCTAAAATTGGTGTAGTCTATTTCTTTTTTCCTCATGGTGTCAGTATAGGATAAAGCTAAGGATCTCCGGGTATTCTTTATACTGGAATGCATTTCCATTTCCTTTGTTTCATCCTGAATTTCTGGGTTTTCTAATACTCATTTAGAAAAGATTATAACAAATATACTGCCTTCAAATTTGGACACGTACTCTCAATCATTGACTTATCTTTAACATTGTGCATGGATTTTTCATTTTATTTTTTAAAAGTATTTAACACTGGGATAAATTTAGCTTTGGATAAGGATCTGGAGAATCTGAGCAGTTCTTCTAATGACTTGAAAGCAGTAATTGTCATGTTTAAAAAAACGACAAAAAGGCATGTATCATGATTAAGTGAACTTATGATGTTAAATCTGTGATAATTTTCTATGTGTGAGGAAGAAGTCTAGGGCCCTCAGTTTCTGTCTAAGCTTCACTTTTTCTTATGTAGTTGTAATGTGTTTTGCATTCAGCTTTCTTGATTGAAAGAAAAAGTAGTTTTCTTTTCCAAGCTCTTGGTGGCAAGAGTAGAGCGAAAGAATTTTGTTTTGTTTATATATCAATAGCATTTTTGTCTGTCTAGTTGTTACCACTTTACCCAGACCCACATTCTCAGATACCCAGGTACCTGACTTTCCATAGTGGAAAGGTGAAAGATGCGGCACTAGTGAATACATATACGTTAAGTAGAACTGAAGAGAAATTTGCTTGTGGTATTTTATAAGAGTGGGAACTGGGCTTGGATGCAGTTTCCCATTCCTGCATTTGGAGCATATCCTTCCTGAAAGGCAAGGACCATGGGCTATTTCCTCGATTTCCCTTTTTGGCCTGTTCAGTAGAACAGCAGTGTTTGGCAGGCTGCATTCAGGATTGTAATGAGGATGATTGTGTCTGTCTGGTCAGTAGGAATGAAATCATCACTAGTTCCACAAAGTCTACATCCTAGTGTGAACTCTGGCTGCAGGTGAACCCTGTGTGTTTGTTTCAATCAGCTGAGCTTGTGGTCAGCCTGCACCTAGCTTGGGTTATCAGCTCACAGGTGTGACAGCTAACTAGAACCAGTATATTCAAGGCTGGACTTGATGGCAGTGAGGTCAGTTTGCTCGTCTAATGAAGTTGGTTCACCCAATGAAGTTATGGAGCACTAAACAGTTGCAGAGATTTTCATCACAAGCCTGAACTTTCTAGTGAGCTGAAAATCCTGTCAAGACTTTCAGCAAGTTGAGTCCTTTTTTCTCCCCCTCTCTTCAGCCAGTCTGTTTACATAAGATAACAGATACCCCCCTCCTTAGACAAGTGCCCACATTTAAATACTGCGTCTAATATGCCATTCCTTTCACTTATGTGCTTGACACTGCCAAACAGTCCCTCTGCAGAGTCGATTGTTCTTTGGGCTGGTAGTTTGGAGATAGTTGAAGTTACTATTTCTAGACTGGTGTCTTGATGACATCTCCATCATCCTCCAGTGAAGTGTGAAGCAGGACAGCTGAACAGCACACATTGAAAGAAATCTAGGGCAAATTTAAATGAGAGTTCTGCACATGGCACAAACTGCCTGTTCTATTCCAGAATAAATGCTATAAACTATTTCACAGTTGTTCCTAAAGGTTTATTAATTGTCTAGCATGTTGCTTTCTTTTCCAAAGGACTGACACAACCTTCTTCATGACATTCTAATTCTCTTCTGTATGGTCACTGTTTTATGGCCATGCCAGCTTTTGATGCTGAGGTGTTTGCTTCAGGCTGCAAGGCATGTGTAATATTGTGGTTCTGGAGGAGAAGCAGACTCATAAACTCATTGTCAGAACACCAGAACCAGATACTCGGTCTCTTCCTGCCAGCTGTGAGCAGTAGCTGCTTTGGCTTAACACTAGGCCATGTTGGAGTCCTCACTATGTCCAGTCTGAAATGTTACATCTGCTTTAGGAAATCTTCCAGCTTCACAACACAGAATTTCCCTGTTGGTTCCTTCAGTCTTTAAGCCTTCTCCCAGCAGCAGTTTTTTTTACCTTGCATATTAGAGATGTCACTAGCCAAATAATTCTCAAAATCCTTTGTCACCCACACTTACCTCACTTTGTTTCCAATTTCCTTATCTTCTCCTGTCAAATGCAATCTGCTTCCATATAATCTCTCTTCTTTTGCCCATTCTCCACGCTCCCACTGTTAACTCCTGGTTTTGCAACATCCAAATGCACCAGTTTCTTCACATACTCTTCTTGACTGCTTCTGCTTCCCTCTTACCTTGAGTAGAGGTCAAGAATAGCAATTGCCCTCAAGAATAGGAATTGCCCAGGTGCCTGGCTTTTCCTCTACCTTCACTTTTAAGACTGACCATTGTCCCCTTACTTCCTATATTTTTCTAGCATACAAGGAACTTTGATGAGAAGTCAGCTGTTCACCTTGACCAATAAGGACTAAAAGATCAAGTGGTAACTGCTTTGGGTGGTTAGTGTAGGTTTGTAGAAGTCTTTCTGAATCTGAAGAAAGGAATGGTGAACCACTGTCCCATGCCAGAGCACACCGCATGGACTTCTCTCCTGACTTCTGCTAGTATCAGTTAGTGAGGGAAATGTTTCCCTCTAAAATCCCAGGTGTCTGCAAATACAAAGTGCCTTCTCTTTCCTTCCAGTTTCAACTTATGTCTGGTGTGGGGGCTCCAATTGTTCACTGCCTCACTGTGTCCCAAAACTTTTCTCTTCACCCTCGTTCCCTGCCCCATCAGTCTTTCATGTTACAGCCTTCAGCAGTCTTGACAGCTATCCTGTCTCTTTTGCCCCAATTATCTCTAACAAGTTCAGCAGCTTATTGTGCCACCTTACCTGCTTGACATCTCTTTTGATGAACCTAGATGAAATTATTCCTGCAAAGCTGCCAGTCCTTCCTGTTATTTCACTCCTTTCCTTTACGTCTGCTGAAGGTTGTGCTGCACCTCCTGTCTCATCCTTTAATTTTAGCGGGGGTCGCTCAGTTATATAAGAGGTGCCCCTGGCCACTTTGTACTTTTGGTGCCTGAAGTGAAGGTGTTTTAACGTAACTCCCTGTGTGAGTCTTCACAGGGTGTGATTAAATAAGAGAAGTCAGCAGCTCAGTAGTGCACCGAAGAACAAGTTAATTAAGGACTTTGAAGTATGAAGTATTTACCATCTGTAAACAAAATCTGTATTCTAAACCAAAACTGTCTCCACAGCAATGCCTAGGTTTGTGAGGAACAAGATACAAAGCCCGATGCAATCAGGGAAAGGGGAGGACAGGACCTTCTACTGATTTCAGTATCTGTTGGATCAGACTCCTTATTTCCTTTAGCAATGATAAAATGATGCACAAAGCACTGGGACTGTACAACTTCATTTTATTTTGTGTGCTTTTATAGGATATAAATAAATGACAAAATTACAAAATTTCTAACTGGAAGCCCAAGCATATTTACATAAGTATTTGTTGCAGTGAGGCTACTATTTACTGTTCTCCTATACAATTTTCCTTTTGGTACCATATTTTTAGTGTTATTTTTTTACTGTCAGTTGACTACGTACATATCAACAGTGAATAGGCAAAATATGTACAAGGAACTATTTTGTTCAAGTAAATTGAATACTGTATTAAAAGAATGTCATCACTCAGCGCTATGATTAGGTTTAACTAAACCATATACAATTATCAGGTTTAAACCAAGTTCAATTATGCATTTTTTTGGAATTTACCAACTGATGATTCTAACTGAAAACCTCAGCTGGATAAAAAATAATAATTAAAAAAACATTAAGACAACCACACAATTTATCAATATCTCTATAATGAACTTCAAAATGATTCACAATTTGACCGGATAGAACAATATACGTTAAAATGTCATTTTTCTCCTATAGTGATATTTGTACCGTTATAATTTCAGTTCTACATAAATATACATCATGGTATTATACAAATACTCCACAGACATTAAAAAAATTAAAACACTTCAAAGAAAATGTAAGTAAATCTTATTTAATCAAATATTAAGCAAATGCTTAAATATTTTGTTGCATGAAAACATTTTTATTACTTTGGAATTTTTTTCTTTTTCTTGCTATTTTTATTTAGAAAACATTTTGCAGTAGAATTTTATCAACACTCCTCTCAAAACAAGCTTTCTGTGACAGAAATCTTGATAGCAAAATTAATGTTTTTGACTTTTTTTAGAACCACTGAGATTATTTTTTAAAAATACTAGTAGAATTCATGGCTATAGCAATGTTGAACTGCATAAACTATATGTAGATGTAGTAGAATGACCATTCCACTTCCATTCCAGACTGATCACATGAAACATCCAGTGCACTGATGCTACAACTTTTACAATTTTCATAATGCTGCAATAGCAGTGGTTTACTTAACTTTAAAATAAACAATATTTGTCATAATTTATCTGGCTTCCTTCCATAAATATTAATATGTTTTCCTATAGTACTTCTCTTCCATAAAAATATCTAATAAATGTTTTCTGTGCATTATTAATACCTTTTTCTAAGCATTCATAAAACTCTGATCCTTCGTTACAATGCAAGAGGTTCCTATTTCTGTAGAGGATCAAAGGACACCAATGATTACATATAAAACCAGCGCACACAGAAATCAGGGTGCCTAATTTCTTGTCAGTTTAACGAGTTCTTTATTCAACACCATAATTATTAATGAATTCAGTGGTTTCACAAATACTCTATTTATTAATTCTGGTTCTACTTCAATTAAAAACTGCCAAGATTTAAATAAAAAACCAATCAAATATTCTACTCATAGGCAGCATTAGTATAGTTTAGAGACCTTTTGTTTTTGTTTTTTTTTTTTAAAAGTAGAATTCTAAAATAAGAAATCAAAGAAAGCACTGTGGCAGAGTCACAAGGGAGAACTGCGTGAAAAATAAGGTTTCTCGCTCCTCTTGTGGACTGTAATTTTAAAAGTCTTCGTATAGTGTCATTCTTCTGTCAGTGCTGCAGGAAGAAGAATATCACCAGAAATTACTGTCAGCCTTTTTTTGTTAGTTACAAGGCCACTCATACAGTGCAGTCTTCCTCTCTGCTGGGTTGAAACGTTGCCATAAAGAAAAGGCTGTGCTGTGACTGCTTGGCGTGCAAGGCACAACAAGGAACAGGGGGGACAGTTTTGTATCAGAAAATTGTAGTTTCATACTTGGTATTAATGCCTCTTTTGGCTTCTTGTCCAGGTTCAACAATCCATGGTAGATTCGCAAGAGTCTTTTGTTCAGCTGGATCTATCTGCTTTAAGACAAAGGCAAACATATGGATGGGTTACCATCTCTGCGCACGACATGTCTAGCATTTTTCTTTAACGAACAGAACGCAGAACAAATTCTGTATCGACAAAGTCCTACAGCAGTGAGTGCGGTGGTCTACACTCCCGTGTACCCAGGGTTGCCCTCCTTTTCCTGTTCAGATCAGAGCTGTGTCTGCCCCCAAGCTATAGGGCATCATAGTTCGTTAAAGCCATGCTTGATGCTGAGGAGTCCTTTTGCTACCGAGACAGATGATGGCATCAGGAAATGTTCTCTCTTAAAATTTTATGGAGGAAGATTCTGTGACAATGGATGACAAAGTATACAGTCATACATTTTTTTCCCCTTCCTTTCATCCAATAATATCACAGATAGTCTGTGAATATGACTCAATGTGTGGTCATTTTTTCCCCTTTTCCCCCCAAATCACCCTGTGTCTGTAATCTCACTTGATTTAAAATAGTTTTCATAATTTTTTCGTAAGTTTCTTAAAAGCTCTGCCATAAAAGAATATTTTTCTGTCATCTCTGCACTTCAGGAGGGCGCTTCAAAGACAATCAATATGCAGGCTCCAATGAACTTGTATTCTTAGGAGTTTGCAATTCCAAAGACAATATTGAAAAGGTGTATTGAATCCCAGTTTTGGAACAGGAGGGTCTCCCGAAGGTCAAAAAAAAAAAAAAGGGTAAGAAAATAAGTTGCTTGGTCTGACAAGATCATTGTAAATTGATTTAAATTTGTAATTTGATTAGGATACATATGCAGTGTTTGTGTATCAAACAAGTTTGGTGTGGATTATTTTTCGTGATAGGAGATCAGGAAAGTCCATGGAACCGCAGTTTTAGAGATAGTCATTGGCTGTGATTCTCAGGACTTAAAAAAGCACAATACATTGGAATGAGACTGAATCAATTAAAGCTCTGCAATTACTATAAAAGATATATGCTCAACGCTAGCAAAGCAACATCTTAAACTGGAGGAATCTGAAATGAGCAGTTGTTTGAAGTGGCTGCCCATGCTGCAGTGACATGACCCTACTGACTGATGAGCAGAGGTGGCACAGCTAAAACATGGAGCATTTCTGACTCAGCAGGTACATTTATTTATACAGCTTCTAGTATATCAACTCTTAACTGTATAGCTAAATTCTGCTTTTATGCATGCATGACTACCTTCTACTTACCACTGACTTCCGAATACTAACACGTGGTTTGGGAACAGGCTTGGAGGGTTTATTTTCAAAGCTTTCTGGGAGGGTTGAAGAATGGCCCCCTTTTCGTGCTTGTAGTGCAAGCTGATAGGCCACCTCAAATGCTTGTCCTAGTGTAAGAATGATTTCGTAAGCTAAATTCTGGAACAAAACAAAAACAGTTACAGTTGGAGTGAGGT
The DNA here is from genome assembly GCA_013398125.1 of Aegotheles bennettii. NCBI lineage: Eukaryota > Metazoa > Chordata > Aves > Caprimulgiformes > Aegothelidae > Aegotheles > Aegotheles bennettii. The sequence goes on along the minus strand of VZRW01006790.1, from coordinate 201,476 downwards.
TGAATTATCACCAGATACATGAAGTAGTACTGTCTACAGAAGTGATTTGTAATGTAAATAAAAAATCATAATAAATTCCTTTATTGTGGAAATATTTACATGTCATTTGATTTCTTATTAATTAAAACAATCTAAATGTAAATTATTGTACTGAAAGTAATTACTTCTAAAAACCTTGAAAACATTCTCTTGATAAACATGAAAATAGGAGTGGGTGTGTGTCATCTCTTTTTAGAAAAAGTGCATTAATCCTCCCACTAGCCCAGCTCACCCTGCATCTGCTGCTCTTAAGATCCCACCCCTCTCTCACTACTGCACCTATGTGACATTCACCCTTGCTCTATTTCAGACCTCCTCTGCTGACTCGTCCTCCACCAGAGCTGGCAGCCTGATGCACTGCTGTCCTGACCGTGTGCCTTGGGATGCTCTCACCGAACAGCACGGGAAGAGGACGCAGCGTTGGTGTGATGCTTCTGAAAGGACTGAAAGCAAATGCTGAAAGTGCGTGCTCTGCTTCACAGATGCAGTGCACCTATGCTTGCAAAGCCAGTGCTCTGCTTCGGGTGAGTGTTTCAAGTGCTGGGGAAACCTTCTCATGGTATTGTTTTCTAGAAGTAAAAATGTTTGAGCTTAAACTGGCATGTCAGAATACTCTTGTAAGCTGGGAGGGAGTTATTGTGTAGGACCAAAGTAGTCAGGCTCTTAAGACTAATACCAGTTCTCATTGCATATGTGGAAGAAAACTTGTTGAAAGGTTTATGAAGCATGTTGTTTTTGCCGTGTGTGGGTGTGTGTGGGTGTCACCATCTCTTTTCAGTACAGTTTTCTATCAACTAAAAAGCAGCTGTGAGTTTCAAATTTTACCTTACTCTAAACTGCAAGTGAATTTCTATGATAATTTTTTTCAGGTTTGTGGGTTTGTTTTGTAGGCTCCTACTAGAGCCTATTTCTAGGCTCTTAACTTTCCAAGAATGTTTCAACCCCCTGCAGAGCAAATGCATGCCTGCAGGCTTGCCTCCTTATGTCCTACAGTCTCTTTAGAATAATTCATAAATATTTGATGTAATTCAGAAGTTACCCTTTCCTTCCTCAGCCTCTGTAGCCCATAGTTAGAAACAAGCCTGCATTGCTTTGAAACTAGGTGATCCCTTAAAACTCCCACATTTCTGATATAATTTTAAATGAGATATCTTTAGCTAGTCAAGTCTCACTGATGAGTTTGCAATAAGCCAGAAAACAATGCAAGACACTTAAAAGTACGCTATCTGCCCTTAACTCATTAACACATAGTTATAAGGATAAGCATTTTTTTTCATGCCCTACACTGTAATTTCACTGTAGTCATGAAGAATTGCCACCACTTTGTTATCACACATGTATACTGAGATAGTTCAGGCTAAATTCAGCATACTTTGCTCATTGTATGAGCCTCTTATGAAGCTGCCAGATCTGGTCTTTGTTAGGTCAGACAGAAAACAATTATACTCCTCCACTGGGATATGCTCTCAGCTGTTAATGACTGCAGTCACAACAGCAAGCTCGCCAAAGTTTCATAGCTTCCCATATGAAAATGCCTGCCTGATCTGATAGCAGTAGTCTCCAAATTGTCTCCCCTTTAACTTATGGAAACTGGCCAGGACCAAGAAACACTGAGGATGCAGTTTGCCAGTGGAGTAATAAATAAAAGGCTATTATAAAGCACCCTGCCTTTTACAGAACGCTGGCTATGGAATTAAGACCAACAGAATATAATTGTTAAATATGTACAGAATAATATTATTTGAAATGGCGCGTGCCTATTAGTAGGACAAGAATATTATTCTAAAGACATCTTAATCAACTGTTGTGACAGTAAGACAGAGTACTATATCACCACTGATTGTCTACAGTGGACGTTATTATTGCTAAAGAATACATCAACAATTTCAAGGACATGTAGTGACAGCACGAGGGGTAACGGTTTTAAGCTGCAAGACGGTAGCTTTAGGTTAGACATTAGGAAGAAATTCTTTCCTGTGTGGGTGGTGAGCCACTGGCACAGGTTGCCCAGAGAAGTTGTGGCTGTCCCCCCCCTGGCAGTGTTCAAGGCCAGGCTGGATGAGGCTTGGAGCAACCTGGTCTAGTGGGAGGTGTGGGCAGGGGGTTGGGACTGGGTGATCTCTAAGGTCCCTTCCAACCCAAACCATTCTATGATTCTATGTGCAGGACAGGGTGTAGTAATGGCTTGGAGAAAAAGTAGACTGTAATACTAGTGGGACTGAGAAAATGCGCCATCCCATGTGGCATGCAAAAAGGTCTGAGAGACAGATTGGAAAAGCTCTGAGATTAAAGTGGAGACAAGCAGAGAATTTGCCATGCTGAGCCATAAAGCTAGCCTGGGTCCTGCATCTTGTCAGAAACCACTATGATTTATTTTCTTTTGCAGTCTGTAAAATGAAAAAAAATAGGCCTGCCTGAGCCTGAAAGCCATTACAAATATGTAACTGTTTCCATGGTTAATAAATATTTGAAATATAGCAAATAAAACTGAACATTCACTGTTCTCCTCAATATGCAAAATGTAAACTGAACCATAACTTGTATATACATTTCATACATTGTGTATTGCAGTAAAGCCCTGATGAAGAGAAGTCTTCAAATGGAGGCAAGGAGAACTTTAAAATTGTACTTTGTAAAATTTAAAGCTATCTGAAAAATTGTATTTGGAAAAAAAACCAGACATAAATATATTTTTTTTTTTAATTTCTCACCTGCAGCAGTGGGAGAGGAATATGAGGATTAGAGAGTTGGTACAGATTCTTGCAGGGGCTGTACTGGAGAGGTAAGAGTAGGATTCCCTTGGGGATGGGGGCAGAAAAAAACAAACCACAAAATTCATCATGGCAATTCGTCTGATGGAATGAGGAGACTATCTGAATTTTTTACATGTGACACAAAAAGGAGGGTAACAGATCTACCTCTCTGAAAGATGCTTAGCATAAAATTTACAGCCAAACTTGTCACTGTAGATGACATTGACCCTTATAGCACTCCATCAAGCTCCTTGAAAAGGAGGCAAAACTTTTAGGACCATGGTGCTTCTGAGGCTGCTACAATCCCATTCCTTGCTCAGTACAGCAGAGAAGGAAAGTGAATAAGCTAATGCCTTTAAGCAACAATTTCTAGGAGATGAGACACTGAGGTCAATTGCCTTGATTGCCACGTAATGTTACAATTCAATGCCCCAGTGCAAGTCTGAGTCAGGATTCTTCAACCACTTTAACTCAGCCAACCTATTAAAATGGCTAATTGTTCTGTTACATTTTAATGGACTTTTTTTACTGCATAAGTTGCAGCAGGCACTGCTTATTCATTATGTTTGCATGCTTCTATAAAAAGATGTTGAGGCTTCAGGAATATTTTCAGAAAGAGAGTAAGATTTCTGTCTTTTGAGCTATAAAAACTTAAAATGTCACTTGCAATGGGATTTTTTTGAAAAAACTAACATTTTGCCTTTTTGGGAAAGCACTTTTGATATAATGGGGATTTTATGGGTTTTTTGTTTTAGGTGATATTGTTTCCTTCTTTAAAAGATTAATGTCAAATCTGATCTTTTTTGAAGACTAAATTTAAGGAAGAAGCTTCCTTTTGTAGATGACATATGATTAGCATGAGCTACCCATCACATCGGATGTGTAGCAGTGTCAGTTAGGACACCCTGTGTTCAAGGTACTGAACTTAAAATTGCAGTTGGCAAAAATCAAGCAGAACAGAGTATATGGAATCTTTATGTGAAAAATCCCAACCCAGTTCCAAATATTCATCCCCTGGGATGAAATCAGCTGCCTCGTGCTTAGTCATACTAGAGTCTTCAAGGCCAAATGCTGAGGATTCCTATTGTAAAAGCCTGACAAGAAGAAAAGATTACTTACTAGTAATGGGAGTTATGAGAGATGCAGAGCTGATGTACATACACATTTACAACATTAAATGTACATATGCTTTATCCCTCCAGGCCACAAATCTTTTGGGGGGATCTGGAAAGGACGTGCATTTGTCTGTGCTCTCCAATGTGTCAGCCTTTGTGCATTCAAGAGGAAGAAAGCTCAGCTCAGCAAGGATGGTATAATGAGACCAACATGACTGGCATTTGCTTGTAACAACTGTGGACTCCTGGGCTGCATCAGGCTTTCATGCAACTTAAATTCTTGATCCTTGCACTCCTGCAACTTAAATTCTTGATCCTTTCTCATTTTGGATCTATAGCAATCATGGATGGCAAACTTCCGAATCCATCTCTCTCTTTTAATGTGGCACAGAGATATCATGTATCCGGTAAGAGGATGGAAACAAGCCTTCGAAGTGTGCCTTTCAGGCTATTGCAAAAGCCATCGATGTCAATGAGAGAGGAAAGATAAATCTGCTCACAAGCTGAAAGTTCTTTGTACCTAAGTGTGCTCCATCTCAAGAAGTTTACTAGGAGCAGCTAAAATGGGCTGACTCATTCCAATTAATATGCCTCAGAGTGGGGACTGTCTGGGCATGCCGTCTCTGGGTACTGCAGAAGAAAGAAGTTTTCTGTTCTGGAGATACGGGGATGTCACACTTACTGTACCTGGATGATCATATGAACACAGAAAAATTTTATAAACTTCCCTAATCCCCTGGAAGAAGGCAAAGAACCTAACTTTGAGACCTAACTACATGCTTTTTCTTCTCTGCTAACTATGTATACTAGCAGTTTCCAATTTTTATCCAGCTTAAGTTTGTGAAATGAAGGACAAAGAACACAGAAAAGAAGAAAAAAGTCTTTGTGTTATGCAGAGCATAAGTCTACTCCTTGGCATGAGCAAGAGCAGAAATTGTTTCAATTTATGCCAGTTTTCTACTGTTCATAGGTGCATTGAAGGAATCATTGGGCAATGAAGGAAAATCTGATGGAAAGCACTTTAGATGTCTCCCATATATGAACCAGAATTTGGTACAGGGACTATTACGATGGTTTTATTCTCCAGAGGGAATCCTCCACTGGTAATTTTAGAGCTGCTTTGTAAGTGACTGAGATGGGTTTCAAATGTTGAGCAGTAAGTTCTCTTCTTCCCCTAAACCTTGTCCCCTTCAATATTCTTTTATCAAGTCTGATGTTTTTTGCATTTTTGATTACAGAATTTTAACTCTAAGTAGACAAGTACGTGTACAGTCACTCCTAAATAGTAAGTATCAGTAATGCTGGTAGTTGACATGTCACTACACTAAAATGCTTTCCTATATGCAAAAAAATTGTTCTTGCCTCCAATTCCTGAGGACCTGAAGAACGCAAGAGAGTGACCTTTTTTCCATACCATTGCATATATTGTATTATCATAATCTATTATGATTTAAGATGCAGCTTTTTTACACCTTATTGTCGATTTCTACTATTTTAAACCTTATTTTTCTTAACATTATTGAACTTCTATCCATTGATGAATGGGTAGGATTGTTTCTATTCTTACATAAAAGTTAGGCTTTAAATAGAAAATTTGATTTACTTGTGTTCTGAATATCTAGCTATTTTTATGAAGCTCGTACTTGTATCAGAAATGATAGATCCTGAGAAATAAAACAACACAAAAAGAGAATATTTGAGTAGGCAACATCCTACTGAGGATTATGTTGCAGGAGAAAATTAAGTTAAGACAGTGAGACACTAAAGTTTCTGTATTGCTTAAAATAGCCATTTAAAGTACTTAGGGTATTCAGTGCTCTTCCAAAGGTATGAGAGGAGAGCAAACCGTCGTAATTATTCCTGGATGACTATTCTTTCCTTGTCAAGCAAGGAGAAAATTAATTTAATCTGCTATACCTGGGTCTATGTTTGTGCTTGATTATTAAACCTATAAATGAAACTGCAGTACTTTGAAACCATTAAGAAATATTTAAATGGATCAGAAGAAAAAATAACCTCCCTCAATCAGTCTAATTTCAATTGATTCACTTCCCACTAAAATCTATATACTGTAACATCTTGTTGACCATGGTCTATCTATTTTTAACACAATTTTGAAGATTTTTCTACTCCCTGTAGACACTAAAATGTCAGCAGTTAAACAACAAAAGCACTAAACCAAAATGTTAAAATTTATTCTAACCTACCTTCCTGTACATCTTGTTATTTAAACTCTCCTACATGCTATTACTCTTCAATGTTTACTGTTTCCTCAGTCACAAATAAAATGCCTCAGTTCAGACATATCTATTTTTTAAACTTATTTATATTCATGTAAGCATGTTTCAAGAATTCATACACATTATACTATATTAAATACTTTTTCTTAAATGATGTTAAAGTTTCAATAGCATCTTGAATTTCTCTTGTACTTAAAGCAAAAGGCAAGTACTCCTGAAAGTTTTGGACAATAAGCCCTCTAAGTCCTAAAAATTAGAGCTACTGCTTATTTTACCATATTTAGCTGAAAACAGCATGACTGATTAACTGATTTGTGTTCGTGATTTCTTGAAACACTAGTAGTTTGTGCATCACCATCTGAGAAACACAAATATAGGAAGATCTTAGTAATTTTCCACCAAAATAACAGGACTTGTAATGACTTTTGCTGAAATAACATTTTTGAGATTTTTAGGCAAGATTAGAACAAGAAAGTAAGAATTAAAGCATTAATTTGCTGTTTTCAAAAATAAAGGTAATCTTTTTTTAAAAGGTAAAGGTGCTGCTAAAATAAAACTTCCCCAAAATCTTTATCTGCATTATTTTTAAGCTAAAACTCCAACTGACAAGAGCGCAGAGCAGAACTGAGGAACCATCTAATAATAAGAACCTGTCAATAGTTACAGGGGTAGCCTCTGACACAGAAACACAGAAAGGACAATGCTCTGCCCAGATCTCCATTATCACAGATGTATCAAATCTTTCAGACTCAGTGTGCTAACCAGATATCCCTAGGACCACTTGAGATACCTAGTTAGCTACCTGTGTGGTCTGTCAGATCTATAACTGTTGCAGTTCTCTGGTTAAAGTAAATACGAAACTTTTCATACATTCTCTCCACATTTGCAGAGGAAGCTTCAGTTTTCCAGTTTATTCAATGTCAAAAATTCTAAAAATATTTAGAGAGATGTTTGAATTATTGGGACAGATCTGGATCAACACTGAAACACAGTTGTGGAACAGCAGGGTAAGAAATCTAAAGAAAGCACTTACAGCGGTTAACATCTGACCTCTGGTCCAAAAAGCAGCACACATCTGCTTCATGAAGGCGGGATGTGTCCAGGTTCAAAGGGCCCCCACAAGAAAGTGTCTCACCCCTTGTTAGCTGGCATGGGACAGACCCATAAGTTAAAAGTCAAAAGGCTGGATGTCACCAAACACGTCCCTCCTGGACTGCACAGCCAGTACAATATAGTCAAAAACGCAGGATGCCCTGAAAACTTGGTTTAAGCTAGTTCCTGAGCCTACCTCTTCGCAGCACTGAGCGCTGTATATAACACACATTGATCCAGTTCTGATTTGTTTATTTGGTGAGCGCTGATATCTCAGAATGGGTAGCCAAACCTGCTTGTTACAAACGTCTTGTAAGGGTATAGCATAGGTTAGAAGATTTATGTGTCAAGACTTGTAATGAAAAGCTACTTGCTAAGTTTACAGCCAACAGCTGAGATTACGGAAGTGTTATTTCAGATGGGAAATGAGATAATATCAAAGAAAATCTTTCCTCTTCTCCAGAAATATTCTTTTAGTATCCCACAGTAAATCAGTCTTCTCATGTGGTAAATGAATGATACTTTCTGTTAATAACCATATACCCTGAAAATGTTTTAACAGAATTAAAGAACTATTACTATTACAAGGAGCTATTAACTGAAGTATCTTCTACAAACTGACCACATCAAACGCAGTGAATACATGGCAGTAGTGGTGATTAGTCTTCAAGTCTTTAGTGATGTACGCAAATGTAGAAAGGTCTTCAGGGTCTTGTGCAGCACAGGAAATGTTACGGATTTCATGTTCAGCAATAATATTCTGTTTAAAAAAAATATTTTCAATCAATTAAGGAATTAAATGTAAAAGATTCATAAAAGGTTTTAGATATGCATTTGTGTTCATCTGCCGTGCTGAAGTATTTCAGAAGTTTCTTAATAAGAAGAGATTTAATACACCCCACATGCGATCTTAAACAAGTCATTGGAATTTTGACCCACTCTAATGATATCTAAAATTGCCAATAACCTGGCAGGAAACAATTACATTCTAGAGTCTTCCCTATGGGTCTGCTTGGGTTCTGTACAGTTTGTTCAGTATCCTATGACAAAGAGACATCTTTCCTGGCATACGGCTGTGAATACAGTTTCAATGCACTATACAAGCATTTTATGATGCTGCTGGTTTTCTGTATCACGATCACTGCATGAAACTGTTTCAGAATACTGATAGACAGGATCTGGCGAAACCCAACAGGCTCAATATCCATTTTTTGCACATGGTGTTTGACAAATTTCAGCTGTACTTTTTCAAGAGAAAAAACACCAAACATCACTTATAATTGAAACCCTGAGCTTTTGAAAGGCTTCTGCCTGTAAAAAGAAAACTACAGGAGGATCTGGTGACTTTTCTCCACTTACTGACAACAGCATCCTGTAAGCGAGATGTGAAAAAATCAAACCATTCATGCACTGAGCAACACTACTTGCAACAGCCAATGTAAGCTATAGCATACTACCAAGATAGAGGTGGGGCATGTCTGTCCGATGAAATAAAAAAAAGCTGTCTTAAAGCTTTGGAGAAAATTATGAATATTCATTACATAAATTGCTGATATGTAATTATTGTGTTCAGGCCAAAGGAACCATGAAGCCAGAGAAGAAGATACTGCAGAGTGGCTTATGATTAGGCCTTGCTTCAGCAACACACACATTCCAAATGATTTATTTAAACAGAAGAATGATTCATTGAATATGAATTCACTTAGTGGTTAGTTTATTCCCTGTTCTGAATTGTGTGAATTGTAGCCTTGCTGGCTGTGGCTCTGGCTTTTCCACAAAACCCCAAAGCGAACAGGCCTGCTCCAGCATGACATCGCTATTGCACCACTGAACATATTGACATCTGTAGTGTCCCAGTCCCTTGCAGAGCCACTGTGCTGCTGCCTCAGTGGCATCCGTCCAAGTTAAAAAAATCTCTGAGCATCTCTGGTTTTCCCTGACCCTGTCTTTTCCTTCCCGCCTCCTCTCCTCCCCCTCTTTTTTTTTCTGTCTTTTTTTTTTTTTTTAAAGTNTTTTTTTTTTTTGGGGGGAACAACATGAGACATATGCAACTAAGTCACTTAAGATGCTTTGCCATATCTTCTTTCATTTGCTAAGTGGCAACTTTCCCCCTTGCGTGTAGGTGTCAGGTTTTCAAAAAGACACATTAATATATCTAATTGAAGAAATCATGGCTTAGGAAAAACCTTAATAAAAAATATTCCAAATTTCAAATTATGGAAAAAAACAAGATAAGGAAACTTACTGAAGAAATGAAATAATCCTCTTAATCTTAAATTGTTGCAACATACTTGATTATTTCTCCTTAATGTGTTATTCATAAAAATGACAAAAACAGCACTTATGTTTCAATATACGCCAATTTACAATGACATGCATAATCTCTGCTAAAAAACCATTGGCTTTTTATGTTACTTTAAGCATTTTATTTTCTTTGTTCTCAAATTGATAACTTTTACCCTGAAGAAATATTTTGATGAGAATTACAATTATACCAAAAGCAAGGAACTAGATATCCAGAGATCTAGCTGTAATATACTGTCATTACTGTTGTATTGGCAACTTCGTAGTTTAAAAAGCAGAAAGAATTACAGCTTGGAAGGTCTTAAAATCATGTGAAATATTTATGCCAAACTCATGAGCCACAAAGTAATCACCTGAAGTTACGCAGTGGATGTGGAAAGAGCTCTGCTATGCTGAAACTTCTCCTAGGTGACTTGGGGTCGACACAGGGCTTTGCACTTGAGTCAAAGCTCACTGAGAATATTTTAATGTTTTAACTTTAAATCAAGAGAAGTCTGGAAACATATCCATATCAAGTTAGTTTTGAATAAAATGAAGTATACCTAAACTAAATCCTCTGGATGAAAATTAGTAGTGAAATTGAGCTTTTTCCTAGCCTCTATAGGATATCCTCTGTGATCTTTCCGAATTAAACATGTTTTCAGTGCATGCGTTTACTGTTTCCTAGGGCCACTACTCCAATAGACCCATGGTCTTATTCTGTAGACATTACAAGGCTATGAACCAGCTTGCTGTTCTGGGTATGCTCCTCGGGCGTTGACTGACACTGTACAGTCGTTGTTCTAAAAATTGTCACTCAGTTTGGCAAGAAAAACTGCTGGTGCTTCTCAGAAAGCAGGGAAGCTGAAAGCCAGTTCTGGTTCTGCCAAGGAAATACCTTGCATAGATCAGGTTTTTGCTATGCAGCCTTCCTTTTGCTTGCCTACCTCGTGTCAGCCAACCCTCCCCCGCCTCCTGGCAGAAATCACCCAGAAGTTAGGGTTAGCTTCAGACTCATGAAAAAACTCTGCAAGTCTGCTTTTTCCTAAGCAGCAATTTCTTTCTGGCCTCACTTGCAAAGAAATGGTGCCGTGTCAAAGTGGTGTCATGCCAAGCTTCAAGGCGCCACTGAAATAGCTGTTGTGGAATGAGGTCGGGGCCCCTTTGTCACCTGAAGCTTTGCCTGCTACGACTCAGAATACAAATTCTTAGCTTGGTGACATAAAGGAAAAGGATGAACAGCCATGAGAGCTGAGTTTTCAAGCATGTAACTGCTAGCTATTTATTTTTTTCATTAAAAAGTATGCATTTATTGATAAGTGGTGCCCAGCGCTGTCAACTAGAAGCTCATATGGAAGCAGTACAAGTCTGAACAGGATCTCACCTTAGTGCTAATCTGTTTTGGGTCTCGAAGGAATTGGATACAGCATACTGTGGACAAGGATGATAACAATGCTCCTGGGAGAGTTGCAGGCTATTACCTGGTTTTTACAGGAGGGAAAGGCAGTGCAGATTTTGAACTGGAAAGAAAGCAATCTACCACTTGAGAAAAAACACAGGACTGTGGCATTATTTACCTCCATCAAATACAACTATTGCACTACGAGGCATAAGATTTCAGTGGGACCGGTCTAAAGCCAATGCAATTTGCCAAACTTCTTTCAACCTTTCCTTCTTACATAAGATTATATGCAGTGTGCAAAGAGATACTGGAAGCTCCTTTTGTTCTCCTGATTTTTTTGTAAACCTAAGGACATTGCAGTTACATCCTCTACACTATAGAAGAGATTTAAGAGCTGAAAACAGTCTTATCCAAGTTAGAGTTAACAGTATTAGAATGTCCTGATTTATGCCCTGCACATCAGAGAACATAAAGGAAATGGGGGTTGTAGAAGCTCAGTTTTGAATCAATGGACGAAAAAGGAGCTGACACGAATCCCTGGCCTCCCTGTTCTGGTAAATAAGCTAGACTTGACATAACAGTGATTTCACCACTGTTTTTCTTTCATGTCATCTTCTAACCCTGGATATGGCTTCCAAACTCTAGCAGAAGTTCACAACTCTGTTTTTGTTCCTCCACTTAAAACCCAGTCCTAGTTAAACACCTTTAAAAACTGACTGATTTGGCAGGTTTGATGGGTTAGATGTATTTTGTGGTCTGAATGTTCAGTAACACAAAACAGTTACACACATTATTAACCTGATCAGGTAGCTGGGCTGTCAGATTTATTTTTTAAATTGCTTAATGAATTTTAGTCACATAACAGAAAAGATAATTTCTTTTCTGCTCATATGAAAGCATCAGTATGGACCGCATTTTCTTGCAATTTTAGACATCCAAAGATGAGAAATTAATGCATTACATGCATTACTTTACTCCTGCTTACAATAAACCATTGCTCTATCCATCACGGAATTTTCTGATCTTTCAATTCTGCATTTTTTTTAATTTTTTTTTTTAAGATATTGGATGCATTTAAAATTTAAAAAACAAAGCACAGGGGCATTGCCACACAGGAAGATGAAAAAAATATGGAATAACAACTGTTAAGAAGCTGCTGCACTTCAAGAAGTCAAATGGCTAGTACCAGGAAAACAGTTCTCAGAGAGGCTCTGACATTTGAAAAGGACATTCAAGGCTCATGTTTCTTAGTCTTACAGTGGCTTGCCCTGCATAAAACCTTGTATCTTTATTGTTTACTGAGACATCTTTATTTATTTTTTCCCAAAATTATATTAATTAACAAATATACATATGTATTTTATGCACATTTAAGGAACTGTATAGGGAAGATTATGGTAAAGGATCCCACAGAGGCTCCCTGCCAAATGTCTTTTGTGATAAGCTTGCCTTTTAACAGCAGAAGGTTGGACACAATGTTCTCCAAATGAGCCATTTAAAGCTGCTTCACTTGTCCTCCAGACTGAGTTTCTAGAGAATTACAATAAGATTACATCCATTTTGGAGAGAAGAGAAAAAAAGAGAAGAAAACACAAAGCGCAACCCTGTTCCCTCACTGGTCTGGTGCTCTTACAAAGCCAGGCTCATAGGTATTCCTATTTGTGAGAAATAAAAGTTAATATTGAACAATTGCACATACCTTATTTGTTGCATCGATAAATTTGACTCCCTTGTACGAGACAGACAAGACAATGGTTGGTACTTTCTTCATTTGTTCTGTAGACTTCTGAAATCAAAATGAAGATACTGTTAGAGTTGTGTTGCATTACAATAACAGTGCTCTTCTGACAAAAATACCTAAGTTAAACAAAAGGTACTTATCCAACTATTTGACTGTTTCTTGAGCTGACTATGCTCTGGGCTTTTGAAATAACTGCCTTGTAGTTACAAAACTAAAAAGAGCTTTACAATTTGTTGTGAGGATGGTAAAAATTTTTTCCAGCACAATAGGAAGAGAATGAAATCAGTTTGCCAGGCTTATAAAATCCAGTCATGCAGTCTGGGGTTTCCCAAAAAATGTGTGTTTAAGACATCTATCTGATATGCCCCATTCATCGCTGCCTCCCTTCCATCTTCCTGCCCTGCCAGACTGTAAAACCAATAGCGTGGTATCTTTAGTAGTACTGTTTCTTTGCTGCAATTAGATGTTATTTAGAAACATTTCACTCTCTTGCCTTGTTGCAGTTGTATTTGTGATACGAGCTATCCCTGCAGCACTCAAGGCCTGCCAGTCAACCTGTCAGTCCAACGTTGTCTCTTGTCATGTCTGACCGCCTGCACTTCCTTGAGTGCAGCTGCTACTGGAAGCTGCTTTACACATGAATTAGCACAGAGGCTTATTCTGTATTCCCTCAATGCCAGGTTCTTCTACCTACAGTTCATGTCTTCTGATAAGGCTATTTTTTCCTTTTATGCTAGTCTATGTCTGTGTGCCTTCAATATGATGTACACAGCAATAATATTTCCTGCTGAGCAGACTGGGCAAATATTTGAGATAGATTTAACTTCTCTGCAGAAAACCTGTTGATTAGTTTACAGATTAAATCTACTAAACAAAAGCCCCAAACAAACAAAAATGGTTTAATAGTTTATAGTTAATTTGAATTCTTTTACACTGGAAGGCAATGACAGACAAGACTATTCTATACAAAACTACTGTAGATAAATAATGTGGATAAAGCTCAGAGAACACTCACTCATGGTAGTATCTGCAAACAATCACAGAAATCAAACATTTTCTTGAGAGGAAAGAGTAAGTTCAGCTACAGTTAAAGATGAAGAAGTATCAGCACACAGAAGGAGACTGTAAATGCATTGAAAGGTCTAGAATTGGCACCTGGAAAGATCACTAGAGCAGCTGAACAAGAGTAACAGTGGTGGGTTTGCATTCTTCAAGAAAAATAAAATAGCACAGATATAAGCTTGAACATACAGACCATATCTGAAAAAAAATCTGTCTGAAAAAAAGGTGATGCTAACACTGGAGAGCAAAACAAACAAAAGCTGAAAAGAACCCTGCAATCAAGTCCCCTTATCAGATCTCCTTCCTTCCAGAATCAAGAGACTCCATTTTTGTCAGCATAAAATTCAAAGCTCCAGATCCAGCCACATTCTGCAGTTAGTGTCCTGTGACATGAAGGCTAAAACCTCTAATTAATGTTCCATCTCTCAGTATCAAACAACAAGAGATTCAAGATGACAGTCAAGTGTCAATTTATCCTGGAGAAAGCTTCTTTCACCCAGAAGGTGGGAACTTTTAAAAAATGAAAGCTTAAGTGGTAAAACACCCTGAAGAATCTAACAAAATCTGAAGGAAAACACTAATCTGGTTTGCATGGCTCTGAACTGAGTGGTGAAAGAAACAGTATCGCTGCCAAAAGCAGAGCAAGTACATACCTGTGTGTATGCGTGCGCATGTCTCTATAATAGATCTCAAATGAGTCTTTTCATAAAATTCAATTTCAATGCACAGAAAGCACAACAGTGACTGTACAGAAGCAACAGTACATACGTCTATCATAATAAAAAGCAATATACCCCGCATAAGCTCATACCCAGACAAAATGTTCGCAAATATGACATCACTTTAATCATCCGGCAACCCAGCAATCATCCAACTTTTGTCCTTTCTTTCTATCCCGACAGCTACACAGAGGAGCTCTTTGTCTCCCATTTTGATTATTGTAATTATCTCCTTCCTCGCCTCTTTAGCAGCAAAATTCCTCTTCTCCTCCAACACACTATACAAACACGGCTACTAAGTTAATTTAGTTTAGCTTTTTGGTCTAATTTGCACTATCTTCCATTTGCCATAAAGCTGAAGCTTCCCGTTGGCAAGGCCACATTGTACTAACCATCTGACAGTTCTCTTTCATCTGGACCAGTAGTTTGTAATTTAATCATCTTCCTTATCTGCTCCACATTCACCTGAGTGAATGTGAAGTCCCAATGTTCAGTATCTAATCGAGGTCATGAACTGCCAGAAGACTGTATCTGAGTGAAATAGCTCATCGAGATACTATTAAATTATATCTGGCAAATGAGGAAGTGAATCAGAGACTGATGGACATTTGTAATTTATTAAGCAAACTGTCTCAGCTGGTAAGGAGCAGTGGATGTCCCTTATCAGCTTGCAAACCATATACAGGATTTGTGCAAAGCTGTTTTGGAAGACTATTAGTCCAGTGTAGAAACATGATTTTAGGAAACGATTCTGCACTTGTATCCCCACTGCAACAAAGATTTGGGCAGTGGAATAACATCCTTGGTTATTATGACCTTGCTATAACGAAAAAGACACAGCTCTATTCCCCCCTGCTCGACTCACAGAGACAGAGTAACTGATGTCCACCATATAATTACTATTTCTGAGCAGTTTCCACACTTCCACAGTTCTGAGTTGCTTGTTCTTTTCTTTTTTTTTCATGGAGGAGGTGGCTGCCAGGATGTGTAACATGAGTTTTCAGAGATACAATATGAGTATCATTCGCTCAGGCACTGTAATTGCTTTGGCTCTAGATTCTAGGATGTTGAAATGAAGTCCCACAGCTTTCTCAGTCAGACATTTCACACCCCTGTGGAGGCCAAGTGGGCACATCTGCCTGTGCCTGTGACCAGAACCTGAGAAGAAGGTGGGACACAGGAGTTCCCTTTTCTTGATCTTTTCATGTTCTAGCCACCATACTGACCCTGTGAGGACACGATGAGAGGACAAAATATTCTTGTCCATCTGGTGCCTCTATGGGAAGCATATGGACCCGAGCCAAAGTTATAGGAGCCACAGCTGAAGGCTGGCATTGAATGTCATGTGGATGTTGACATATGGTCTAATGCTCCAAGGCATGTTCATACCATGGTAGCAGGATTAGATTTTCTCTCAAGTAGAAGCAATCACAGTGACAGGACTCTGTCTCTGGGCAAGTGCTCACTAGCCTGGAACTGGTCATAGTTCCTATGAACTCCTTCATTTGTGACTGTAATTTCGGCTCTTTGCTTTAATACACTTCTTCAGGAGAATCATCTGGATGAACAAGCATATTCTAGGCTCATTGCCACTGCCTGTCTCTGATCACCTACGTAAGAGCAGATATGCATGCCTTGTCTCCTCAGGCACACTGCTCCTGCAGCGAGGAGCCTCAATGCTGCAGAGTCTGTGTGCCAGAGAGACTGAGCTTTGGTCCCACTTCTCAAATACTTCCTATGGGACAGGTAGATGACTATGTGAAAGCAAGCAGTGTGTAACTCAAGAACCATAAAGCAGGCTAGACTGCAGGTACAGTAAAATGGAAGAAAGCATCACCATCCTAAATCTAATGTGACATTTCTTCAGCTTCCCCAGACCCCCAAGATGACACTGAGCCTCTTCTTCTTCAGAATAAAGAATATCTAAAGCAGCAGCTTCTCCTCTATTTTGATGCAGCTGCTGCAATGAAGCTGCTTCATCCCCTCAGGATTCAGAAAGGAGATCCGTCCAGCTAAAGGAGGTGGAAGGCATCTCTTGCAAAACTGCCTAGTTATTACAATGTTTGCTTTTACAACAAAGGTCTGGATCTAAGATGCTTTGGAACTTACTGCTGCAGTTATGCAGGCCAGTGTCAAAAGTTTTATAGCCTTGGACAGGGCTGCTTGCTCCCAGTTGAAACTGGTCATAAAGGGGTGCAAGACTAGCAGTGCCAGAGAAAGAAAGAGTGAGAGAGCAAGCTTGCTTCTGTTCTTGTTTATACCATACTCACAAGCAGACTCTAAACAGATTTCCATAGCACAGTACTACAAATTGTCTCGAGTAAAGCATTTCCATCTGTATTTTGATTTTGAGTTAAAGGCTGTGCAGAACTGCTAGATATTTATTTAGAATACAAACTAAACTCCAAATAACTTGAGATCCACACAGACAGTGCACCTAACAAAACAAGATAATTAATGATGGCTTAAGAGGCAGAGGACTTTGTTCTAGGAATAAAGCAAAATAAACTAGCTATTTATTTGTAGAAAGGCAATACATGCAAATACAAAACATATAACCTAAAGGGCCTTTAATTCCTTCAAGGCAGGATTGTACTGCAATACCTTGTTCTGTGCAGAACTGAGAGAACTAATCCAACACTTCTGAATACTCCTGCAGTGTACAAAACATAGCATCTCTGTGCACACAAACATACACACAAAACAGCTGAATAAGAAATTCAGGAGCATGTGTAGAATGGTGTCTGAGTAAGATGCTCACACATTCACTTGGTATACTGTAGCACATCGTGTAATCCAGCCCACTCTCACAATGCTTTCTTCTCATCTATTTATTTTCTGCCAAGATGAAACAGGATACTTTGATACTTCTACTTTGCCACATTGACCACTTTCATGTACTTATATATACCTTTATAATGGGATTACTCAGCATTCGTACAGTGGCCAAAAATGTTCATTTTTAGGTTTTACTGCATATGTAATTATACTCAATCTTGTAAATACACAGTAAAAAGACATTCAACTATGCCAAGTCACTAACAATTCCATACATAAATTTTGAGTACAAGTTTATGAGCTTGTAAAATCATAAGATTTCATCTTGGCTTTTTAGTTTTGCAAATGAATCTGCTAATTCTGTCCTACACTGTTTTTTAATAGCTATCTGAAGACTGTAGTTGGCAATTTTACTGTTCAATTATGTACTGGAATCCACTTCACTATGAGAATCTGAACATTTTCCCATACTGGTAGCAACTATTAATTCCAAATGGCATCAAACTGCACATTTCAAAATACATATTGGTTGCACCTACTATAATACACATAAGTGTTACTTAAGGCTTACGAAGCCTCATTAAACAGTTTCTTTTGAGTGAATTCTTTGACAATATCATGCATGAGATGAAATTGAAATAAAAAGTCAAAGTTCACATTTTACCAGTTAGTTTTGAAGCCAATTTTGAAAATACAACCTATCTAAACTACAAATATTACTAACTTCTCTCAGTCCAAAAGGTACAAAAAGGCATCATTGACATAATTTAATACCTCTTGGAATAAGATAGCATCTGTAAACCCTACGGTACAAGACTGTTTACTTCTCTACAATTAGTGGATGCCTCCAGGCTACATCATTAATACGAACATTGCACTGGGGATGCACCTGCAACTCATCTACTTGAGAATGAGATTGTTTGCTTTTGCAGTATTTGTACATGCTCATCTGCTGCTGAAAGGGCAGCACATCCCACCTGCACCTTGGATTCCTTTCAGCCACAGAGTTCAAGGACATATAATTCTCTGAAAAACATGTGATGGAATGATGTGGATGATCATAAGGACTGAAAATCTTTAAGGCCTTCCACTACTTCTTTTCTTTTGAGTAATATCCATGTACCTGTGCCACCGCAGGCCCTCCCAAAGTAGCAGCCATATGAGAGAGACAGAGCTACAAGTCCCAAGAGAACAGAAACTGAAGGATCTAAATTCTCAAATACAGTATTTAATCCTGATGTGGTATTTGCCTGGCCAGTTTCCCTAGGAGGCTTATGGAGGACACCTCTACTATTGAGAGAGAAATGAAATGGAGATTGAAAAGTAGAAAGGGTTTGGCAGAAACAAGATGACTACCATCTATATCTAGGTCCCCCTTCTATATGTAAGAAGTAGGAAGGGGTGCCCCAGACCCTGTCTATTTTCAGTGGAAGAGTCAACTCTGCTTCATTTTCATCTTCCTCTTCAGCGACAAGAAAAGCAGATTTTGTAACAAGTCCAACTTTGACATTTTGGTCTTAAGTCAGCAAGATATTTAAACACCTGCTTTGTGAACAGAATTATGCTGCTGGTTCTTCAGAACTTTGACTTGAAATGTAAGAACCTCTTTTCTGACAAGAAAACCTTTAAGATATGTAATGTTCAGGAAGGTAGCAGGATCCAAAAACAAAATCTAAGTTCCCTACTGCTGCAGTAAATATCTGATTGGTTCAGACTGTGCAATTGGTGTATGCAACATTAGTGATTTAACATTACTGCAAGCAAAGTGTCTACCTTGCTGCTGTGCTTGTGCCAGTAAGTATAAAACCTTCCCCTTCCTACCTGGTCAAGGAATTCAGATGTGTAAATACCAGATGGAGTTTACTGTAGAGAAGAAGTCTCTTGCTAGCTCAAATTAAACTGTATTCCTTTCCTTTATTTCGATGTAAACACAGTTTATTCTCACTTTGTGTTCCTATGGTGATTTGAAGTGAAGGCAATAGTCTGATTGAAAACACAACTTGTAATATTTCCTATTCTATGCTGAGAAAGATGAAAGCTCTGAAGTTCTTGAAGGTATTCTCTCAAATATAACTAATAAATCTATTTTGGCCAGGACAGCAAGATTTAATCTCCAAGTAACAAAGGTCAGTTTACAGCAGGTGGGGAACAGAGATAAGGACAGAGCGTTGTCGACTGCAGAGGGAGTTTGTGAGAGAAAATAGCTGGAAACAAATAGGAAACCATACAATATAAATTCATCCTTGGATAACAAAAATGTGAATGGAAAAATAAAGTATAATCTCTCCAAACAGTTCTTGCCAAATATTCGTAATTTTGGATGGCTGCAAGGATCTGCAATTTGGGTAGAACAAAAAGCATGTATAACCTTGACCCTCGTGCTGAGCTCAATCTATTGAATCTGCATGATTTTCCCCAAACAAATCCATCATCTGCCCTGCCGGAGCGTACTGCTGCACAATGCTGAGAAGCACAGTGGAGAGCCAAGAAGAGTTATTAAGATCGAGGTTACCAGGGGTTTTTTTGTTTGTTTGTTTTTTCTTTCACATTATAGAAGATTTAGGATCTCCCTTCACTCTTCAGAGTGAATGACCATGAGCCAGCAATGTGCCCTTGTGGCCAAGAAGGCAAATGGCATCCTGGGGTGCATTAGAAAGGGGGTGGTTAGTAGGTCAAGAGAGGTTCTCCTCCCCCTCTATTCTGCCTTGGTGAGGCCACACCTGGAGCATTGTGTCAGTTCTGGGCCCCACAATTCAAAAAGGACATGGAACTGCTTGAGAGAGTCCAGCGCAGAGCCACTAAGATGATTAAGGGAGTGGAACATCTCCCTTATGAGGAGAGGCTGAGGGAGCTGGGTCTCTTTAGCTTGGAGAAAAGGAGGCTGAGGGGTGACCTCATCCATGTTTACAAATATGTAAAGGGTGAGTGTCAGGATGATGGAGCCAAGCTATTGTCAGTAATGACTAATGATAGGACAAGGGGCAATGGTTTTAAACTGGAGCATAGGAGGTTCCATGTAAATATCAGGAAAAACTTTTTCACTGTGAGAGTGACAGAGCACTGGAACAGGCTGCCCAGAGAGGTTGTGGAGTCTCCTTCACTGGAGATATTCAAAACCCGCCTGGATGCATTCCTGTGTGATGTACTCTAGGTGACCCTGCTCTGGCAGGGGGGGTGGACTAGATGATCTTTCGAGGTCCCTTCCAACCCCTTAGATTCTGTGATTCAGCTATAAGAGAAGTAGGCTGCTGTAAGCCCCTCTGTGGAGAGACGTGAGGGATATCAGCATGACACTTCCCTTGAGGACCAAAACCATCAATTGCAATAACTGAAAGCACAGGAAGCATCCACAACTAGCAGGGAGGGACGTGCAGTCAGAAAACATGTAATTTTTGCTATTTCTCTGCATCTATGAATGATTACGGAAGATCAAGACACTTTTTTTCACTGATAGGCTTCTTTTGTCCTTGTGCATCTGCTACCTGGAAGACATCCAGTGAATATCAACACATTTTTGAGCAGCATTAGGTAAAAGATGGAGAAGCTAAAGCCACATTGATAGAAAAATGAGGTACCTAATTTTCATACATTATCCTTAAAAACCTTTATGTGGCTGACTCCAGAGAGATTAAAAAACTGCAGGGAAGGACTTCAACATGGTACAAGGTCATATGTGATGTACTTCCCCACAACACATTTCAGATCGCAGCATGCTATAGATTTGAAATACATGCTAAAACATGCAAAATAAACTCTACCTTTAAATTTTGGTATTACTTGAAATTAAGGTAAAAAGTATAACAGACTTCCTACTGAATGCCAGTGTGATGCAAGGACAATGAAAAAAAACAGTAAACAGACATTATAAAAGTAAAAAGGGCACAGAACAAGTAATCACTAGCTAGTATTAATATTACTCTCACAGAGAAAGGAGTAGGTTTACTAACTTACCCTCATCTTTGCACACGCATCCTGTGTTGACTCTGTGCCTCTCAACTCTTTTACCAGCATAGAACCTAAATACTAAAATAAAAATCCATTAAACTTAATTTAACTAAAATTCCAGAACAGACCTGCAGAAATGCATTAGAAATGCCTAAGAAAACACAGTAATAGCAGTCAACTTCATATATGGCTTTAGTTTTTTTTACTCTGCAGTTCTCCTTAAACCAGTGTGTTAATCAACCTATGAAAGAGGAATGCACAGCAACAAGTGTAATGAATCACACAGATCCCTCTGAAATGGTACCTGAAAATCTTCTAGCTTATCACCTTAGTCACTCAAACAACAAGCAAATACTACAAATTCCATCTTAAAAATGCCATTTGATTAAAAAACAGAGAATCTGCTTTCATTTTAGCTGCCATCTGCCACACTCATATTCCTATATATGCAATCACAGGGACGTGAAGGGCATCAGCGATGTTAACCTTTGTGTACTCAATCTGTAACTAATGTATGTGCAAATAGCAGAGCCTGATGCCAGCAAACAGAGAAAATAAATCTGAACTGAAAACTAGTTTAAACCATTATTTCGTCCTAAGAAAAGGCTAACCCTGAACTATTATTTTGAAGGAGGGCTGGGTGAGAGGAAGCAGCAGGGGGCTGGTGCTGGGTCTTGGCTCAGCTGGATGAAAGCCACCATGCTCTCAGAGGAGCCTGCTCAACTCCAATGGTTCACAAGGCAGCGTCTCACTGACACTTTCCTACCTGCCTCTTCCTCACTATGCCACTTGCTGGCAAGTGCAGTTTGAGCCCTTCTGCGCCCTGACACCAGGTTCTGCTCCTCTGAATTTGTTCCTCTGGGGTCTCAGTACCTCTCTACATCACATTTGAATAGTGCTGCTCCTCCAGGGATGGAGCCAGCTGCATCATCCCTGCTGTTCTCGCCTAGAAGCATGAGGTCTTGAGGTCTTGTTACCGCTAACAGGGCTGTGCGAGAGCCACACTCTGCATTTCCCCTATAGACACTACAGGTGTGTGCATTCATGGTTATGCACGTTTGTATAGCTCTGTGCAAATGGGATGTTTCTATATTTCTATATAATGTCACATGCAAGTCTGGCTTAACTGGGGAAAGAGGACAGCAAGTCTTCTCCTTCCCAGGCACAGAGGTGTCTCAGCATTCTCACTGCTGCACAATGCCACGGCTTCTCTTAAGTCTTCAGTCCTAAGTGAGCAACACAGAAGCTGGAGAGAAATCATGCCACTGGTGAGAACAGGGCAGGTGCCTCCTCCAGTGGATGCCACAGCAGCCCACCACTGCTGCCCAACCCCTTTCATTCCGCCACACTGACTCCCCTGGGACAAGGCCTAAGCTGACCAAACCAGTCAGTGAACCAGCTTCATCTTACACACGAACCTATAAAAATAACTTCTGTTACAGCTGAATGTTAGCTGGAACTGAACAGGCAGTGTACTGGTTCAACTCTCTGGTCTCTTGACCTAAACTGAGATACTTTCTTTAAAGCCTTCACCTCACACTGTGTACTGCAGGAGTCTCTGACCTGCAAGAAAACGCATAAATATTTCAATGTAGACAGTAGCCAACATGGTAATTAATGAGAAACACTTTACAGGGCATTATAAATGGAAGGGTGAGCAACACCAACACAAGCAGAAAGGAACAAATGAAGGGCATTCCTGGAGGACTGCAGATGTGGAAGATTCATAAACCAAGCAGCTGCAAGTCCAGCTGGGAGCTCAATGGTGACAGGAATAGGGCCTTGGGCATTAATTTGATGGGACGGTTTGCTATCACCCTTGCAGAAGAACAATGAATTTAAAGAAAGCTCTGAAATTAGAAAATTAAACAAAAGTGTATTGAGTTGAACTGTATCTTTCTCTGGATCCTGCTTCTATGACACTTTTGGTATCCTTAGCCTACTCTAGCAAGGATGCAGTTAATTTCTTCAATTTTTTAATTTTATTTTTTTTATAGAATATGGCACAACAAATTAATATTTCCTTGAAAACTACCAGCTGGTCAGGGAAAAAAAGCAGTGCTCCCGAGTTCATTGCAGAAAAAAGAGGAAGAAAGAATAGAGGCAGGCAGCTCCTGTCCCATCTGCACAGCAGCAAAAAGCCTCAGCTGCAAGCATTCAGAAATGCTTCCCAAGATGGACTGTGGACAAATCACAGAGGTACTGTCCAATTTAGTTCTCAGAAAAATCTGAAATTTTAGGAAGGAATTTTGCTATCCTTTGACTTGCTGTACTTTCAGAAATGTTCCTTCTCAAAGACCCAGAGCATGTGGGAGCCACATAATCCAACTGTCCGATGTCCTCTGAGTGATGTGGCATACAGTGAAAGCTGCCCCCATTGTAACTTGCAAGCCAGGGTTTTACTTGGAAAGTCTGAGGCCTTTCTGGTTCACTTTACTGAAAACTATGAAAAATATTTAAGGAACTAGAAGTCACTGAGCTTCCTTTTCAATTTGAGGTGCTGCAGAAGAGGAGAAGAAAGACTGAAAGTGGGCAAGCTGGACCTTGACTGTGACTTGCTGAGAAAGGCAGAGGTTCTAGTTACTGTCTGGGGACAATCACTGCATTCATGGCAATTTCTGCACACCCCCACCCCCCACTCCCCTGTTGATGGGGACCTCAAGGCTTCAGAAGAGTGTTTTTCATTTAAAACACAAAATCTTCCAATATGACTTTCTGTACTTCAGAAGACCTTCATCTCCTCCACAAGACTTTATAACAGCCAGAGAACACTACTCGCCTTTAGCTCTAGAGGGAAGCTCCATTCCTCCAGGGATGGGAAGTGGGAATCAGCTACAGCTATCGGGAAGTAAAAATAAATACGCCCTGCCCTGAGGGTACTGACTGCTATCGGTACTTCAAGTAGTTATCAGTTTGGGAGAGGTTTGAATGCACCCTTGTCCCATGGATGGAAAACACTGCTTCAGGACCCTGACCTCCATCTTCCCTAGCTCCCTTCCCCAAAAACAGGTGTGAAAAATTCAGGTAAGGCAATACTTAATAATACTGTGCATGCAGCATTAAGGTCAGCATGAGGATCCCATATTATGTTTTATTGTTTTTCCATAAGTATTAGACAGGGATTTGTGGCAGATGAGAAGTTGGGGTGTTTGCTCTCACTGTCACTTCTACTACACTTAGCCACCCATTTGTAGTGTCACTTCTCTAACACTACTGCTACATGGACTGCAATGTATCACAAAATTCATAGCAAAAAGTACTGTGCATCCTTGTTTCTCACTTATTACAGTGTTTCAGAGGAAGTGGCCTATTTCATTGAAAGTGACTGAAAAAATATTATAAATTAAAAAAAACCAACAGTCTATATCAAAGTCTAAGATTAATATATCTACCCTAAATCAAACCATCGAATTTATCAACACTTACAAATGCTTTATAATCACATGACTGGAAGATGAGTTTCTCTGGATGATGTTGCCAATACTGTACAGGCGTTGATGCTGTGGCTTCATTTGGAGGTCTCAAGGTAATTGAAGGCTCTCCCCAGTCACCTGTCTGAAAATCACAGTTGTTCGAGATATAAGAGAAGTTGCAGACAAATTTACTATAAAGTAGCCCTTCATTGTTGTGCTCAATTAACAATAATTTATTTTCTACACATAGAGCCATGTTACTAAAAGAAGGGAATACAACTCCTACAACATTTTTCATTATTTAATTTATAATCCAAAGCCATCTACTGGTGTTTAATGAGGCTTTAATTAAATCTATTTGCTTTAAGAATAAAATAATTAGGCACCAGAAATGTTCCTTAAAAATAACTGTTTACAGTACATCTACGAGGATGAGAGCACTTGAAAAAAAATCGTGAGATGCACAAAAATGCCATCCACAAATTCCGCTAGGTGTTTTACAAGCTACTCTACACAATTAATAAGTCTCCGATTATCCAGTACATATAACCAATAACTAACTTTCCTAAGTGGCTAAATAACTGAGACTTTGCTTTGATCTGAAGACTTATTATACATTCTTCAAATATATGAAGCATTCTTTAATCACTTTACGAATATTTACTTTGATCACCTTTTCTTGATGCCTCATTTTAGAGTTACTAACATTGCCCTTACACATTCATCATTCTCACTGATACAGATGATTGCCTTCCTGAGCTGTCATCTCCTCTCTTTTCTCAAAGCCCTCAGAGAACATGGGTAAGACTGCAGTTTGCTGTCTTCGCAGAACACTCCCTTCCAAAAAGAGCCAACACAGGCATCGGTACAGGAATGTCCCCAGCATGGCAGTGCTGGTCTGGGTCTCACCTGCCATTATATATTTTCAGACATGGCTTTATGGGACCTGGACCCTTAGGGGCTCCTTCCACCTTGCAGGTTCCCACAAAAGAAAATTAAATATTATTTTGAGGTTATTTATTTTTTAACTGTAATCTCTCCTACTTTTGGTTCACATGTGCCCACACTGCCCATGTCCTCAGTACCAAGGAGGCTGCCAAACCAGCGTCAGCTCACTTTAACTGAAAATGATTCATGGATAGAATCCTTCTACTCTTCCCAAGCCCTCTCCCTCTCTCATTAGACCCATTTCTCCCTTACCCCATCTGGTCTGGTCTGTCTTTGAATTCTCACCTCCTTCCCACTCTTTTGGGGATCAGATTTCTCCTTCCTCATCCTCCTTTCTCCCATGCTTGTTCTCTCTCAAAGTATTTTATGTTCTCCTATATGATTATTTCAATTTGGATTATGCTACTTCTTTCTTTACCTGCACTTATCTCTGTCTATTTTCTATGCTTGTCATATTGTTAAAATACATGTTAAAGCTGGCAAGGCATTGTCATCAGCATTTCACACAGAATAAGGCTAGAAGTTTAGATTTTTAAAGCAAAAAGAAGTTAAGCATCAAAAACACATGAAAAAATTCTTATCAAAGACATTCAAAAGTCTGGCAAACTATCACATTCTACTAATTAAATCAGAACAGAGTAAACAAAACAAGTACGTCATTTTTATGTGCCACAAAATAATGAAATGACACACATTTGCACAGCTCTGCAATGAAAAGCAAGAGATAAATCTGGAAACATCAACATTACCCTGCCGATATGGTAACTTCAATCTAGTGAACATCATAAAACAAGTTGAACCTAGTTAATGTTGGCCCTATTAACACACCTACAAATTATACAGTATTGTAATTTCTGTTTTGCCTATTTAAGTTGCCTATATACTATGGATATCATTTCAACCTCAAATTTTGAAATGAAAGCAGCACAACAATTTTTGGCATTCTGTATCCAGAGAAATGAATCCTTCTGACCACTAGTGTATAAAACTCTTCATCATATTTAATCTGAAGTGGGAATTTGATTTCTTTAAGGAGGTTTCAATCATATTACAAGAGGTAAGGATCTGCATCCTTATTAGTAGTTTGTATTTTACTGCAAGAAAAGATGGATTGCACCCATCACAAATTCTCACAGCGTGCTCAGCTGTCTCTTATGAACTGTTCAAGGCCATAACTAACAGACCACTTAAAATAGTCCTTTTTTTTCCTAATAGAGACACGCCTGCATGTTCGGTGTAAAGAAGCAGCTCTCAGAAGGTATAGCCTATCCATTTAGTAAAAGGTTATTACGATGGAACAGGAGTAAGTCCAGGATAGAGAAGCTATGAAAGTACACCTTTTGACTATCGGTCTTTCCACTGAGGAAGCACAGGGGTGGCCATGAGGTAGGAGCAGAATTTCTATGGCGTAAGTGACCCAGGGTAGTGTTCCACACTCTTCTGTTGCTCTGGTCTGCAGGTGACCTTCCTTGCATGCAGAAAATGGACAGTACTGGCAAATTAAACAGGGCACATAAGGAGAAAAAAAGAGTACGTAATTTTACAGGTTGACTCCCTTTTGCATGAAAGATACTAAAAGCATGGAGAACTGCATTGGTTTTGTCTGTAAATGAAGGGTACTAACGAGAGGAACACTTTACCTCTTATATTGGTTCAATTTCATAAAGGAGCTAGGAAGCAATAGTCACAAGGCAATGAGAAATAATCTTCAACCAGGCTAATAGGACTACTATAAGAGATACTTAGAGAGGGACTGCGTGGAGACCATTTGTTTGTATTCATTAATTGCTCTGTAAATACATATAATCATCCAAGTACCCACTTCTTTTAAATTAGACACAACAGAATTGATGCAATTTCTGTACATGTCTCTAGGATGACCTAAACACACAATACGGCTGAGGTTAAGGGCACGCAGAGATACAGGATTTCTGCTGTTCCTGACGGACCACTGCAGCTGAGGACTTTTCATGTATTTCACAGTGTGTCTTGTAGGTGGAGCAGCTACTAAGAAAAGCTGCATAAAATTAAACATCGTAGGTATAGACTATTATGATGGCTGAAGAAGACATGTTATACACAATCATAAAATTTTCTTTTGTAACTGTATCATAAGTGTTTTTTAATATTCAGCAGAAGTGGCTCTGGTCTCCTTTCCTTTTGTTCCTTAGCAAAGTCCTTAGATTTTTAAATTACACTATTGCTAGTATACATTACCTATTTAGACTCAGTTACAACAGGGTGGTCTCCAAAGCCCAGATCCATGAAGATGTTTAGAAGTGTAATTCCTATTATATATTCCCCAGGCATTTTAATTTCCTTTTTTCTTTTCTTTTTTTATTACAAAAAAAAGGGGGGAAGAAAGGCTTTTAAAAAGATTTAGACAGCTAAATACTTTCATAAATTTGGGCCTAAAAACCTCTACAGCAAGAAAAGCTCCTTTTCTGATCCTTAGCTGACCGATACTGAAATTCTGAGATTTAGGATGTGATGATGGCAATTAACTTCAGGTAAAATACAAAGCAGGAACATCTTAGACCTAGAGAAGACTTGAAATGACAATTCAAGTTTGAGGTAAAAAAATATGAATTACTAGTTGTTCTAAATATGAGGAATTGGTGTGGAACAACTCATGGGTGATGTATTGAGAATAAGTACCTTCGTAAGCACCTAAAACTCCTTCATAAGCACCTAAAATTCTTTCAAGCAGTATAGAAATGTTTGCAAATTGCCATGCAGGACCAACGATGATGTTTGATTTCATTTTTAAAAATAGGTATGATAGGATAAGAACTTTATGGTTTGAATATTTAATTTGCAATTATAAGAAATAATCAAACATTTAAGCTTATGTATTTTTTATGACACAATATACATATGGAGATTTTTATGTCTCTGATGAAGTAGAAAGGCAAGAGATAATTTATTCCTCATCTAACTTTACAGCTCATCAGACAGCTGTGCAATTTATCACGTGTTTTTTGCTGTACAGCCCGTGTTATAGTATTCTAACCTCCCCATGTCTTTAACCAGTGCTTTTCCTCTCCCTGGACTCAGTCACCTCGTGAAAGATTTTTTACTGCACATTTTGCAGATAAAGAATTTACAATCTCAAAACAGTCCCGAGTCAGGTGCCAAGTGGTAAAGATTCAACACTTTTTCAGTGACAACTTTTAACCATAGAGGTCATAGCCTTAAACACCACTATCTCATGCTCCTGCAGTGTTTCTGACCCCGAAAATGGGCAGATGTGCACCTCTCAGTGCCCTAGAAATGGACAGATGCTTGATGTAAAATGAGCTACAGAAACATATTACTGCTATTAAGTATTTTTTTACAATTGTTGCACCTTTTCCTATCTCATCCCATTCTTTGAGAATTCTATTTGATTCACATTAAAGGCACCTGGATGCAGAGGTAGCCACAGGTAAGAAGTAATCTCAATAAAACTTCTATAAAATCTAACATTTGCCACATCTTTTAATAAAAATTACAAGTTAAAAACCCTCCATTCTACAGAAAAAAAAAAGGCCTGGTTTTGAGTGGCTTAAATTTATTGATTTTTAACAAGGACCACATCTGATAACTTTTCACCTGTTAAAGCCTCATGCCTGGTTATGGTAACACGCATTAGTCACCATGACAACAACCAGAGCACACATAGATATGATGCTTTTGGTTGAAAAATTAATAATTTTCTCCCGGAAAGAATTTTAAATGTTCTGTGGAGCAGCCAAATCCTCATTATTTGGTTAAGTTTTAATTCCTAGAGTGAGACAATTTTTTTAGCTCCTGCCATCTCTGGTTTTTGAAATAATGAAAATGGGTTTGTGACGTACATACATTTTAAATGCTTCTAAAGCTCAGGGGCCCAAATGGCCCCTCTATGGCAGAAATGCTCCAAGGAGGCAGTTCCATGACAGAATTTAGGAGAAATCTACAGCTCTTCTGAACTACTATGATGAATGACCGGCTGTCATCCTTACCACGCTGCGATACGGATCTCCAGGTTTGCTCTCATGTGCACAGCACACGTGACTCTGTCACAGAAGTGATGAAAATTCAGAGCACCATCTATGCTACTTTTAATTCCCCAAAAGTGCCTCTGCAAACAGGGTGTGCTTCTCAGCTAGGCAAAGCCTGTATGTTAACACAGAAAAGGCAGCACAACACATTGTGGGGGTGAAACCGTGCAAATCGAGCTGTTTACACGGTTTCTCGCTTTGGAAGAGTGAGCAAACAAAAACATCAGGAACAGAAGTCAAAGCTGCCCCCTGAGCAAGACTGCTGCTGGTGATCCCCCCCATCCTGTATGTACCCCATACAGCCAACAGATGCCAACCACACGGCACGATACATGAATGCGCGCACACATAATCCCCAAAGAGGGTGGACAAGTTATGAACTTTTTTGTCATTTCAGCGACGTGACACCCGTAGATAACACCACGGCAACAGACTGTACATCCATAGAGTGACAACATAGCCATTTATCACTGTATCTTACATTATGAACCTGATGAATCGATGAGAAAGGATATCCTGCATTCTGGTTGGTCCAGATCTCACAGACAGAAGACTGCTAATATAAACAGAAAACTACATCTCATCTTGTAAATATTAATGCACCGCAACTGCCAAAAGGCAAGAATAATTAAGAAAAAGCTTGCAATAACATTAAAGAAGGAAGTAAAACAGCTGTTAAAAGTATTTTTTTATTTATTTGCTGACAAAATATTTTTGGACTGACTGGAAGGAAACATAGCTTATTCAGAGACTTTAGAATAGGTTTCAAACTGTGAGTACAAGAAAACAATTTAGTCAGAAGTTCTGGTGATATAAAGAGATAATGTTATGCAGGCATAAACAGAAAATGCAGAGAGCAGAAGAAATACTGGTTACTTTCAGGTTTTGGCAGGGAAGAAGTTTGAAACCAACATCCCAATTAAGTTTTGAGATATGAATTTCTCTCTGTTGGAGACTTTAACAGGGAGAGAGGAAGTGAAAAACCTGGCAATACAGTCAACAGGAAAAATACGATTTCTTTGTAACAATTACCAGAAAATGCATTGCAATTAAGTGAAACAGTTGCCCACCATCTCCTTCCAACAACAGTTCCTTTGCATACAGATAATATTACCTTTGGTATTGACCATAATTCTGCTGTATAAATGAAAGGTTTCAATCTACCTTCTACTTTATTTTACAGCTAGTCTGTAGTAGCAAAGCAAAGTAAGCATACTGTAGCATCTCTAGCAAAAGCAACAGGATTAGGCAAGCATAGCATTCACCAGCATCTATTACATATTTTCTTGTTTGGACACTCATCAAGAAAGCATCTGTGACACCTTAGCAAAAGCTAAGATAACACTTTAACAGTAGCCAGGCAACTAAAACAAAGCATCAGGCATAGGATCTGCCCACAGTATCCTTGGCAGGCAGCAACAAAAGGCAATAAACACGCATGAAAAATGCAACCGCAGCATCCAGAAAGGGAACAATTAATATATCAGTAATTCAACAACAGCAAGGATGTGCATTGCTGGTTCCTGTCAGCAGTAGCAGGAGGAATTTAGCACCGATGCTCAAAATAACCCAAAGAAGTGTAACTCTTCTCAGAAATATGGCTCTTGCTCTTACCTTTTGTAGCCTGAAACCTGGCTGCCTGGCTGGTGACAGACTAGGTTGTCACTTCTGGTTACTGTCATGCCAGGCTGGCATCCTCTGAACTGACTACTGAGCACTGGCAGACAGGCTGGTGGCTGCCTAATGTTGTTAATTGTTATTTCCTTCATGATTTGAAATGGATACACACACATCCCTCCCCTCAGCTTCAGTAATTTTTAAACCTTCCCCTATCTGGTTAATTTCTTCTCCTCCATCTTGTTTTCGAAGTTATTTACTTCTCCTTCATGATGCACAGGGCCCTACATTTTGATAGCATTAGCTAATAAAAACTTTGACTTTGGTTCACAGCCTTCTACATCATGCTCTGCAACTTGCCAGAAAACAGTCCTCCATGTGACAGCCACGTACTCTCAGTGCAAGGGCAGTAGCAAACACTGCTCCAGCTACGTCTGCTCTGCCATTATTATGACATTGCACTAGTTGGCACTAATGACCTTTTTTTCCTGTATGTCAAGCAAACTGACTTCTGGATGCTCTGGCCATACTTATCACAGCGATGCCCATGTTTGTTTGCCTGGGGGAAATTCCTACATGGGGATTCATGGCAGGAGGTTGTACCTCTGTTTTTCAAGAGAATAGTAAAAAAGAAGGCATTTCCATGCCAGATGCAGCATCCCCAAGCATCTGGTAATCAAGAAAACATACTGCAATGCTATTTGGACACACCTGCTGAGGTCTTGAAAGAAGTGAGGTAAGGCAGCATGGTACCGTATGCTACCAGACATTTTATTTCTCCCCAGTGCTAGTGGCGCTGGCATGGGGTTGCTGTGCTGCTGTCATATCATACAGCTGGTTCTCTCCGTCTTGGTATTCTGGAGACAAAGATGTATCCTTACATCCTGCCCCTCCCAAGAACTTGACTTTAAGGAGTGGGGTGATGCCTGGGCCGGATAAACTGGGATCAGCCGGTGCCTGTCACAGCACAGTGGAGGTGTGTGGGGCTCTGCTGGCAGCACAGCAGGGCTGCTGGCAGGGACAGTGATGCTGTGATAGCAGCCCTACCACGCTACAGCATGTAAACACGTAAATATACCAGATACATCTATTGGCAGCTTTGGTGCTAACTCAGGAACAGGTAACACAACACTGCAGTAAGCGTGTATGCAAGCTTTAGTTGCACCACTTTAAAAAAGAGCAGTGAGTCAATCCCTTCTTACACGCGCTACTAGCACCCGCCCTGCCCCTCCCTCCCCAGCTCATCTTCTCCCAAACATAAACTCAAGGGTTAGAGCACTACCCCCAAGAGCTGTGAGCTCTCAGTTTGTTGCCCTTCTCTGACTGGGGGAATTCACACTTATGTATATATTCACCTTCCTCTCTCACAGGTTAAAGCAGCAGAAGACAGGCTGTCTTCAGCCCCTTTTATAACTGAGGGGAAGCCATTCTTATTATTTTTAATTCTTTGGAGGAAGAAGCGTGCATAAAAGCAGATGCTTGGAGCACTCACCTGCAAGAGACAAGTTCTGGGTCCAGGTCTCTGCTCCAGGGACTGTTCAGGTGAACTGCCCCCATCACACAGACCTACCTCCAGAATTAAAGGTTTGGAAGATCTAGGATTAAGCTAAATCATCTTTAAGTACAGGTGACTTGATTTATTAAGTCAATAATAAATCAAGCAGACCAGCAGAGACTGAGAATTTCCCATAACTATATGAATGCCCAAGCAGAAGGGCAGCAGTACAAAACTCATTACTCAGTTCTGCCCTCATTAATGTCTGAATGACTAAGGTACTGAAATGCAGTACAGAAGGAACATTAATTTTACGGAAGGTAATGAATTCAAATTCAGAAACCAACCTTTTCCTTGCATCACTGTAAAAATATTTAGCATTTACTACATACATATTTTATCTCTTCAAAGTGCTGAAATTTTTTAATGAATTATGAAATCCCCAGGAGAAGTACTTAAAGTTGCACACCCCTGTGCTGAAGAGGAAGGAACCAAGGAAAAGAAAAAGGTTAAGTGAGTATCTGGGGCCAGAAAATAGGAAGTAGGAGGGAGAATTGGGATTAGGCTTCAAACACTTATAATTTTCACCTCCCAAAACACATGCCCTTGAAAAGAAGGAAAATAATTCAAATCTGTGCATGCACTTCCACCATAATAAGCACAAATACACTTGGGCACTTAATACCACCGACACAGAGGTTCTGTGAAAAAGAGTTTAACAAAGAACATTTTCCTAAGCAATATGGTAAAAAAAAGCAAAAAGGAGCATCAGTCATTGCCTGATGAGTATCAAACACACGCTTATCTTATTCTTCTCAAAAGAAGAACAACATTGCAACAAGACTCTGCTATCATGACACCGTTTTTATGATAGCTATAGATCTCCCACACATAAAAGAATTCCCTGTCTAGTCACCGTGAGTCACAACTCTGGCAGGCAGAAGGGGCAAAGGTGGGGGGAAAGGGAATGGCCTGCTCTGCACAGCTCCTGACATCTGCTACCCATGACACAGGTGGCTGGTTAATGCTGTGGGAGAGGAGGGAGGGAGGTGAGGCTCCATGTTAC
The DNA here is from genome assembly GCA_013398125.1 of Aegotheles bennettii. Classification (NCBI taxonomy): domain Eukaryota; kingdom Metazoa; phylum Chordata; class Aves; order Caprimulgiformes; family Aegothelidae; genus Aegotheles; species Aegotheles bennettii. Next base: position 167,743 of record VZRW01006790.1, on the reverse strand, counting down.
CTGGTCTCCACTCACCCACCTCCTTTCCCTTCCCCAGCAATCGCAGTTCCGACATGGTCTCCTAATTACTTTATGACTGTCTTTTAAAAGAACTAAGGACTTCCACTTCTTCTATTTATTTAACTTAACCCGTTTGATTTCAAGAAAATACATTCACATAAAAAATAATACTTCTTACTCTTCTTGCTAACTTCCTCTGTGACAGACAACAATAGGGTATAATTACTTCAGACACCTCTTGTAAAGTCAGTAGCCAATCATGTTAAAAAGTGTTTGCACATTTCCAACTGCTTCTCTTTAAGTACTCATATATTTACTGGAAAAGCTGTAGAACAGTACACATACAGGTTTCCAAGATTGTGGGCTGTGTTGGAGGCAACTTAGTGTTTCATAAGGTGAACAAAATTATCTAAGGAGGACTTACTTTAGGCTTCATCCCTACAGACATGATAGGTTATCAACCAAAACTTGGTTGATAATCTGAAGACAGAAAGTAACTTTACTGAAAGTGATCACAAAACAGTAAGACTGATCATGGAAATTATATACTTTCTAAGGAGAAGAAAGGAGGAAAGTAACAGAAAAGAATACCTGGACAGCATATGCAGAACGAACAGGTTGTTCAGTAGGAATCACCTCAGACCAAATTTCCTTCCTTGGCTGAAAAACAGGCCAATTAAATCAGCAGCAGCAAGGAGAAGCACAGCAGGACTTGGACACTGACTGTGTGATTCCTTATGCAGTGACACAGGATGTGCCCCATGCACAAAGTAGACTGAATCAAAATGCAGTGGTTGCACAAGAAGTTGAAATACACAGTTAGAGAATAATTACTAGTATTTAAGCAAAACTGGACTGGAACATGCAGAGGCAATAACCTGCTCCCTGGGTTAGCTTGGAGGAGTGCTCAGGCTCTTTAGGAAGGATCCAGATGTGAGGGACTTTCCAGAACAGGGTAAGAAATGAAAATGGCTTTGATGAACTACAGAAATCAGTCAGATGAAATTCAGGAAGACAAAAGTATTCCTTGGGAATGTAATATCAAATATACAAATAAAATAGCAAATAAATTACCAGAGCGATTTAACAGGGAGGTAGGGAGAGGAGAAAATGATCTAGAAACTCGAGTATACTTCAAATTAAACACAGCGGTCTTGCAAAACAATAAACAAACAAATCACAGGATAATTCAGCTTGGAAGGGAGCTCAGGAAGTTTCAAGCTCAGCTCAAAGCAGGAGCAGCTGTGAGATGAGACCAGGTTGCTCAGGGCTTCATCCAGTCCGGTCTTGAAAACGTCCATGGATAGAGACTGGATAGCCTCTCTAGGCAACCTGTCCCCTGCTTGCCTGTCCTCATGGGGAGGAAGTTTCTCTTGCCATCCAGTCTGCACCTCTCCTCTTTCAGTTTTTGTACCCAAAGTTGCCTTTCCTCCAGCCACACCTGCCCCCCAGCCTCTCCTCAGAGGGCAAGTACTCCAGCCCCAGACCATCTTGGTGGCCCTTCACTGAACCCTCCTCTCCTAAATAAAAAACTGAGGTATTTAATAAAAGTAGCATATTGTAACACATGGGAAGGAACTTTTGTGCCATAGGCAGCCACCAGCAAGGCCTCATATGGGTTGGTGTCCAGTTTCAGCCACTGCACTTCAAGGAGGATGGAGGCACACTGAGGGAATCCGGAAGAGAGTAACAACAACAAACAGAAGTCTACAAACCACCAGGGAATGGCCCTGGTTAGCTAAACATGGGTCCCCAATGGTCGGTTCACCTCTGAGCTGGTCCAAGAAGTTTGTTGGTGACTCCTGATCTTCTGTTGCCTTTTCCACCTCTCCCTGGCTAGGCCTGCCCTCTTGCACTTTCACATTGCAGAGCCAGTGCATGGGGAGAAGAGGAGCTTCTGAACGTAACCTCTTGGCTTAATCCCACTCTGTCTCTCCCGCTGTGTCTCTCCACTGGGAAATTGCTCCCATCCCCTGGCACTGTAACCCCAGCGAGGCACAGCAGCAAACCCTCCTCCCTCCAATGCACATTATCTAACGCACTAACCATAATTCAGTCTAGCTCCAGAAATGAGGAGAATTTTGGATCAAATCCCAGAAAAATCACTCTTGGCATGGCAAACAATCTTTAAGGGTACAACAGCTGAAGGAAACAAATGAAAATCAGATGAATGGGGCCGTCTGGCCCCTTTTGTAATCGTCATTCCAAATGCTTTTGGAGAGCAGTTGAGCCTTCTCAATAGATACTGCTTCCCTGAATGTTCCCAGAATTCTGGGGAGAGCTTGTCTTACCGGCGGGAAAAATCACAGCTCCTCCTTTGGAAACAAGATCTTCAGAGACGGAGAGTGAAATTTGAAATTAGTATTTCATTCAGATGAAGAAATTAGAAATAACACTTACCATTAGAACAAGTATATATGTTTCACATGCGTATATTTCTTTTGCTTCTCTTGAAAATACTTTACACTAAGATCTCCAGAAAACCACTGGACATGTTGAACAGCTTTCACGCAGGCAGGCAGCGGGTGGCTGATGTGAGCAGTGACACCATGCTCCAGGTCAGTGCACCCTGTCAGCAGCTTCCAGCGAGGTTTCACAAGAAGGTGCATGCCACAGCCAGTACCCTGGGAAGGGATACAGCTGGCCCAGGACCACAGCAAGCCTGCCAAGACTGTGTCCCCTCCAGCCAGCAGCAGAGTGAGAAGGAAAGTCAGTCTCCCATGCCAGTGCTGTAGGTCCTGTGCATCTCCACCTCTTCCTCCACGTAAGCCATACTCGGCACATTTTCCTCTGATGAGAAAAGACTAATGACACAGCTGTGTTTCTCTCTCACCAAGCTGACACCCTCATTCATGCCATGGCCATCTTCTCTGATAGACAGTCAGCTTTCACTTGATACCAATCCCGTAACCCAGGAGCTGGGAAGGACTGAGGGTCTACTCAGCGGTTTGCTAAGGCTGTGGCTGCCCTGCCTGTCTCCTGAAGGTCCAGCTTTGAAGCTGCAGCTCTGGCCCCACAACCCAGGATGAGCGGCCAGGCCTCTTCTGATCGACAACACCCCTTCTGCTGGTGCTGCTGGGTACAAGTGCTACCTAGCCTTTAAGCCTTGCATAGAGCATGCAAACTTCTGGACAAATACCACCAATACACATGAGACTTTGGTCCCTGAATATTAGATACAGGTATCTGCATTTTAGCCAAAAAATAAAATAAAATAAAATAAAAATTTGAAAAAAAATGGGCTCTTTCAGAAGAGCACCCCAAACACTAAGTACAACATCTCTCCAGCAGGTCAAAAATGCAAATGTTAGGTATTAAAATTCAGATTTGACTCTGAAATATTCAGATTTTCAATAAGAATAGTTTATTTGACAGTAGAAATTACCTGACATCTCCATTTTTCATACAATCCTCCTCCATTTTTCATACAGTCTTTCCAATGCAGGGCTTATAGCTCACAAGACTGAGTGTGAAAATCAGTAAAATAATAAAGAACATCTGTCCCCTTCTTGGTGTAGTATTTATGGCTTTAGTTTGGATCATTAATACCAAATATAGAAGCGGCTTCCTTAATTCCATATGCTGAAGCAGCATGTAGGTATGATCCACATCCCATGGCTTTATTTCTAAAATGCTAACTTCTGTGACACTCTTGAAAAAATTTCATCTTTTTATTCAGACAGAAAGTACTTCATTTTTCACAATGTCTTTATCAGTTTACTTGTCCATAAAAACCACAATACTTCAGGAGCTTACAGATGAAAGTTTGTTGAAATTTACAGTTCAATATACAGCCCTCTATGGCATTAGTATCTATCTGAATTAAAAAGACAACTGTCAGTAACATCTATAACATGGAGCAAAAATAGATTCAGTTAAGCATTCTTCTTTTGATTGAAGGTTTTTGTAGTTCAGTCAACTTTCCATATTAAAAATAAAATGTACCTGAAAACATGAGCCTTAGAGCATTTTGTTTGGATTTTACATACTTGTCTTTAAAATAGCTGTCTGTTCACCCTCACAACATACACTGTTTTATGCTTATTAAAAATTGAAGTAAGAAACCTTAGAAATAACTACAGAATGAAATAATCTAGACAACCGTGTTTTTGTATTTATTGCTTCTTAAATCCACTGTCAAAGAATTCTGTTATTCCACCAGTAATTTCAACCATTCATAAAATCCATTCTTCATTGCTTCTTAGAAAATCTCATCTTACACACCAATATTCTCCTGGGCATATTTTCCTTCATTCACTGTAATCTTTAAATCCTTCCAAAGCAGAGAAGGAGACAGAAAAACAAACAGGAAACAATGAAATAAAAGATGTCATACTGTGGTTAAAATTTAAAAAGCTAAAGGTGGGACAAGAGTTTTATTTTTGGCTTCTTCAAACTTTCTGTGTTTACTGAGCCAACTGGCAACAGCTCTGTACCTCAATTTTCTTAGCTGTAAAATGGAAAACACAAATTCACATCACATAGCCCCACAGTGCACTGGAACTATGAATGCATTAGTATCTGTGAAGTACTTGGAAAATATTATTGAGTTGAAGGTATTATTTCAGAAAGCAGAAAAATTTCACAGTTTTCCTAAAAACCTGCCTTTACTAAATCTGTCTCTTGGCTTTTTACACTTTCCCTCTATTGTAGATAAAGTATCTCTGGTACTAATGACATTCAAATGACTGCCTCCTGCATATCAATCCTAATCTTGCAAGGAATTATTATATCTCACAAAATAATGTTACAAAGCAGAATCCCAAAAATTGGGGTAGCTTTACTTCAAACTTACTTACCACCCAGTCATTACAATGACTTTACATTTAAGTTATCTTGTGTTTTAGAACAAAAAATAATAAAAAAAAAATAGTAAGAGCCTTCAAGCCAAGGGACCAAAGAACCCAGAGAGGCTTTCAAAATTAAGTCTGGGTTCAGCATCTCTGGGAAAGAACTCCTGCCAGCCTTTGTGAGTAATTTTTCCAACTCTCTGAGATCCCTCCTTTAAGACATTCTCCCATCACAGCCTTCTGGGGTGCCCCCAATATGGACCATGACTAGGTTTATCCTACCAGAAAGCTTACTCTGACTCATTACCTGTTTTTCCTCCCAGAGGCAAACACAGCCTACAGCTTTCCCCAGAGCCCTAAAGAGGCACCTGCCCACCACCTCCCAAAATGACAGACCTGTCTCAACTTGGGGTGCACCACAGGTTCAACCCTGTGGAGAGACTGTGCGTCAGCATTGGGGTGATGCCTGACCCAGCTCTGCTTCTGCAAGGAGCAGTGTGGGTAGAGGAGCTCCCTGCATCTCTCTGCTTGCTGGCCGCGGGGAGGATGCTTTCGGTCCTTGCTCCTCATTCGGGGCAGGGTGCAGTGCCTGAACACCACAGCACCGCATGTCACAGGCTGGACCAATAAATAGCAACAGCCTCAGGGCTGGCAGTCTGGGATATGCTTGCATCTAGTACCTAAAGCTTCTCTACTGCCTGGAGAATTATGAATGTTAGAGACCTGACATTTTAATGAACTTAGCTATGCTCCCTTTTAACCTCCAAAGCTCTTCCCCACTAATATTTTCTTTTTTTCATCCCATGATTTCAGAGGTGAATGAAGAGCCCAATGCCTTCAACAGGACTCCTCCTATTGACTTTGTTCCAAACTCCTTAGTCTTTGCCTGTGTGATTTCAATTCTATTTTAAAGGTTTAAGCAATCTTAAAAGCAACCTCAGCTATTTCAAACTACATTATTTTGAACATACTAATCTACAGTTTGCAGGCTCAGAATTCAACATCCACAGTCAAAGATGACTCAGACTACTCAATCGTTTTCTTATTTTTTTTTTAAACAAACCATCTCACAATCTTCTATATTATCTTTTTGGCAGCTGTGATTTATCCGACCGGATATCAAAGACTTTCAAATGTGGATGACCAACTGGAGAGTTGGATGACCAAACCCATTCTGGTGGGGAACTTAAATTGCTTAGACTCATTGTTTATACTGGAATTTTCCCCTCTTAGGTTACACACAGTCTGCTAGGGACTGTGAATGAAGGTACATGCTGGCCTTGAGACAAAACCACCCACATCAAGTAATTTAAATCAATGCTTCCTCCAGGGAAAAAAGTGTTGTATTACTTACAAGCAGATTTAATTCTGGTTTAGAGAACTGTTCAGCAAATCACAGGAAAACAGATTTAAATTGATGTGCTCATTGTTTAACAAACACTGGTTAGTATCCGATGCAAAGATAAACGTGCTTGATGATGGCCATGTAAAAGCTTAGTGAAAACACGGGCCATAGTAAAGATGGAAACATCAGATCTTATCATTTTCTCACAATAGCTTCAGGTTTTAGATTTTTAATTTAGGCTAAAAATTCCAACATTTCTAAAACAAAATCAAGTTCATGAAAGCAATACCATGAATAAGCTCTCAATACCATTTTGGCCTCTCTTCAAGGCCATAAAAATACCCATCAATCACATCATGAAGAACACACCTAAAACCTTTTCAAAAAATAAATCACAGCATCAAAGATGTCTTTATGAACATCTGTATACTATAGCAACCAATAAACATGCACATTCATACAGCAGCATGCAAACAGCCTAGCTAAGAAAGGGTTAAGACAAATAATATCCTCAAAGCAATTCCAATAATCACTCTAGATTATTCTGCTTGTGAGAAGTATTCTAGCTGTAAAGCAGGACTGGTATCAGCTCTGAAGTTGCTGATCTGACAAAAGCCATAGAAACCTGCAAACTGCAAGGAGGAAGTTGCTGGATAACACATGGGGCAGAAGGCTTGTGTTAAGAATCAATTGGATCTCTCATTTCCCAGTAACAATTATTTTACCTTTAATTTCAAAGGGGCTTTTTGGGAAAAGATTGAAGGAAATCTGGTTCATTTTAGCCAAGCATATGTTGCTAAATAAATAAATAAATAAATAAATTTTAGGCCAGAATGGTTGACGAAATCCCTGATTAGCCCCTTAATGGGGTGAGTCCAATTTAGTGAGAATGATCACCAGAGGGAGTCATTGACTTTCCCAGTAAAGTCAAAGGGAATTTTACATACATCAGGAGAGGAGAATTTGGGGACAGAGCTGAGAATGACTGCAAACAGACTGGGGTTCAGGGATTTATACAATACACTGTTTTATAGATTTCACCTAAATCCATTGTCTCCTTTGGGGTCCCAAAGAATGACTGCTATATTCCATGGTGAAAGTTAGAGAGAAGGCACTGAAGTCATTAATTCAGTGGGTACAGACTCCCACAAAAAATAATAATAATAAAAAAATCTCCCAGCACTTAATTGGTTTTAAAGTGGTTTGGAGTGGTGTAACTACTAACTGCTCAGTTTTCTCTTTGGATAAAGCCGTAATGTATCACAGTCCTTCTGGAAAAGAAATTTTTAATAGCACAAAGAAAATTTTCAGGTGCCATATATGAGAGTGTGTCATATCTCTTGGGAATATCAGGACTTCAAACAAGAAAAGAGTGAAAAAAAGACAGGAAGAATTACTAATATGTTCTTTGGGTTTGGGGTTTTTTTGTTTTTTTTTTTTCTTCAATGTTAGTGACTAAAACAAGAAGTGAGAATAGGGATTTGTGAACCAGGTGATAAAATGAACTAAGTAGAACCAGTTTACTCAGCCATGAGCAAATGTGTATTTTACACTCAAACACCTAAATCTCATGACCTTCAAAGAAATATTTTCATGTTAAGAATTGGACTTTTTTTTGCTGGACTTCAGCTCAGCCTTATTCTTGCCACAAAAGCCCAGCAGACTTTCGTTTGAAAACGAGCTCATTCACTAGGCAACTTTCCCCTTAATTCTGTACAATAAGATTATACAGCAGAAAATTAGGAGATTAAAAAAAGGCAAGGAAACAGCCCCACCCAACCAAATGCAATTTCACTTCCTCCAAACAAATGGAATTCAATTTGTTTCTGTGTTCCCAGGTAACGGTAGCACCTTGTTTTGCCTCTTTATTTAATTACTTCTTCTTATTCATGCAATTAGCTGAAAGACTGCAGCCTTTTGCTCGTTACGTTAACCATAACACTTATTTGCATAGCTATTTCCATTTCGAGGCTGAATTTTGGACAGAGGCTCTATTTTGGGCTGTGGCAGGCAGCAAACTGGTGGGAAGCCTTACACAGGACAGCACACAGCAACCTGCTCCTTCGCAGAGTGAGTCGCTCCAGGAACCGCATGGGCTGCCCATCTGCTTCTGATGGCAAATCAAAGCCCTATTTCCAACATGCACTGCAAAGCACCGCATGGCTTAAAACTTGGCTGCCTTCCATTGTATGTACCACCAAAAAACAGCTGAGTTCATCCTAAGGCATTTTTGCCAACAGGCTGATAAAGTTTAACTTTACTGCCCTTTAGAATAGCACAAGAAATCTCCCTGGTCAACCTATGCTTGATTTAAAATTATCAGTACCCTTACTGTGGTGAAAAAACTGGAGATGGAGGCTACTTTAGGCTTTCTTTAATGAACAGTTTGATTTAACATTCAGTTGAGTCTAGTGATGCTGTGATGCTCAAATGAGTTGTTGCACAGTTAAATCTTTTTTTAAAGATTCAAGTTATACCCCCAGATCACAAAGTTTAGGAGAATGCTGACCCTCTTCATTAATAAATGCGGCAATCACCACCCCTCGAATCCTCTCAGTTTCTGGCAGTGAACTGATGTCAGCTTAATTTTATCTAGGTTGCTCAGAAATTGAGGAATCTGCACCTTCTTACAGAAATGAGAGGCAGTCAGTGCCAGTGGGAGTGTGCATCCTCTGGTGAACAGAAGGCACCTTCATCTCAGCCTCTAGGCACCTAAACACCCCCAAAAACTCTGTGTCTCAGGAGAAACTGCACACCAACTCACACTATTTGAGATACAGAGAATTGGACCAGATAGCTTGGAAAAATTGTTAATCTTTGTAGTTTACAATTCAGGTTTCATATATGACTGAAAGCTATGGTTAGGATTAGTTCCTAACCAATTGCAGCAAGGCGCAGCCTTTCAACAGCATCGTTTTAACCCTACCTGTGCCATCTGCCTCTCCAGCTTTGACCGGGGAATATCATCAAAATAGTTTTCATTTCTTCTTCTCCTTGCATCGCCCTGCATGATAATGTGAGGAACGTCCAGGGAGCCACCAGTAGTGAAAGTGCTTTGGCTAAGTGATGGAGACAACTGAGGAGGAGTGTGGTTACCGCTGGGTTCCTGGACAGAGAGAAAGAAAATACAGCATAATAAGGAAAGCATGTTGCTGACTTCAAACCACACATTTAAAAGTGTATTTGAATTATTCATACTAAAAAGGAACGATTCCTGAAGTAGAGGTTACTGTGGATGAACTTTTGAGATTTGCTACCTAAGGTGCAGAGCCCATGTGGAAGGAAAAATAATTCACTATTTAGATGAAGTAGGGGCAAATTCTCCCTCCAAAAACTCTTTGTGTAATACATACTCCCTTCTAGGACTGCTGGAGAGATAAAACAGTAAGCTGATTCTTGTCAAGGCCCAAATAAAGCCATGATTTAGGACTAGTTATCTGTAAGATGAAATACATTCTCATCACTTCTGAGCAGCCACTCTGAGCAGCGAAAATGATTTGAGAGTGAATTGAACTCTAGCAACGTCTCTTGCTGGAAAAAAGAAATGCACAAACATTTACAAAATATAGACACTTTGTTTGAAATTTGTATAGGTCTTGAAGAACATGTGTTTAACTTGAAGTACTGGATATCAGAAACAAGCTAAATAACAATTTATAGAATGCATGAAAGCATCAGAGTACAAATATTTTACCTGGCTTTTCTTGTAATCTGTGCTGAACTATGACCTTGTATGAGTCAGTGTGCAAGTACCACAGCAAATTAATACGTGAACACTGTCTTATTAAATCCTCCTGACCATACGTTTTACCAGGATCTGCCACCACAGCGCTCACAGACGGCCACCATATGTATGTTTGGAAATACCTATTCCCATGCACACTGCATCGCTTGTTCAAACACCAACTACAAACATTCATGCCCAACTTCACCGTTCAACACTGGCTTGGAGATAGCAACCAGCAGCAGCGGAGCTCCAGCGCACCGGCCAGCCAGGCTGCACAAAGCCCAGCCCAGTGCCGGCTGTAAAACACTGTCATAGCAACTGGATGGGGAAACATGTTCCTCTCTCATGAGGTAGGTTACTGGGCTCAGTTTCTCTGACACTAGAGATTCCTCTGACATTAAGTTCTTTGGAGGCAGAGAACATACCCAAGGAGTGTGCTTGCATAGTGCAGACCTTGTCTAAATTACCTATTGCTGTAATATTGTATTTCAATACTGAAAAACAAGAAGGGACCTGAAGATACTACACAATGAGAGGAAGCAAAGACCTGCTCCAGTGTGCATAGAGGGTAAAACACCTGCCTTTTTATTTAAAGAAAGAATTAAAGTAGATATTTCATGAATTATTACATTGAAGCAAACCTAATTCTGAAAAGCATCAAGGTACTTCACTCCATGCTGTTAAGAAACAAGATCTAGTGTAAGAAATAAGAGCGCTGTAATCTCTTCCACATGGAAAGGTAAGTTGCAATTCTCTGTATGTGTTCAAGTGATAGTAACATCTGATGTTAATATTTGAAATGTAGGAGTCCATGTGACATTACTCCTTGCAATCACAATAATGGATTAGTAGTTTCCATGCTAGCTGACTAAAATTGGGGATATATAGTTGTTTGGTAATTTAATTAACTCATTTTGTTTTGTTTTGTTTTTTAACTCTCTAGCTTTCCTATGATCTGAGATAAGAACTTGACATTTCCCAGGGCAAAGAAAGAGTGTTTTTCTCTTAGGAATAATCTTTTTCCCTCCTTCACAAAGATCCACCTACATTTGGCCCAGTTAAAAGCTTTTGAAAAGCTGTAGTTTGCACATGCTCAGAAGGTTTGGTGAGCCATAATCTATAAAGCCTACCCCTGGTCCCTCTATGGGCCCAACTCTGACTAGACGGTGCAGATGCCTCTGTATTGAAAATAAACTGAGTACAGGGGCACCAAATGAGATCCTTTCTAATGACTGCTACCTGCCCTTCCAGGCAGGTAAGTAACCTCTCTCTGCTCCGTATCACGATTCAGTCGCTGTTAGCAGACTGACAGGGCCATGAGCGCATTGAAGTGACAGATGACCGTGCACTGGACAGACAGATTCCAGCTCTCACAGAGCTTTTCATACTTTATCAAACGGCATATAAAGAGGAAATTCACTCAGAAATCAATATCAGAAGATTGCTGGCAAGGCAATACAGACAAGAATTATAAAGTCAAGAAATAAAAGAATTACGGTGCCTCTGCATTATGGAACAGTATGTAATTGTACAATTTTATGCTATTTTCTCAAAGTTGTTCTTCACAGCACAGATGGATTCTCAACTGTGCAGCATGTTGTCATATACTCAGCACTGTGTTACCATTAGTTATCATGTAGTCAGTATTTTATTCTCATCTCGTTTCATGGCTCCAAACCCCTTCCCTAAACTCTATTCAAATCCTGCTCTGAAGATAGGATGACTAATATCATCATTTTCATGATGCTTGTAAGTGCTTTACAAATGCCAGTCAATTTATTTTCCCCACACCTGTGACTTCTGGCATTTTATAATCACCACTTTAGCGTGGGGGACCTGAGATGCACAGACAAAGGTTAAAAAATATCAGTCACTTTGGATGCCAAATTACAATATCTATTGCCTGATTTTCCAAGTGCTTGTATTCAAAACTCCACTTAGATTGATCTAATTTGCAGCCCTGTGTGCTCAGCATTTGTATAAATCAGACTCCAGACTCCAGTCAAATATGCAGAATGTCGGTAACATACAATTAGTCGCTGTTTATGAGGCAATTACCTAAACAACTTACCAAGCATTATCCAAGGGCTTTGGGGCAAAACCAGGTGTAAATCTGTATTTTCACAGTTACAGCTATTCCTCTAATCATGAGTCTCTCTCCCATTCCTCCTCATTCCTCTTCCTCACTCCATACCAACTTTCTCACCTCCTTAACAAATCTGCAGACCAAACATGGATGCCCATGCAGGTGCTCTCATGTCCTCAAGTACCGTACTACTGTTAGTCACCCGGTACTCCTCCCATGTTTCCACCCTGTTGTGAATTCATGGATACATGCTCTGCAGGAATGACTGATCATATATTTCGCTATTGAAATCTGCTTCATCCCTAACTCTCAGTCCTGCTGGTCATGAAAAGTTGGAACTACACAAGTCAGGGCTGGAAGGGAGCTTAAAAGATCCTTCCTCAGGCTGCCTAGGTGCACCTCGTGCCCCACAGAAGTTTGTCTAACCAGTTCCTAAAAAGAGGAATTCTCTCTAGTGAAATAATTCTTGTGTTAAACTATCATTACTATTGTAATGCTGCTTCTCCAGATTTTCAGACTAAATTGCTGTTCCTTCAGTTTAAATTCCAGCCTCCAGTGCCAACTGGGTGAGGACAGGGTTCCATGAATAACATGGAAATTGGTCCTGTAATTAAAGACTATAATGTATTCAAGGAAGGAAAGCCAGATTGCATAGGTAACCTGAGGTCTAGCACTTTTTGTCTTTTGAGTATATGACTTTGAAATAAAAATAAAACTTTTCCTTAGTAGACAATATTTAACCATTTTTTCCTTCAAAATATTTTAAAAGCTAATACAAAAAGAGTCAAAAAACAAGTGTTAGCCATTCTTAGGTTGACCTTGTGACCTTAAAAGCAGACTCTTTAAATAACAAACTATCTTTTCTACTGAACTAAAGCAACCTGGTCTAGTGGACAGTGTCCTTGCCCATGACAGGGGAGTTAGAACTAGATGATCTTTAAGGTCCCTTCTAACCTAAACCATTCTATGATTCTATATAAATCAATCTTCTAGTAGTAGCAGACAGTTTATTTAAGCACATTTTCAAGCAAAAAATTATTGCAAACTACAGACAAAATACTATGTCCTTGTTTAGTGTGAAATGGCATATTAGCAGTTGATGGGAAAGAAAACCTTAATCCGAACTCATGTCCTTCTCTTTAGGATTCTCTGTGAAGACTCCAGTACCACTAAGTGATGAATGACATTTTTTATTTGCCTACATCAGTAGTTCTAGCTGTGGAGCAGCAGACTACCTGTTAACATTTTGACCACAGATGGAGGACATCCAGTTTTCTCTTCACTATTAACTGAGAATATAGTCCTAACTAGTAACACGGGCTGTTGAAACTTTCCCACCTGATGAAGAGGAACTAATTCCCCAGTTCAGAGCACTGAAAGTATTGAGCAAAAATGCGTGGCTTTTAAATGATGCCTCTTTCTTGGGAGTGTTGTAACACCTGCCATGCACCAGGAGTCATTCACATAATACATAAAATACAAGAAAAATATCCACACATTTGTGCAGTGTGTTTAGAGCAGGATGTTATAGACTTGCGAGACCTTTTCAACACAGCATTAGGAACAGGTTGAATTCGCAAGGATATCTAAAACGTCCGTATGCGGCATCTAAGAATAAGCAAGGTGAAAAACAGGCTGGTCACAGAAATTGTAAGCGTATGTAAAAATAAGCCCTCATTCTGTCTTTCTCTATTTCTCTTTACACCAGGAAATTTAACTTGGGAGCACGGACACTATGTGACATTCGGAACTTTAGTCCCAAATGAGATTCCAGTCAGAAATGCAGCTCCATGAAAATAATCAGATACAATCAGATGCAAAAGGTGTGACCTAAAATACCAAAATAAAAAGTGTTGATATGAATTCCCTTGGAGAGAACATAGTAATAGTGGGTCATCAGACCACAACTCGATAAGGGTAACAGACAGTAAGGAAGTAAAGGCAGTGAATCGGAGAAACCAAGTGAAGGTGGTGTAAGGAGAGGAGATTAACTCTGGGCAAGAGAGGAAAAACCCCAGGGAAATTGCAACAAGGTTTATGAAAGAGGGAATACAAATAAAACTTAAAAATGCAAAGAAAGTTTTGATACAGAAACACTTTAATGGCATTTGCAACTCAAAAATTTCAAGAGGCTCTCTTTAAAGAAAGCATAAAGCGTATGTCTGAAAAGTAAGTGCTAGCATTTTGAAAACATGAAAGGGAAACTGTAACTCTCCTTCTGCATTATCGATTGGCTGGGTTGGGATTCCTGTTGGCAAATACAGACATGCAGCCTGTACACATTGCTCCTCAGCCAGTTTCTTGAGCAAAAAAGATAAGGTGGTACTTCTAAGGCACTACTTATCTCATCCTAAGGTAGACATTTGAAACAGGTCAGATGAATCACCCTGGAAAAATTTCAATTTATCTCCGCTGGCTATATGGGGAGGTGCGACTGAGCAGGTCAGGCTAACACATCTACACTGTAAACTTCTGAAGTGAGGTAGGTTGAACCTCACTCCAAGCGGCCATTGTTTTCATGCGGATGTTATGAAACACTTGCTGACTTTTTAAGAAATGCAACAGATTTTCATGGGGACTCACCCTGAGGGTTATTGACCGAGGTGGTTTCTGGGGCGGATCTTCGTGAAGCCTGTCTCCCAAAGATGCCAGAACACGCTTCCGGTGGCCAATCAAACTAATTTTTAAGACCTGAAATAGTAACAAAAATATCTTGTTAAAAAGAACACTTTGCAATCATTAAATGAAGAACCATTCAGAGTGAAGCCATTTTCTCTTTAAACCTTTTAACAAGTTAGTCTATTGCACTGGCTAAGCAGACAGAGAGCAGTGTGAGGCAAATAATCAGCAGAGAAAATAAGAGGCGAGATTAAAAAGAGGAAAAACCCTGTAAAATAAAGAAACTGAAGCAGGTGTAAATGTGGAAAGCTGAAAAAAACATAGGCTCAAAAATGAGTAAGAAGGAAAGGAAAAAGAAACAGGAAGAGAAGGCAGCAGAGCAGGAGCAAAAACAAGGGAAAGGGTAGGAGGAGACTGGAGAAGGAAATGTGCAGGCAAACAGCAAGTGATGAGAATTAAAGGGATTCACAGGATGGATGAGGAAGAGAGTGAGGAACAGCTAGCAAATGCTTAGAGAGGGCAAGAAGGGAAACCATACAATGAATACAAGTTATCCATTTTAAATGTGTTCACCATACCTTTCACAGGTAATCTACAAACAACATGTACAGTTTGCATTATCGTGTAGAATCACCCTTGTGTAAGAAACACAGGATGGATAAACTTTGCCCTGGAGGACAATGAAAAAAGTCTCTGTTGCGCACAAACGTGACCATCAGCAAACAGGTTCAAATACCTCGTGCTTGTCCAAACTTCAAGAATGTTGCCAAAAGGACATTCTAAATTTACTGCAACAACTCCCCACTTGTATCTCTGTGTCCCTGACACATATGAAATCACCACTGCTCTTAGGAAAACTGATGGCAGAAGCAGCAAGTTGGAAACATAAGTATTAATGGGAAAAAAAATAAATTGTATTTTGATGCTATTCTTTAGTGGCTACAACGCTTTAGAATGTAAAGCAGCCCTAATTGTAAGGAAGCCTCTGCTCTACCAAGAGCAGTGTCCCCCCGTAACTCTTCCAGACTGTATATAAGGTTCCACACATCAGAGTTGCCTCCATTCCCTCTCAGACAACAGTACTTCCCACTATGTTTAGGACCACCATGCGTCAACACCCTTCAATCGAGAGGAATTTTTCACTCAACCTAGAAAAAGTAATAGTCCTCAACAAATCCTGAAAATGCAACCTCTTAAATGAACAACTACCCCAGTTTAAACAGTACCACTAGGAGCTACCATTCATGAGAACAAATAAACAAAAGCTAAACCCCAATGACTCTCCTACGACATCTTTTAGATCCAGTATCTCGGGTTATGGTACAGCAGAACACCGTCATTCTGGTGGGTGACCTCCTGCCTGTCCATGGGCATGTGAATTCATCCACACTTCTTCTGTTGGATAATTCTCTGCTATCTGATATTGTTGAACATCAAGAATGTTTTATTGACCTAAATGTACACAGAAATGGGCTACAACATGAAACAGATCAAGGCCTTCCTCTGGGAGGCAGCTGGTTGGGTTGTCGCAGACCCTGCAGCTCAACAGCAGACCCAAGCTGCAGTCTCACAAGCCTGCTATGTGCTCTGCTATTTGTCTACATTGGAAGAAGCATGAGTAGAGGTGAGATAGTGCAGCACACACAAAAATGCCACAGGCATGCAGGAGACTTAGTTATGTATTCAGTTTACATTGAATATCGAACAGAAAGGTGCACAGTTTATCTCCATTATTTAGCTATAAGAAACACGTGAATGAACTACATCTGCTTAAGCATTACTCAGGTAATGCACTTCAGTGAACTTGCTGCTTTCATAATGCTTCCCTATCATCAAGAGTATTTACCCAGAGTTTTTTAAGTTAAGCTACAGTTCTTGGGTTGTTTTGAGGTCCTCAGGGCTCTGCCTTAGCTATATCAAAACCCACAAAGCAATTCTCTGACTTATAGCACTGTTGAACAACAGGAGAGAAAAGGACATGAGTCTTGAGGGACTTCACACGTAAGAGATCAGCAGATGGGTCTGAATGGTTACATTACTTCAAAAAATGTGCCTAATTTGAAAGCAATACAGATCTTTCAACAACATAAGCACTGCTAAGTTTATTTCACATTCTGTTTTTCTATTAAAATGGTGGTCACCCCAAATCCGAAGTGGTAGAGATGTAAAGATGCAACCTAGAGGTTCTCAGCCAATAGGAAGATGTAGCCCAGTCTCATCTGGACCATGTACTCTGTTAACTGAAAATGTCTGTATTCTTCTGGAAATAGGACTCTTCAGTAATTTTCTTACTTGGAAAACCTGCTATTCAACTTAAATATAAAATACTATTTTCTGAAACACTTCTGCACTTGAGTTATGACAGTTTAACAAACACCCTGAAACTCTGGAAACTTGTTCTGTGATGGATTATCCTTGACAGTATTTACCAAAAATAACTAATATCATAAATATTAGTCAATGGTGGGCAACGGTAGAGTTGCCTGAAGCAGTACCTTAGAAGCATCTTAATGTTGTGTATCAGATAACAATTAGACGTCTTGCACTTATTCAGCCCACAAGTTAGTTCCTCATGAATATTTTTTATATTACCAAGTAACAGTGAACACAGCCAACACAATGCACCTAAGTGCCATGCATTCTGTCAAATGGATTGTAGTATACTTCATACACGACAATGAAATGAGCTTTGCAGTGTGGCTGCAGGAATCAGCCGCAGCATGTCATGAAACTGTTCAGAGTAGCTTAAGGTGCTTCACAGTCTGTTATTTCATTACGGGGACAAAAAAAAAAAGCATGTACCTGACATGACTTTTATCACAGCGACAGTAGGATACCTGGGACAAAAATAATACAACTGCAACTCATATATTTGCTTATATTTGATATTATAATACAATTAATGGAGAGTGGAGCAAGTCATTTGTCCAAAGAAATAATACAGGCACACAAATTTAATCCTCTTTTTATCTCCATATTCTCCAATTATTAGCATACAAAATTAAATTCCACAAAGAAATGTAAGAACTCCACAAATATAACCAATGTAACACTTCACACAGACTTCTGACTTAGTGGACAGATGTTTTAAAAAGCAAACACATGTAGCCCAGTAACTCCCTGTTGACTGTGTAAGTGCAGATGCTGGAATTAACAAGTTATTCCATGTAAAACTGAGCATTATTTCTGCAACACTTCTGTTTGTTCTTTTCTTCTGATTGAGTAATATGATCCAACACTGTATTTTTACAATTATTCTATTTTGTTTTTAAATTAGTATTATAAACCTTACTGAAATTCAAGAGGAGTTGGACTTGATGATCCTGGAGGGTCCCTTCCAACTCAACATGTTCTATGATTCTATGATTCTCTGGTGGCAGCATCAGACACTTGAGAATTTAAGAAGAAAAATGGTAAATACAAGCCAACAGGGTGCTATCTTTTTATTTCTCCAAGTAATCAACCCCAGACACTAAATTCAATTTATAAATAATTTTACTGCTGGTCATACTGAATAAACTCCAGGCTGTTCTGGAATTGTGGGTGAAGGATACATTTCTTACCACTTTCCTGCCACAATGCCATCCCATAGGGCTAATCCTAAAACACGGCAGTGCCCAGAATACCCAGAAAGCAAGCCCAGACTAACCAGTACAGCTCATCTGATTGTCATGACTGTTTAACCTGAGATTTCAAAAAGGATTAATACACTTGCTATATAAATTCTCAGCATGAACAACTGTTCAAAACTTTACAAATTATATCCATAGAACTGCTGCCAATTATTAACAGTTAAAACAAACCCCCAGCCCAAAACAACAAAAAAAAGGTGAAAAATCCCCATACCTATATACTGACCAAGATTACACAGTGTAATAACTAGCTTATTTCTAAATATAAATATGCCTGAGTCAGCTGCAATATTGACCACCCTGAGGCTTACCTATACCAGACACAGCCAAATCCAGTCCAAACGGTATTAAACTTTCATTGCAATTTTTAACATGGAGATACTTTGTGCTCTTTCTCAACCTGACTGTAACTGCTGATTCCTTCCAGCCCTAAATTATTACAAAACCCTTGTCATTTTTAACAGCGCAGGGATTTTCTCGTACAGCCCTGCCTGTCCAGCAAAGCACAGGCACGTGAAAACAGAGCGGCTCTGAAGCACCAGGTGATGAGAGACTTGCTGCAGCTCTGCTCGACGCAAGACTTTGCTAGATTCCACCACTGCAGTGGAAGCAACTGTTTATTACGCCTATGAATAGACCTGTAGGAGACTCATGATTTCATATCATAATTATATGAAATATGCACCATTATCCCCCTGAATTAATTACCCAACTGGAAACAGGTGTCAGTTGTCTTGGTGACAGCATTTCACAAAGACAGATGGCTGTCTAATAAGTCTTGTTTCTATACGTTATCATGAAGATCTGATGCTCGTTTGGTGTGTTCCCCCACTCCCACAAATATGTAATTTAGTTGCAGATCTCCAGTGTAATGGTATTGGGTAGTCAGAGGCCAGAAGTCTTTTCCAAGTAAAGGTGATTTTGAATCTTAGGTTGTTACATTCCTCTGAGATGCACTGCACAACACTGCTCAGTCATTGCCATCCCAGGTGAAGACTAATTTTTTGCAGAATTTCTCGGGACAGCCTTTGGTACTACCAAGGCTGCTGGAATTTTTGTCCTGACTTTGTCAGACAGGCCATTTTTGTCATTAAAGTGTTTTCAAAATTCTCATTAGTTTAAAAACTGGCTGACTGAAAATATTGGGTACTAGTAACTTTGGCTCCACTAAACATAAAACAAAACAATTGTAATTTTATGCTTATAGCCCATAACCCTTAATATGTAATTGGAAAAATATTAATTTAATTTTTCATTAATAAAAAATAGGAAAATACAATAAAACAAGACCTGGCCAATACTAAGACATGGCCATCTTACCTCCTGAGGATATGTGTCAGCCTATATGCTGAACTGCTTTTTAGAAACAATTTTTTTAATAAAAAAAGAGAAATCCATGGCCTCTAAAAAAAATTAAAATCACAGTTTAATAATTTTGTAAGCCTCAGATGTAATGACAAATATTACACATGTGCATTTTTATTACATGAGGCTCAAAACCCCACAAATCAAAAATCTTAAAACTCTATTATACTTACAAAAGATTATTACAATAATGAATATCTATTCTAAGAGCCAAGGCTGAAAATAGTATTTACGTGAAAAATCGCTTGCACTAAGCAGGTCTGTACATAAAGTGAAAACATTTTTTCTGTTTTCAGAGGCAGTAAGTGGAAAAAAATATTGGACAGCCTGATACGTGGAATAAATTCCTGAATTCTGCAGACTGCTCTGAGCAGTTAGTTCCCTCTGCTAGTGGCTTGCCTTTCCACCTGTGTGTTGAGTTAATGACTGGTTCAGCCACTGGTTCACATCAGATTTGGAAAATGTGTGGTTACACAGCACTGTGAGAGAGCAACTGAAATGTCAGTTATCGCACAATATTTTGCAGGATTACTTACATAGCAGATAAATTATAATTAAAGTTACTGGTACTACAACACATTTCATAATTAGCCAATGATTTATTTATCTATCTTTAATATATAATTATCAGCAAAGCACATTAATCTGTACACAAGCACGGAGTATAGCTAGTATAACAAGAAACTGGAAATAAAATACAAAACTCCATAGGAAATTTTAACAATCCTAAAACCGATCCTTTTTCTGATCTTGATTGAATTTCATCACCAACTTAATCCTAAGCAAAAGGATAAAATTCCAACATTCAAGTCCCTTAAAGAATGGGAAATTTGTCTACTAAATAAATAGCTTTTTTTACATGCTCAGGCTTTCTAATAACATGCAGAAATGAATGTTTTCATAATACCAGAAGCAGCAAACAGCCATTCACCGCTTGGAGTAAAAATGCAGATTACACTTGCTCACAATTATAAGCAATGCAGTTGTAAAAAGGTAAGCTCTGTACTATGGGAATAATATCAGTTAATTATACATATATTAATATATTAGAATTCAAATGGATTGTTTATTTCTATATCATGCAATTATATACTCTGATAAAAATGGTAATAAAAATAATGGAAAACCAAAGATGGTATTATATATCTACTCCTAATACTAGAATTTAATGAAGGTCCTTCAACAATTTTTTTTAAATCATCAGTATCTTGTAGATACATAATGACTGCAGAAAGAAGGTCTTCAGCATAGAGAAAGAAAAGCCAAATACTGGACAGGAGAACCTGGAGCAAGAATCAGAACAAACATTGTTAAGAGATGTCTTTCAGGATAAATTCAGTTTCCTAGTACATTTGCAAGTTACCAGCTGTATGTATGAGCACCCAATTATTATCGTATTGAAATATTTTCAGTTTAGTAAAATTATTTTTCTGTATTGTAAACCATTCACATTGAAAGTATGAGCTTCACCCTTGAATATCTAGCTCAAGCCTAGTCGATGCACAGAGGCTACCTGCAGCTTGCATTCAGGCTGTGCTACGGGGTTCTCACAGATCACCACACACAGCAATCCAAAATACATTTATCCCCTAAAGTATTATGTATCCCAGAGTTACAAACTTGATCGTGCATTGCTGTCTTACTGCTAGCATTAATATTTATCCACTTTTAAGGGAAGAGATGTAAAAGAATTGTAAAGACAAAAACGTGAAAGGTATTTGTAGCCTTTGACAGAGGAGCCATCACTGGCAATGTCAATATTCTACTACTACAAACTGATAGCATGATGCTAAGAACATGATCCGCTGCTAAAGTACAGGTCAATTGTCCTATAGGTCTTGTGAAAACTACATGGAAATGCTTCCTTAGAAGGAAGAAGGTCTGCAGAAGGAAATAACAGGGTTTGGTCTGACTGGAGAGGTGCTGGGCTGCAGAGCGGGAGCAGCTGCAACAGAGCAACCTCCTGGGGATCTCACTCCAGGGATCCCACCCAGCTTTAAAATGGACCTGGGAGGCAGGCAGGGAGCACTTTTCTGTACAGCCAGCTCTTCATCTGTTTCTTGGCCACAGAATAGCTAACACTGGCACAAGTAAATGGGCAGGAGAGTATGATCAAGGAGGGGGAAAGTGGAAGAGGTGGGAATCTCCTTTTCAAGCAGCTATTTGCGTTACAGCGGCATAAGCCAAAAATGAGATGCATCTGCCACAATGAAATCACAGCTTCCCTCACTGGACCAGCTGAAAGAAGAGGGCAGCTAGCATAAAAAAGATAAATGTGTAAAGAATCCTAAAGCCAATGTTTTAACAGAAACCATGGTCTATAAGCCTACGCTTTTTAGTATTCAGCAGTTACTAAATTTAGTTTTCTAGTTTGTCATTTTCCCTCTGAGGACTGAAACAAACCTGTCAGAGTAGCCATTACATGAACATTTTGCTTCTCATAGCTGTTTCAGTATCAGCGTGGATTCACCCTACTGTGAAGTGGCTGCTTAGTCTTGGCCACACGGTGTTCTTCGACATCATTTGGCACACTGGATGAAGTAAAACACATTTTGTGATGTGCTAGTACAGGCGCCATTGACTCTATTTTGGGTACCACGTGTTACGCTGTCCATGGATGTCACCTCTATCAAGATCTTAATTTTATCATTTTACAGGAAATACAGACCTAAATATATGACACAATGTAAAAGGGACCTCAGTTATTGCTCTACCTGCTCTGCAGTTACAGCCAGCTGACCAATTTCATCACTTTTCTTTCAACAAGGACACTACCCAAAAGAACAAACACTGAATGATCTAGAACTTCAGTATAGGTTATGGCACGACATAAAATCTTAGCATAAGAATAATAAATAAAGAAGTCCTCCATCAACTTATTTTCCCAGGTTTCTTAAACTCTTCTGGTTTGCAATCTTCGTATAAAGTCATTAAAACCATTACTACAGGTTCTGGAAGAAAATTTTGGCTTGAAATAAACTGTACCAGCCCCTCTCCCCAGGTTTCACTCCACACTCTACCTTTTTCAGTCGCATCCTTTAACACCAAATACAAGCTACGTATGTAAAAGCTACCAATTCATCTCTACTGCAGCTGTAGTAAATCTACTGTTTTCTTTCAGGTAGTCTAGTTGATTAGCATAATTAAAATATATTAAGAGCAATTTTGTCTAAACTATGTTTGGCCTGAATTGTGGTATCGCTTGTCAGACTCTGAACCCCAAATCTTGTCCATATTACAAGTACATGATATGGCTTTAAAAAAAAGCTATTAGTTCCCTCTTATATCCTTGCTTTGTTTATATCCTTTATGCTACCACAATAGCTACAACACTACTACTATCTTAAAAAAGAGGCAATGGCTACCATGGCAGAGCAGAATCATACATCATAGGCAGAGCCGGCATCATACTGTACTTTGACTCTTAATCTGTGAGGAGGAAGCACTGTGGGTGGGAGAGAACAGGCTCTATGAGCACAGCAGGATGGCTGGATTAACTCTGCCAGGGGCAGCAAGGGGGCATCAAGAGCATTTCTCAAAATATCTTTTTCTTTCACGCCTTGAGGTAAGAGCAGGAAGGAACACCATCAAAAAGTGGGGTTACAAAAGGATACAAATAAGGTGGCAAAAATACTCATCCGTCAGTAGCTCAAGTAAGGTTCTTCCCTCGTGGCTCTGAACAGCAAGACAAATTCCAACATAAAAGATTATTGTCTGCATGATTTGAGATAAATTGAAACCTCATGGCTGTTCAGATCATACACATCTTCTTACGCAGATTCCTTCATTAACATTCAACATTAGTCTGGCTTAAGGAAGAAATATTTTTGTATGTAACCAAATTAGAATAAAGCAAGTGGGCAAGCTGTACTGAAGAGCTCTCCAAACAGGAGGCTGATTTTGTACTACGGTTAAAAAAAAAGAAACTCAACTTCATAGTAACAGTGAAAACAAGCAAAGTTTTGGTCATCTAGAACTTTCTGTCCTTACAGTTAATTTATAAATTAAAAGGAATACAGATGTGTGTATCTTTTTGAATTCCACAGTTTGGGCAGATAAATTATTAATGAAGCATTCTGGCAAAACCCACCAGTGAATGGGTTACCATGGGAAATTCTTTATTGATACAAATTCTATTTGAATTTTCTCAGTGAGAAGGGCTGAACAGGACTCCTCATACAGAGTAGTGTAGCATGTTTTCTTCACCTCTGCTCTCTCTTTTTTCTTCAGCCTTATCAAAAGTTCCTGAAAATGGAAAGTTCTCTTGAAAAGGAATGTCAAAAAGAAAATAAACTTCATCTCCACGGCTCAAGCTTTGCTTTCTTTACCTTTGGCCCATTCAACCCATGCAATAAAGACAAAAGAAGGAAAGACAGTGACAAGAAGTTAGTTCATTCCCCACTTTTCCCATCAGTAGCAGTAACATCAGCAGTCCTGATTTTGCAGAGAGTGTTACATGATGGGATTTTTGGACCTGCAAGAAACAAAAAAGACTTTGCAGGCCTGTGGATGCAGCTGACAGCAGGACAGTGGCCCCATGATACAAGGAGTCAGAGGCCTCAAATTACATCTGTAATGAGTCCCAAACCACTCTTAACATGGTCAAGAATCTCCCTAGTGTCTAGTCATGCCTTGATTCTAAATATCCATGATTCTAAATATTGTAATTTAGCAAATATCCTTAATCCAACGATTAACCATTCTGATTCTTGAATTATGTTTTCATTAATATTTAAACTAAATTGTCTCTTCTCTAGCTCTTGGTCTGTCCTCACTGATTTATGAAAATAATTTATCATTATCTTCTTTATAACATTCACTTACATGTTGGCAGAAAGCTACATTTGCCCTCAATCTTGTTCCCCCTATAAGGAACATGCTCATTACACTAGGTAGGTATCTTGTTACAGGTTTTTCAATTGAGACACAACGGTGATTTACAACGTACAACATGCATAGAAAAAAAGCCAACAACCCTTCTTCCCCTCACCTACAAAGCCGTATAAATACACATAAATTTTACTTTAAATATAAACCAGAAAAAAGAACAGTTTTCCTTTCTTTTGCAAGTCGTTTATCATAACATACATACAATTCTGCAAAACTCTTCTACCAAGAATGACTCTTGCTCCTAAATTTGTTTCAACTGGACATAAAGAATTCAATGTATAAGCACATTATCCCAGCCGAAACATAAAGGGAACCACACCAGGGAACACAGATCTACGTTTTTATACATACTCCTCTTGCTAGTGTGCACAGCATTCCTATATCACTGACCTTTTTTTTGTGTTATGTTGTTGACTGATGCTCAAATATCCACTAGCTCTACTCCTCCTGCCCAGATTACTCCCCCAGTACTGCTGTTGAGTAATATACTCAGAGCTTGTTTTATTCTCTCATGTGATCTGTACTTCCAAAATAAATCACTTTCACATTTCTTCAATTAAATCTTATATAACTGATTCAGTCCATCTACATGTTACGAAGATCATACTCTATTTTAATCGTGTTTTACAAATGTTCATACAATGTTAAATAATCACCCTTCAGATCAGAAATAACGCCATGAAAATCCACATTTGTTTGGGACAACAAGGTTGCAGACCTTCAATTTTGCTAGAGCTTGAAATGTTAAAGCAGAAAAGAGATTAGTTGATACACGCATTTATATTTATCAATTTATAGTATCAGGTATAATAGCCGGTGGTATTAGTGCAAAGCCAAATAAGTTTCTACATTATCTCATCAAAAATGTGCACTACAGTACAGATAACATTAACTCACTATAAGAAATCCTGTAATGAACATTTTACACCAAATCAACACATGAAGTATGATTAATAATGAATCAGAACAGTAGATTTATATGAATAACAAGCAAAGAGAAAAAACCCACTTATTATGGACAATTATATGATAATGTAACTTACTTACTTGCTATGTTCTACTATGTAGCCACTTGGAATATGTACACACGACAGACTTAAAATGTAGTTCTGAGCTGTACTAAAGAATTAACTAACATTCTGGGGTTTTTAAATTAATAAGTAAGCCTAAATTTATTCCCTGTTAATTAAGTATGGTTTTAGAAACACCACTGCTCAAGTACACATCTCATTTACGTGGGGTTTTTTAATTCTTCCTGTATTTGTAATCCATCTGGATCCAGAAAAGTGTAGGGCTTTTCTAATTTTAAGAACTCTTGACAATTAAATTTACTTGTTTCTGCTGTAATATGAACCTTTGAATCATAAAATATTTTCTATTCATGATTTGTGTTCATACTTTTTTATCAAACAGATTTCTCACAGATATTCAACAGCGTAAGTAAATCAGATTTCTGCACAGAATTGAAAGTCAATGACTGTGTAACTTTAGTAGTAGGAATGAAGAATACTTAAGGAAAAGATTAAAATATGCTTTTGAAATGTTACGTTTCTGTAACACAAACAACGGGCTTATTCAGCTGCAGACAATTTCTTAATTTTCAGGAATCCATTTTATGTTTCACCCTAATTTGACCAGAGATAGGTACAGCATATCTTTTTCTGAATTAATACCAATCACAGAGAATTTTTTAAGTGCTGATGTTCCCACCCAGCCTCCAGGACTCAGTTGCCCTCCCTTGCCATGAGCCCAGAGGACAGAACCAGCATGAGGGTGGTGCAGCCAGGTTTTCCCACTGGAGTGCAGCATGAATAGACTGGGAAAAATCTCCAGATTCTTTACACTTGAAGATTTGGAATGAGACATAAGGTTAATTAAACATTTCAAAGAAAACAATACAGGTATTGGTGTTTCAGAGCTGCCCAGGAAATAAAAATCCATGTTTCAGTTTGGAAAATCGAGGGACCAGAGTACAGTGCGCCCATTAGCACCTTGAAATTTCAAAATTCATTATCAGAAAACAGCTCTCTGCTGGCAGAGCCCTCTGGGGATTGACACAGAAGCGCCAGTTCAAAACCAGCACCTGGGAGGCTGTTGGGCAGAGGAGTTTGAAGCACAGTGGGGTGCTTTAATGTGCGCATCGCCCTGCCACTGCCCTGGCGCACCCTTCCCATTCGGAGCTGCTCCGCAGCAGTCCCGCAGCCCGACTGCTGTAAACTAACACTGCTCAGGGTCACACCGAATGTGTCACTGCGTGCAGGACACACAGGCAGCAATGAACACCTTCAAAAGAGCTACAACCATATAATATTACAATCTATATTTGTGTTACAGATTGACGTGAACTAAGACCTTGCACGGGCTGGGGATTCCTCTCCATCTGCGGCCAAGGAGCAAGAGGGAAGGCAAATAAATTACAAAACACATGGAGAAAATACGCCAAAAAATGGCAAGAGATGGCATGAGCTACATTTAAGTCCTAACTGTACAAGGATTTTGATCTGTTGAGAACTTAAAATGCAAATGTTAAGTTTTATTAATCCACTTCTTAACTGCAGATACAACCATTGCAAGCTCCTGAAATAATAAGGTAAAAATGGGAATTTGAAACCTATAAGAGATAAAATGAGTGCCAGAAATTTTAAGAGGATGAGTAACACAGGAGAAGAATAGGAAGACCAGAAAATGGGTCATTATAGTAATCAGATGAGAAGTAGCTAATGGAAGGATTTACATTTTGCAATAAAATTAACAGGTAACTATTTGAAGGATACCAGTAGGTGACATCTACAAGGTATTTGTCATAAACCAGAGTACATTATTTTATTTGTCTGTTCTGGCTGTACAGATAACTTTCCAATTTTCTTCTTCTCTCTCATCTGTCAACCTTCTCCCTCTCCCTCTTCACATCTTATTTTCAGCTCAACAGACCTCAAATTCCTTTTCCTCCTGAAGCTTTGCTTCAGATCCCCTTTATTTCTTTACCACCCCCCAGCCAACTCAGCAATTTAATCAGCATTTGCAACCATATTCCCACCTCGTCCAGCTGACCAGTACAGAGGTGACAGGGAGAAATGACAACAAAAGAATGAGCAAAAACTGCTGATCAATGAGTAATGTAAAAAGCCCAAGGGAAAATGGAAAGGAAGCTGTTGGATTTATAACAAAATCAGATTTGATTTAACGGCATCTGCTCTCCTCCATAAGCAGGGAAATAACCACATAATAAACATTTTTAATGCATGTTTAATGTCTATTATGTATGTCATTTATGGGATAACCACCCAAGCTTGCAGAAAGAGACACCCTCATTCTTCAGCAATCTCTGTCCTTACTTTGCACCTCTAGGATACCATTGAAACGAAGAGAACAAACACCCACATATGTTTCTATTCTTTCATAGTCTGTACAGCAAGTCTTCTGTACAAGTGGTGCTGCTAGGAGCACTGCAAACAGCTCCCCACATCGGCTGTGACCTAGGACAACTTAGTATACTATCAGGCATAGTACAATTGTTTAATATTTTAAAGAGATCAAATATATAAAGAAAATAATGTTCTACGATCAGAAGCATTTTGCAGAACTGTTATTCAACAATGTCGTAAAGAAAGAAGTGATTTTGTGAACATGGGCTCATGCTATGTTTTTTTTTTAAATTGTGCACCTAATTTTTAGCTATTTAAAATATTGTGAAATTTCTTCACTAGGATATTTTCTTACCATCTAAACCAAAAATTATTACAGTGACATAACACAAGAAATACTTAGAAAATAGCAAAATTCACTTCTGTATGTTACCATTGTATCATTTTGCTAATAAATTTTGTAAGCCCTCAGGAATTGGCATATATGTTAAAATTATCTAGGGTCAGATTTAGCAATGTACAAGCTTCAGTGGTTCAGAATTTTATATCTTTAAGAAAATATGGCATGTGTTTGTATCAGCAAGTTTCATCCGTCATTATCCATCTCCCTCCTACACCTTTCTAGTATAAAAACCCCTTCTGCTTGCTGACAGAATACTAATTTGGCTTCATTTAAATGCTAAAGCAGCGTAGTCCAGCTATCTAATTTAAAATATGTGCAAAGCTGTGAAACAATCGACAAGCACAATGAAGAGTGTCTACCATAAGATCCGCATGGAATTACTTTTCAATAGACACTAAAAATCCAAAAGCACACACTACCTAAAATTTTTTCCACACATATCTCTTGAAATCAGGGAAGGGAAAAGGGTAATATCTACCTATCACCACTTCATATCACCAGTTAAGATTAAAGGCCAGGTGTGATGTTTACCCAGAATATACATATATAGGCTTCTATTTGTGCAAGGGCAGTCACTCATTCTTGTAAATACAACCACATTCTTATTCTGTGTGTGTAATAAGAAAATGTGCATTAACAAAGCCTGCATTAAATATAAATTGATGGCACGTGGAATTTCCATATATGACTAGTACAAAAACCCTAAATACAGAGTGCTCTGTGGACAAGACCTGGGCTGGTATCCCTCAGTGGTAACTTGCAGGGACCCGCATCAACAGATCTCCCAAGCTACCCTCCTTGCAAAGGTGTAGTTTTATGGCATAAAATGGAGCATACAATGAAACTTGAATAGGCACAATTTGTTGAGTTAATTCCAAATAGTTGGTGTGCCGGTGTGTACATGGTGTTGAAATATACACACCTTTACACAAAAATGCATGATGTGTGTTATCATCCTCATACACACAGATGTGAATAGAAAGCAGGAAAGAAAAATGTGCAAGGGACTGCAGGAGAGCTAGCCACAACATGCCTGAGAAATAGTGACCAAGGCCCGAGTTTGATAAACATCAAACTGCTCCATGTCAGAGTGAACTGGGAACTACGTTTCATATTTCTGAGGTGAGCAACTGAGGAATTATTCATTCAGATGTGCTCACAGAGGCTCACACGAGCTATTTCAAGTTCAAAATCCAAGGCAGCTTTGCATCTCCCCTCCCATGCAAAAATGAGCTAGTGTGCTAAAATGTCCCTCACAATGGCAGAGAAGGTACATGGGCAAATGAAAGAGAGCAAAATCTGTTAAACTATACAACTGAGATTAAGGTGAGGAGAAAGTAGCCACCTTTTCTCATTAAACTCCTGAAAGGTTAAAAACCCACAGATTTATCAGCAGAATAATCACTAGTAAAAATAATTTGTTTCAGAGGGTAAACATAACTTGTTGTGTAGATTACAAGAAGACAATAACACTGTCATTGGAGATCTCTATATTTCTAGATATAAACATCTCATTTACAGTTCAGTATTTTAAAGAAACAAAAGCATGGAAGACCTGATCATAGTTCTAAACCTGCTTTGTGCAACAAGACTAATGCAGGACTGAGTTAAGGAGCTGACCCATTTACTGAAAAATAGGATCTAAAATTAAATGGGAAAATGTACATCATTATTTTAACATAGCTCAAAGTTGCACAGCTACATCTCTGTGCAGCAAACTGAAAAGTTATCTATACACTGCAGATCATTATGCACTCAGTGAACACACAAGATTTAAATCATTTTTGCTATGTTAGCAGTATTGCATTTTTCATGCATTTTAAAGTTGGATAAATGGTTAGGAAAATAATTCAATAGGTCAGAATTTCATTAACTTAAATATCAACAACAAAATCTTCCAAGCAGAATATATTTTTCCTTTGCCTGTGGAGCAATGTACTTGTCCAGGGCAGCAGAACCCACCGAGAATCGTTCTCAGCTTGCCAGAAGTACCAGGGTGCTAGACATCTGAGGCTGCACAACCTATGTTCCCTGTTGAATTGTTCTTTGCCTTTCATCTAGATTTACACGTATGTTCTTGGGTCAAGATAACCTCTTCCAAAAGGAACCTTTGCTTTGCTTTAATTTCTGAACGTACATTAGATATCAGTTTAACACTGGTTAATAATTTAATCAAGCATACATGCATTAGAACTTCGATACTATCTAAAATATTTTCCATGAGTTTATAAATTACCTGCCTGCAATGATCTAGTACCAGTGACAGAGTCTCTTTCAAATACCACTTATTGATAAAAAAGGTCAGAACTCGGTTTTATTGATGTCAATGGCAAAACACTATTGACTGCAACGAAGCCAGTGTCTCACTTGGACATGCTGTATTCCAGTATAACAGGGATTACACTGCATTGCAGAACTGAAAAGGATGGGTACAGCTAAAATGAAATGCTAGAATGAAAACTGACTGTGTAAAAATAGTATTTTCTTATTCAGCAGACCTACCCTACAAATATATTCAATCTCATAGCTGCTTTACTCACAGATAGAAAAAAACCCTAGGGTAACTTTTTATTTCCATTTCAGAGATGGCACATTTATGGTGAGAGCAAGCAGATCCTGTTTATATTGTCTCTCATTCTTGTGATTTCATCATGAGTCTCACCAAGGTCTTTTTCCCAAAACCATAAACTTTTGAATCTCAGCTTTCATTAGGAAGACAAGTGTACAAGTCCATGACTGCATAGAAAGCTCTGAATTGCCATATCAGGGGCAAGGAGGAGCAAAAAACCCCTACATCTTAATTTTCCTATGATATTTGAAGCCCCAAGATTGACTAGCTTTTCATCATCTACATAATCACTAAACAAAGGACAACCGCACTTCCAAATTCCACATACAGGAACAGTCCACACAAGCTGGAGCAGCCCTACTGAAAATACTGCCTGAAGAATCCTTATTACCACGTAAAAATGAGAAAGACAGTCTTTCAGACATCAAATTAGACTTTCAGGCAACATGCACACTGTAATTAAGAGAAATTTTTCATTTCCAAACTTGACAATTTTTATCTTGTGGTCCCTAAGACAAAACAAACACAGCACTTCATTACCCTTCAATAAATCCTCAGCTTTTCATAGCACTGGGTTATGAAAGTTCTAACTTTCACTTAGGCAAAAAGAATTTATAATCTTGAGGAGATGCAAAGAGAAGCCTGGATACAACCCAAGTGTAACCAAACTATTAAAATTGAAAACCACATGCAAAGATGTATGAGAGAAGTTTTATGGTGATATTTCTCCCTGGTTGTGCTCCGTAAAAGACTGCCGAGACCCAGGTGTGAAGGTCACTGTTATAAGTACTAATCCTCTCCTCCCAACTCACCAAATAGCATGTAAAACTGAGGCAGATCTGAGACAAGCTGGGGACAACCTGCAGTTTTGACATGTCTCTCCTTCCTCTTGACCCTACAGGAACCGCCCCCAGGCTGTTGGTATCAGTGGTAAGCAAGAGCCACAGACTAGCTCATCCCAGTCATAATGCCAGTGATATATTAGTATAAGACGCAGATGTTAGCAACTTTTACTAATAGCTGCTCTTGACCCTATATTGTCAACTCTCAACCTTTCCAGCCTGCTTTGTTAACATCCATACTTTACTACTGCAGAAGCCTACGAGGAGCTAAAGCAGCCCAGGTCTTGAGAATAATGATGCTGACAGTGGAATGAAGGGAACTGGATGCATCCAACTTGGTCAGATTTCATCTCAGGCATCCAGGGCTTCTATCACTCTATAGCAAAGTAGAAGAGAAGACACAGCCTGGCAAGATGAAATGAAAAAAGTCTGTAACCTGATCATCATATGAATTTGGAACTGAAGAGAGCAGGGAGCAAAGTACATGTGCTCAGACATGGCCTCCTGCTTCACTAGATAAGTAAGAATAGGGTTGAGCAATGTGATTTAAGAAGAAAATTATATGACACAGTATGTTTTATTTCACAGCATGCTAAAAAATGATTAAAGAAATGTGAAGAAGAATAAAAGACTCACTCTTTTAGTTTTGCTTTCAAATACAGCAATATAGCACAGAACCATTCTGATATGCTACTGTATGCATCACTTCTATGCCTATTATCCAGCTTCTTAGAAAAATGAAATCCAAACCTAGACATTTTATCTTAGAGCAGCAGCTCAGGTTTTGTAAAGTGAGAGTTTATGAATAGTAAAACAGGAATTTAGTGCAGTGAAAGCACAGAGGTCTATTCTCTTGTCATTGCTTTTATATACTTGCAATATTCAGGAAAATTATGTAGAAGCATTCAGAGTAGAACAGATTCCTGTGAAATGAGCTCACAAATGAAATTAAGAGAAGGAGAGAGCAGTGAACAACTGAATCCCCTGAGCCAGAAGAATGCCACGCTGGAGTGTCACAGGAGGATATACATGTGCTACTGTGCACCCACTTTTCAGTGGACCTGTGTAATTTATGAAGCTGACAGCAATGCCATACGTACCCACAGGCTCTTCCCAACCTCCCCTCCCACCTATCAGCATGTTTCCCACAGAGAACTGCCAAGGAGACTGACACAATGAAAATGCAGTGGTTTGGCTGCCTTTCAAGCTTCTATATACCCTGGAGACAGAAGGATTACTTATTATTAGCAATTATGAATTTTAATCCACTATACTACATTACATATGATCAAGCTTTATTGTACTCTAGTGAGTCTTACCATGGTATAAACACCAGATTATAAACCTATTTTTTATTGCATTGACTTTAATTTTACATAGAGTCAACTTTTTCTGTCACAATGTGGTCACTTCATTCTGCACTGCTGATAGAGTGTGGCTCTTGAGTCATGGGACAATATAAGCATATGCTTCTATCGGTGCAGAGTAGAAAAAAAATTAACTTGGATTCTCTTTCCTGTTTTATTTTTAACAAATGAAAACCTGAAGCCCATGTGGATTAACTGATAAACTTAAGGCTGCAGATAAAACTTGGCATACTAATAGGACTGAAAAACACATCTCCTAAATCCTAATGCCTGACTTTAATCACAAAATCATCCTGGCCTTACTTGCCATATCCACACAATCAGAATGGGTGAAATAAGAGCCATAAAAAACATCAACCCTGAATGCAGTCTGGCCAGGCACTGTAAGAAGTGGTTTACAGTCTTCACTCTCTGCAAACCTATTATCAGGTATTCCTGTTTTCTTACACTGCTCTTGGTTCTCATAAACTAATGATGATATTTATGAAAAACATAACACTCTTTCTCATGGACCGCTAGTTTAAGTGAAAAATTATTATGATTACAGAAGTGACATTACATTCACTGATCACAAGTAGAAAGGGGAAAAAAAAGTTTAAAAATATGTACTCTTTGCCCCACCAAGAATTAGCAAACATTAATCCTTGTAGCACAGTAAAATATCTGATTAAAACGATATGAAAAAGCAAAAGTGAATTTTTAATGTAGCCATCTATCACGCCACTCCGTCACCTTCCATCCCAAGTGGAAGGCTTATTTATTGCTTTCCCTACACACTACATGGCAACACGTACACTGAGGAACCCTTTCCCACAAACCATAACATCCTGATAAACCCAGCTGCCCTGTGGCACATGCTTTTTCCATGGGCAGAAGAAGAGAGTGCTGGGTGCTCCTAGCCCTTGTCAGTCACATCGCTGTGATGTACCAGAAGGCACGTAGCACAGTGAGAAGAGCAGTACGAGGAGCTACTTGAAACCAAGTGAGTGCTTTTACTTAAGCCAATATGCCACTCATCACACAGTGACTTATTTTAGAGGCATCTGGTGATTGACTTGTGCCACCAGGAGCGTAAGTAACAGTACATTTTCCTATGGATTTTCACTTATGTCTCCACAGCCCTTTCCTTGACCCAGACCAGAACTCCTCCTTTCTCTGCACCTCTTTCTCCTCCATATTTTCCCTAATTCTTGTAGTAATTCAGCTTCCCACCATGGCTCTACTACTCCTTACCCACAGTTTTTCCACCCCCACCCAGCACTGTAAGCCACAATATCCCCATCACAATGAGGATATTAAAAGGGTTCCCTCTACTCACCTGCATGACCATTGTGGGAACTTAATATTTCTGAAACAAACCATTCTTATCGCTTAAATGCCAAATCAGTTCAAAAGCTCAAAAGACTGACAGCATAATTGCAAAACCATACTTCTCTAGGTTAAAAATTATTTTCCAAAAGGAAAATTAAATGAGGTAAATCAGTGACCAAAAATTCTGAAATACATGTCTTTTAATAATAATTATAGCTCAGAGCAAGAACTTCAAATTTTGTTTCTTATGTAACTTCAACATAAATGCAGTTATCTAATCATCATTCACTTGATAAAAGGAGCGTGATACTCAATACTCTTCTGCTACAAACAGAAAAGTTAAAGCGCCCCAAATTTAGACTCAATTCTGTCCTTCAGCAGCAATAAACACAACTCAGTGAAACAAACCTCAGCTGTGCATGCAGGTCTACATAAATGACATGATGTTCATGTGAAGTCAGTGACATTCCACACTCATGCTAGAACAGTAATTAATTAAGCAACCGTCTTCAGTGATTTCTCTCACCTGAGCATGCACATCCAGAATTTCTATGCAGGATTCTGTAAACTGAGATTGGAAAGAGGTCTGCTGCTTAGGACAAGCAAACATCAGATTGATTTCTAAGCTTATAACACACTAATATAATAATATTAACATATTTTGAAATTAGAAACAATCAGGTTTTTTTGATGATTTATTCACTAAGAAAAGCATTTTTATCAAAATAGTCACACAGATAATCTTCAATTCAGGGAAGAACCAAGTCATAAACCTGACAGTTCAAACAACAAAAACATCAAGCCAGGCAAATGTCCTCTGACAGAGTCTGATTAGTATGACTGGTGAATTTTAAACAGCAATGAAATGAATTACACAAAGCTCACTAAATCCAGGGAGTTAAGGGAGTCCTGTAGTCCAGGTTAGTATGCCTCTGCGTGATGAAAATGATCCAAGGATTCCCTAGATGCTGCTGCTGCCAGGATAAAGCACCCAGGGCAGGTGCGCACTGAGCATCAACGAGCTGCAACTACGTGCTGTTGTAAGAGGTGAAACTCCTGAACATGAAGGGGAGGATGAGCAGAGGGGCACTGACCAACCCTGGATGCATAAGCTTCTTTAATGCACAGTGTTCACTTGTTACTACATTGAAATGTAAAAAAAAAATATTTCCTCTAACTTCAAGACAATAGAATTGTATATTCTGAAGTCCTTATCCTGCAATGGCTCTGAACACCTTCCTTTTGATGATTCACAGAAAAGTACCATCCTCTTGTGTCCTTTTGACTCATACTGGAGCATAATTGCTGCTCTTTTCTTATTGCTGCACCCATTTTCTCTCATCTGTTCTTTCTGTTTTTCTCTTAATTCTTTTAATCTTCTAAATTTATGGATATAGAAATAGCTTTCTAAATTTTATTCTTTTTTTTAATATCTTGTGCTTTGGCTCTCCTTTCTTTTCTGTAACTTCCCAGGAAGCCAGAGACTGTGAGAGTGCCATTTTGCCTCTTTTTATTTATCTACTGATTTCTTTTGTTGAAATGAAAGCCAAAGGATCAGGAATACTATAGTTGTTAAGATACTGCAGCTATTTACGTATGAACTGATTATGTGAATGACTCTGTTAGAAGTCATTGGAGGTCTAAGGGATAATGTCGTGTATGATAGAATATAAAAGCTATAAGTAAGTTCTCAAGCAGCAGTGTAATATGTTACCCAAAGCTGCAAATGCTTGTTAGCACAGGTGAGGCACATTGAGATCAACTTTGCCATCTATACTATCCTGGTTTTACCTGTCCATCAACTGTAGCTTGTACACTTCTCTTACTCTCCATCACAGACTGATAAACATCACCTTAATTATGTTCAAATAAAGCAGGATCTTGCTTTGCAGAAAAAAAAAACGAAAACCAACAAATCAAAAACTGAATGCTCCAGACCATAGATAATAGCCTTTCAAAAGATAAATCCACTAGGATGAGAAAATCAGTATGAGAAATAACACATGCATGGAAGTGAACTGTAGCTTTCTGGAGCAATGTGTGAACAATATCTGAGAACTGAGCCTGGAGTCCAACAGGTGAGGGTTAAAAAGATTCACAACTGCTAAAAACTGATTGATGTGGAGAAAAGGTCAATATTTGCTTCGAAAATAGCAGAATTATACATGTGATGTATTATTAAACTTCAGTCCTTGCAAGGAAGAAAGGTGTCAAAAATTTAGGCAAGAGTGACTTGAATCTGACTAAAAAAAGTGCTTAGCTATGCTACACTCACTTATTTGGCTAATGCCAAAGACAACTTTCTTCTTCTACGTCAGTATGGTTTCCACTATCCTGAAAGAACAACCGTTCTTTAGTGTGGTCACAGAAATCCTAGTCCATGCACTCAAATGTAATTTTCCTGGATTCACGAACAGCAGCAAGACCTGGTTAATACATGTCACGTAACAGACAGGGGTGAAGGTGTTACCCGGCTAAAAGTAACCTGATCTAAGAGAGCATCAAGACGATGGGGAATCCATTAGGACCGTATATGCTTCCCTCTCCCAAACAGCAGCAAAACTGAACTAAATGAATGGCAGTGACATTTTTGGTCATGGATACAGCATCCAGCAACACCCTGACCATCACTGTGCGAGCAGTGGAAGCAGGTGGCATCTGCATTTGCCCTGAAGGCAACTCTGACCATTCTGAATTTTCAGACTTGTATGAGAAGGGAAGCGGTGGAGTGGACTGCAGACCACCTGCTGGTCTTCTTGGAGGCAGAACTGAGATGGCAGCCTGCCACTGGGAACAAGCCAACTCCTGCCCTGGTGACTGACAGGTTTGGTTTTGATCCCTGGAGGAAAACGTATTGCTGCTGGAAAAGCAAGCCTGTCCATGAAAGGCCAAAAAAAAGGAATGAATGGACAATTTAGGGAAATAACTACTCTGCAGAAATCCCCTTTCTTCGTTAAGATTTTATTTCTTTATTTTTTAAATAACTCATTTTAAGACACTGAATAAACTATACAGATTTCACTGCTTCACTAGTTAACTGGACCTTCTTATTAATTAAGCAGCATTTCTACACACAGCAGAAGGAAATTTCTAATGAACGGTTTGTATTTTTTTTCCATGGGATGGAACACAAAAAAAAAAGAATTTCAATAATCATTATTACTGCTACAGTATATATTAATACATTTCATATAAATCATTGCCTCTACTATCAACTCAGCTACTGCTCCTGCAAATAAAGCAATACCTTGTTACCTAGCAACTGAGCAAGTCCCTGCTACACTGCAAAAAAAAAAAAAGAAAAAGGAAAAATATATATTTATATATCCCCTTGGTTCCACGTTGAGAGAACATCCATAAAGAACAAAGAATAATCCACTCAAATGCCCTGAAATTCAATATTTAAATAAAATGTTTGATCCTCCACGTTTCATGAGTATCTTCAGAAGCTAGGTCTAGATTAAACATGCATTACTTCTTACTGACAATATAATGTTCTTGCTTGCATTTCTTAGAATATTTTATTAATGCATATATAAGTACACAGACATTACACATATAAGTCATGACAGGCTTTTAATGCTACATCTGATCTGTATTAGAATAGAAGTAGCTATCACAGGGCTTTTTTAAAGTCCGTTTGCTTATGCTAAATCAGTTCCTTTCCTGTTTAACATAGCAACGCACAGTATCTCCTCTTCCTGATGCGATGTTTCTTTTCAGGGTCCTGTCACCTGTACAAATTATTCCCTGTGTTGCATAAAGAAACCCAACCCATATGTACTACAAAACCCACCACTTTGCTGCTTAGTAGTTTACATTTCTGACAGACTGCAAACAGTGTGCGGGTCAAAAATGAATAAGGGCAGCTCAAGAGTCCTGCTTGGGTGGACCAGCTACTGTCCTGAGCAACACAAAAATTTGGCAGCAGACTCTGAGCCCTCCGGTTACCAGCGTGTCTGGTCCATGCTCTACCCTGAGCTGCAAAAGGCAGCAGAAGGATTCACTGCCCCATAACTGCACAGTATGAAGACATACCCTTCACTGTGACAAGTACTGCCAATAAGCTTGTGCAAGAGATAGAATATGAAGTCATGGAAATTGCTGTCCTGAAGGCCCACAGTTTCATTAGTAGGTAACTGTTCTCACATTCAATGTCAGTTAGGTCATCACACTGCCCTCGGATCCAATGTGAAATACATCTGAAGACAATGCAAATTTCACTTCAAATTTAAGGGCTAATTACAAACCGCTACTGCTAACCACAAATTAGATTATCACTAAACACCACGCAAAAATTTGCCACGCAAAAACACCATGCAAAAACACTGCTCCTGGTAGCAGCATCTGTAGTGAAAGTATTCCTGAAACATGCTGTTAATGTTCTCTTGAAACTTTTTAAAGTCACCTATCTCTTAGAATACAGGCATATTGGCTCAGTTAATTATAACACAAAAGTATACACAATCTATACCATGCTGCCTCGAACATCTGCTGCTGCTGTAATCCTTGATAACTCATAGCAAAAATACTCAGAAAATTATACGCTTGCACCCAAAGGCACCTTATTTTGTGTGGCTCTTACTATTATCTCCAAGTGCTACATACTAGTTCAAAATCTTCTGCATCTTGGTTTTGCCCATTTTTAACACTCTTGCAGCATTTTACAACTAGGTACCATAGTTCACCTCCCAGAGGAATGCATGGAGTTCAGTAAAATGCATAATGCATACAGAAGGGCGAGAATGAAGTACTGGCTACCATGGCATTCAGAAGTCTTTTGCTATAAAAATTTTAAAAGTCAGTGAAATGCTACAACCTATACATCTTACAATGATAAAGCAAACATCAGAGACCATACCCTACAGGCTTTGCATGACGAAGTCTGTGCATATTGTCTCTCCCTTTGGAACGCAGTCTTCAGTGACAGATGGCACAACCACTACCTACAGATGGCTCAAATGGGGGCTTCATAGCTTTGATAAATACTGCAATCAACTCCTAGGATAGGTACCGTTCAGGCAGCAGAGCAAACACAGAGAATAAATCCTTCAAAAACTTCTTAACTGTAGAATAATCACACACATAGTATTATCTTTAACAGACAGATGAAAGTCCTGGGCTCTTACTGAGCTGACAGAATTTCAGGACTACTTAAGAAGAGGTCAGTAGTTAAGGATAAAAGTGTTTGAAATGAGCATCACTTAATTTCTTATCTACTTCATCCAGAAAACCATTTCCACTTTCATCACGGACCAAGCGCTCCTGGTGAAAGTACTGTCGCTTTCCAGTGGGATTTGTTATACTATGGAAGAGCAATCAACCTGACAGAGCCTTGGTTTGGTTGGTAGAAAACATCCTTGCCTCAGATAGATGATTCACTATAGTGAGAAGTATTTGAATCACTACTATAAGAAAATGAAAACTCATGGACCGATACTGGGGCTGTTTGTAGCAGACTAGTATAATCTTTTCTAATCTATAGAAACCTGGGAATAAGAGCAACCGGAGCAATTTCATAAAGGAGCATTTACTTTAGTTGTGCACATGCCTTGGAGACTCGGCTCTCTCACACTCTACTGCTGAAAAAAACCCAGATACAACTTTACAATGGGTTTTTTTTTTGTGGCAACACAGGGCTAGTGATGAGCCCTATTTGTTACCTCCCTTTAGCCACCCAAACTTTGTGTAATTTGGGCAAGAGTTTTTTACCAAGTGGCATCTACCAGAATGTTCTCATTGATGAAGCACTGCAATGCTATGGGCACATATGCAATATAGAATACATTAGCTCCAAAAATTTGTAAACCTTCAGCTAAATAATAGGAATATTGCATTTTTAAGTTGATGTCAGGACACAGCAGTGATGCCCTCTGAAAAAATTGACGTGCCCTTTGCTCTAACATGCATACGCCCTGTTACGTGGAAGCATCTTACATATTCAAGAGAAACATGCATAGGTATAAAAATATTTCCCAGATACCTTAGGAAGGGTGGACTACAGCTCCATTCAGAGTCCTTGGATTATATGACAAATTCCCCAGCCCACACCTGGAGCATAATAGAAATTACTATCTGCAGAATCATCACAAATGGAGCTCAGTAAGTCTTGTATACCAAAGAGCAAAACAACCCCTTCCCACTGTTAACAGACAATATGATGTTCCAAAGCAGCCCTATCAAAATCTAAGTTATAATATGCCTACTGGATTCTTGTCTATGGAAGAAGACATCAGAATACAAATAGAAACTGTAATCATTTAAACCTTGATTACAGTCCAATTACTACAGTATCTAGAATCTCTCCTGCAGACCTGAAGTTTCTATTCCCTTCTGCCATCACTACCTTTTCCAGAATACAAACAGACAACATTAAATTTGCCTCTCTTAAGGTAGACCTGTCCACAATTTAACAAGTTTACTGTCCCTAACTTCCAAGTTTCACAGCCTGAAACTGTACTGTAAAGTCAGGAAGGAGTTCACTTTGTCAAATCTTCAAGAAATAGAAAAAATGGTATATATTTTTTTTTAATTTATGATTAACTACCTCAACTGTTAGCCCTTTTCAGGTTACAGAAAACCATGACTGACATCCTTCTTTTTGCGAAACGACTGTGTAGAAAAGGGAGACAGAGATTGCTATAGTGTCAATGTAATTTCTGAATGCATCACACAATCTTTTGTAATATGTCAAAAATATAAACAAAAACACTCCATGTGTCATAGTCTACAAAAGGTATCAGGTTTTATAGCATAACAACTCATGACAGCTTTCTTAATACTCCTGATAATTCAATAATTATGTAAATGCCTTCAAATTTGATTACACAGACTCATATAAACCGTTGAAGTTTGAGCCAAGCTCAGACTGCTTTATGTATGAAGGCAGCAACATGAAAAACTTCAGACTGAACTCAGTTACGTCAGTTTTCATACTGCTGGACTGAACCCTCTGCTCACCACAGCAACATGTGACAAAAGGTGACGTGAAGTTACACTATGATCCCATAAACCTCAGTTTGAACCTGTAGGACATGGGGATGCCTCAAGGCTGATCTAAGATTCAACCACCTGTTCCCTCCCATGGCGAGGGAGATCCAAACCATCTCATCTTCTTCAGTGAGGCCCTACACTGAGGTGGGAGAGCAGGAACAGAAGGAATGATGGGAAGCTGGATGGTGAGATCCACCTTGGAGACCATCAGCCAAGGGGCTTCTCCACACACATTCCAGGAGGGCAGATCCACCTCTCCTTTGCCCATGGAGAAACACAAAGGCACCAGGGCAAAAGGTTAAGATTTAATTTTTGAAAATGGTAGATGTGAATAATGAAGTAGAGGATGCATAACACAAAAGTATAAACTTCAGACTAAAGAATCAGAGGGAAGGTGAGTGGCAGAAAAATGTAAGACAAACCAAAAAGTGCTAAATTCCATTTAACTTACATGTTCGAATTGACTGTTTTCTTGCTATTATCACCTCTCTAGGTGCATCTAACTTGTAAGGTTTTCCTGCATTCCTAGCAAATTAAACTAATACTTCAGGGATGATAATAGTTTTTAAATAGCCCCTCCACCCTCTGAATTATGTCATCACTGCCTTAGGATAAACATAACAGGGTTTTAACCACAACAGGTTGTGGTGGTTGAAATAAGATATTCTAAAAATAAGTTTTATAAGAATGTGACACATCAGTCCCTAGCAATAGCAACAATACCAGATATAGCTTCTGTATAATGCATGAACACAGGATTACTTCCATGAATCAACAGTTTAGCATTAAAGTATAAAATCATCATCACATACAGATAACTAAAAGTGAAGATTGGTTAGAAAAGAAGAAATTTTATTTTACATGAGTATTTGTACCTCCAGTGGTATAATGAGATTACAAAGGTCAAATAATAATCCTATTGCTTAAATTCCATAACTCGAAGAAGGGTGCATGTCTATGTAAAAACAACATGAATAGATGACTGCTGTTTTGTATTCTTTCTTTTACAGTATTTTTGTTCTAAACCGCCAAAGAAATTTTCTTACACAAAGCGTAAGTTCTTATACCACAAAGCAAGAAAAAAAGTTTTTTAAAACAAACTCTATGCTATGCAGATAAAAAGGGATTTTCTTCTTGCAAAAGTCCCAGCATACATTACCAACCTCAGACACCAAAGAGCAGCAAGCTGGGGAATCACTTCCCACTCTGACAAAGCTACTGTCCTCAGCTGGTGCGGTCTGACTGCTACAGGGCATTACCAAGTTCTCAGGTACCACACATGTGCAGTAAGTGGTACCTTTTCCTTACTTGTGAAAATAATGAAGAAAATTATAGAAGCTTCCCAGTTTTTTGTTGACTGGAGTGGTCTTCAGTATAGATAATAACAAAGAAAATACAATCTCAATGCAGTCAGCTATTTATAAACAGGAAAAAATAGTATTTTGGGGATATGACTTGGTCTTTAGCTTATGTTTTAAATTGTATTTATTTTTAATGAACATTACCAATACTATTCTTACAGAAGTATAGTCCTACAGCACTATCCTTAAATATCAAGACCAAAGGATTTCAAATAAATTCTCAACCTAGGATGGTCTTCATGGCATATTTAATGAAATATAGTTTAAATAGAAACTTAACACTCTACTTGGCTAAGCTTTCCAGATTAGGACTGCCTAACGTTGGTTTCCTGTTTCCACAACTGGGCATTTACAAAGAATATCAACTATATAAACACTTCCTCTAAAGGCACCCTTCCCTTTGAAAACCACACATTGAATTATAAAGTTCGGAGCCTAATTTTTAGGCCACAAAGAAGGAAAATACTGGTCTTGAGCTTTACTGTTCAACACTTCATTTTTAGTTTTAGCCAATTGATTAGTCAATGCAAATGAGTCAAGAAATCAATAAAATCACATTAAAAGATGGCATATTTAGTAAGAATCCTTGGAGTTTCTATCAGCGTCTGGGCTCTCATGACAGTGATAGCAATAGGGGGATGCTTACTACCTTCAGAAAGGCATGTCAGGAGCTGCCCAAATATTGCTTCACTGCAGTTAACTGAACATACTCTATTGCTTGTCCTTCTTCCTAGTATCCAGGAAGATTCCTCCTGACAAAGTATGTGAGACATGATCTTCAGTCTGTGCAGTCAATTAAATCAATGATGGTACGACAATTTACACCAGCTGAGAACCTTGTTCAAAAATCTCT
Source organism: Aegotheles bennettii (assembly GCA_013398125.1). Taxonomy (NCBI): domain Eukaryota; kingdom Metazoa; phylum Chordata; class Aves; order Caprimulgiformes; family Aegothelidae; genus Aegotheles; species Aegotheles bennettii. The sequence goes on along the minus strand of VZRW01006790.1, from coordinate 124,225 downwards.
GAGTGCAATCCCTCGGGGTACCTGATGCTTTATTCTCCTGCCCTACACTTCCTTGTGCCTATCATCACTGCAGAGCTACTGCTTAGTCCCAGACAGCTCTGTAAAGAAAAAAAAATGGTGACAGCAAGCCTTGGAGAGGGAGCAGGAATGGGCACAGCCAAACACTAGAGGTGGAAAGGGTGTATTTCATCCAGGTCAACACCAAAGATTATCCTGCGCTGGTTGGTTGATGCTTATGAAATGAACATGATGCACACAACACTAAATACTTGTTATTACTGCTCTGTGACTGTGACTAACACATACACAAAGTATTTAAAGGCGGCGTGCTGAAATGGTTGGGTGGAGACAGTGGTTTGGAGGTGCTCAAGTCACGGCACCACATGATGACCTCAAAATCAGCATCTTGTGCTAACGCAAAGGGCCAGTTAATCTCTCACACAGGTTATGAAGATACTTTCTGAAACAACAAAAATTAGAATCGATAGAATCCAAGCACAAAATTATAGTCATAATGTTTAGTGTTCCTCCCATACTTTCATGCTTAAAGAAGCACAACTTTGCAGTACTCAGACAACATTACAGATTTATCGCCATTTTGCACAAGTATGTAAAAATAACATGGACGGCCAATTCATTAAATTAATAAGGTTAGTGCAACAGATTTTTAAATGTTTGAGCATCCGTTAAACTTAATACTTTAACTGTGAGCTTTTAAATGAAGATGAGGTTTGGAAGTCTTTTTATAATGCACCTCCTGTACAGCCAATCTTTGCTTTTGAGATACCTGAGCTGGGCATAACGTGGATTAAGATTAAGAAGAACTCCAAGGTCTGTGACGATCCTTGAATTCTTGTTTCTTGCTAGTGCTAAGAACAGGAACAGCACCACATTCAGATTTTAAAGAAAAATGATAACTTGCATGCAGTTTTGTAATGGCTTCAGTAAAAATACAAATGAGTCATACAATACTTCCCTTAGGTTTTGATAAAGTATTTTTCTGTGTGACAATTCACTTCAATATCCACTTACCTCTGTGGTGGTTTATAAATATTAGCACAGAATGTTGAGATTCTATGTATTTTTATCACATAATAATACCATAAGTGTTTCACAAACCAGTTGGGTACTCATTATTAATGAGCGTTTCAGGTGACTGCGCTATTCAAAAAAGTAACACCTTTCCTAGGTTTTAGAGTTACCTCTGAAAACATACCTGGAAAATAAAAGCATTAACAAAGCATGACAATGGTATAACAGCTCTTTAATTATGGGATCCTGAAGGAGATAATTAGACAGCTTTCAGTCATCTTAAATTTTAAGTGTTTTAACTATTTGCAAACTGACATTTACCCAGGATATTTACTTATGCAATAAGTGACATTATCTAAGATTTTACAAAACAGTAAGAAGTTGCTAGATTATTTCTACAAGCACTTTTAATGAAACTATTTAAAATTATGGGACCCTTATTATCATTTTCAAAGGAGTAAAACGAAGCCTAAAAACAGACGATCATGAATTACAGAAGTAAAACTTTTATAATTAAAGTTATTGCTATTATATATGTATACACACATATATACACACACAGATTTTTTTAGTATTATATAATAAATCTTGATGAACATTGGAACTTTGCATTTTCCTATATTAGGAATAATTACATACAACCATTTTTGTGGCTTATCAATTTACCAATGGCTTTTACCATCATTCATAATACTTAGTAATAAAAAGATATTATGTGCAATAGTGTTCTTCACCAAACAGATACACGAAGAGGAAAGAAATTATCTTCAGCATACCCTTGGTAAAAGGGACATATATTCTCACTGACATCTTTGCAAAAGCTTTATTTCAAAGCATACAGAACTAGTCAAGGTGGCATACATACATACACCCAGAAGCGTTGAAGGTCTGACTCTACTCTGCAGTTTGGAGGACCAGACAACTAAATGAAGACTTTATATGATCATCCACAGTCAGACAAGTAAAACAAGTGTTTATAATCTTCATGTTTCACTATGTTTAAATGTACCGAAAAACTAAATGTTTATTCACCACTGTAGAGAAGCACTTTCTAGAAAAAAGTACTTCAGAAATTAAACAATGGGCTAAAATCTGCTGTCAAGCAGGAAGAACTCCCTGCTGACTTCACCTGCTATTACTGCAGCTACTATTAAATTCACTCTTTTAACAGCATCAGAACTTAAAATACTCTAAACAACAGAAAACCTCTTTGGATGTTAGCTGACTGCAGGAACCGGGGACAGAATGAAGAAGAAAAAGCAATTACATGTAAGAAACCTCATACAAATCACCTTAGATTTTCTGCATCAAAAAGCTGGAAAAACAAGCAAAGAGATGTACCTTTCTTTAACACATCCCAGTTTCATGTGTCTAGAAAGAGCAAACTCCAAAGGCAAAGGCCCAGGAGAAAGAACTTTCATCTCAAGCTTCCTAAAGCCTTTTTACCCCACCAGACATTTATTCTGGGCACTGCTAATAAGCATAGAACATGTGTGGTACATTTAGAAAAAATAGGATGGTTACAATCACTTAGTTCTAGACCAGTTAGAGTTTCCAATAGGTTTTCCTAAAGGAAAACTGACCTTCCTTTTGGTTGTTTAGTGAGGGAGCATGTCAGTTTTGGAAACAAGTCGCAATACGATTACCAAGAAGGGGGGAAAAAAAGTACAAATCTTAACCACCTGCAAAGTGAGCATGTCCCAGTGTTGAAGACAACTTTACAATATTGAGCAAGTGCCCTCAAGTCATAGAACAGCTAGAGACCTTGTAAGACCCTCAGATACACTGTCCTTGCTCATCACCTCTTCTCTTGATCAAGCCACATTTCAGCCATTTGACTTTAATCCAATCTCAGTTCTCAGTGCACCCATATATTGGGATTTGAGTCCTAACAAAAAAGAGGCAAATGCTGGGTATCATCATTACACTTATAACATAGCAGCCTGTATGTTCTTGTGATTTCTCTAGAGGTATCACAAAGATACTATTCAATCCCACAGGGCAAAAATCATGTCTTCAGACACTGCAAAACTCTCCAAGATGTTCCACAGTCAACTGAGTTAGAAATATCCCACGAGTAGGAGGTTGAAGGCAGTAAGTAAGGAATGGAGGAAGACCAGAGATGCTCCTATATTTTATCCTTTGTGCTTGAACATTTCTGTGACAATAAGAAACAGTTCACGTGCATCAGTCCACATGCTCCATTCTGTGACTCAAGGACACAGTCTCCAGGAGGTCTGCTAGCACTTCTCAACTCAGTCACTACTTTTTTACCAAGGAAGAAAGGCTATCTCTCTGATGATTTTCCTTTGGTTAAGGTTTGTTCAACACTAGTATCATCACTTCCTTAGGCTAGACATAATGGTTGCTGTCTGCAGTTAATATGAAGTTGGGCACATGTGCCATTTGCAGTGTTACAAGATACTTCACTACAGAGAAATCCATTGTGGGGTGACAATGTCAACAAGATCCTTTCCTTCCTTTAACACTATGCTCAAGCTTGTGAGTGTGAATCCAGCCCAAATTTGAGGTTTTAAAATATAATCTTTGGAATGAGGAAGAAATGTTTGCTAGTTGACCGAAGAACCATTTTAGAAAAATGCAATTGCTCCAGAGTATATAAATAGAAAAGCAAGAAAAAAACCCCCTAACATTAGGTATCTCAAAAACCCTAACATCAGGTATCTCCTCTTCTTCTCCCGAACTACTGAGCAGCATATAACTCCATGTCAAAAGCAATATGATCACTGAAACTCTCCCAACAATGCCGCACTGTCCTTACATGCAATCCATAAACAAAGACGATCTGTGAGAGCAATTATAACAAGGGAGCAGTTTGATAATGTATAGAGCTAAACTGTTGAGGATAAGGTATATGAAGACCTGCATCCTTGAACCTCAGTGCTCAGAATACTCAATTTAACACTCTCAAACACTCTACCAAAATGACCACATTTCAAAGTTTTTCTCCTCAAAGGCAAAAAATACAGAAATATTATGGAGATAGCAATCAAACTATGACAATGAAACGTTTTCCCTAGCTTGATTACCTTGTCAAAGCCAGGTTTATCTAAAGCACAACCCTTTGCCACTTGGAAACAAGACTACTGTCTTGTAGACAAGCTGGCATAGTTGGCACACGTACCAAAAGATCAAGTACTAGCAGCCCTCTTGTTATTGCCTACACAAAGGGAAAAATTACATTGGATTGTGAAGAGTGCCAGGCTGGTTCAACTTCTGAAGGTGTCATTCTCCAGAATCTGACTATGACTTCTTAAAAATAAGCTTGTAACTCATATAACTGTGAAGACAACATTGAAAATGTGAACTAGTAGAAACCAACACGTTCCCAAATGTGAAAACAATCCCAAATCATATTTCTCGGGAGTAAAAACTGGCCAGTTCATCACAACAATGGTCAATTTGGAACACTAATACAAATTTTCAGCATTTAGTAAGTAAAGCATTGTGCTGATAGGATCATCAGGAAAAAAGTCTAGTCTTACAAATGTAATATAGTCATGCTTGGTATTTGGCAAATTAGTAAGATTGGACCCAGAATGATACCATTCACTCTAATCTCTGCTTTAACTTCCAGTGTGCATGCACAACAGGACCAAGAGCCAAGAGAGCTTAAGTCCAAGGATTGTCAGTTTCTCAGTTTGCTCAAAGTAAGGTGGAAGTTTACTATTTGTGAAAAATATTCTCCATTATGCCTAACACTAACATTTAACAATTAAATACAAAGATTCTTACCAAAATGCCAGTTGTTCAGTGTTAAAGCAAAATCTGCATCCTCCCGATTGATGGAAATAAAATGAGCATTTCCAACATGGAATTCTGATTCTTTTGACCATAAAATATCTTGGAATGTAAGTCAAACCACAACTGACCTGGGTCACAGCTCCCTCCTTAAGTTCCTCAGTAGCAGAACTCTTACCTAGAGCCGATCTGCTTTAGTTTCTTAGTTCAATGCAGCCTTCTTTGATGGCTGCTTCATTGACAGCTCTGTTCCTAATTTTCACATGCTCTATCCTTCCTTTTTAACTCCATGTGCTCACTTCCAGCTAGAGGTGTCATTCCCCCTCCTCCCGAAGAAAAATGCTACGAGAAAAAGCATCAGGCCCTCAGCTTTCTGAATTAATTTTGGGGTACTGCATTTAAATGCCTTCTAAGTAGAATGAATATGTATAGTATATTTTAATTTGCCTTCTTACTGGATAAATTTATCTCTTCCTGACTATCACATCTCCTTTCTCTGGAAGAAAATATATAAAGGAGCTCACCAATATCACAGAAAGCAGAGCTTACTTTGAATACATCAGCGAGTTCTTCCAGTTCTCATCTGCCAACCATTTGCACGAATTCTTGAAATGGAACTTGTCGGGTGTGTAAAGTTAAGAGGGTCTGCAAGCGACCAAACAACCCCAGCCTGTATGAGTTATACACACATATCCAAAAGAAGAGATCTCGTAGTGAACAAGTGTCACCAGACAAAAATTCATCAGCTAAAATCACTTACTCTCCATTATTTTCAGAGTATCACTGAAATTGTTAGGATGCCATCAGAATGGAGTCATAACTCCTTATGGTAATTACACATCGTAGGATCAAGGTTTTGTACCTGGCAAACAAGTTTCAACTTTACAGGAACGCTAACAATTTGTATTTATGTTTATTCAGGAAAAGATGTCTCCATTATAACACAACAACCTTCCAGTGAGTTTTTTTAACAGATTATTATATATTTTGCATTACACAGAACATGACACAAATTGGTTCTTAATGTGCCCTCAAATGAGAAGTTACTATACCATCACGGCAGGGTCTACGTTAACACTAGTTTGTGTCTCATTAACGGAGAAAGTTAAAATGTTCTTTAAGGAACCATTATGATATGTTTTATCAGTAATCCTGCCACAGATGGACTCCCTAGCTTTCCTCATTAATGCTGCTGCTGTTGAGAATGGTACGGAGCACACCTTGATTTTGTGCATGTGGGCATACATGGCCACTGCTTACAGAGGAGAAGGTATTTTGCAAGGCACATGGCAAAATGCATCAGTCCACATGCGAAAAATCCTCAGGAAAAACGTTATGGCACGTGTACAGCAAACTGAGTTCCAAATGAAATTCTCAGGTCTCCTTTTTTCTCTCTCAGTACCAACACTGCTTTCTTGCCATGAGGTAAAATAACTGTTGGTTAAGATGCATTGTTCAAACGTGAGCCTTTTCCGAGATGTCGAAGCATAAACCATCGTCCTCATGTCTACACACTTCTGCTTTTCATCCCTGTTTTTTTTTAAACAACCGTGGCACTTCGCTCAACCAGCGTCCCTTAAATAACCGAAAGGACAAACAGCGATGCCTTGAAGCCGAGACCTCGCTCGACAAGTTTTAGACCAGGGCACATCACGGCCAAGTTCAGAGACCTACAAAACCGGAGGTTTGCACCGCGAGCACTACCACAGCCCCGCCGAAAGCAGCCGCCGCAGGCTCTGTGCGCCGTGCTGCCGCTCCCCCGGGCGCAGCACACCGGGGGGTGCCACAGTCTCCCCCACCCCCGAGATTCACCATTGCAGAGCTGCCCGGGGCGCCTTCTGCCCCCTGCCACGCCGGCCTGGCCAAAACTCACCAGCCGAGAGCGCCGGCTCCGCCAGGCAGCTGAAACTCCG
>VZRW01006790.1:0-116735 GCA_013398125.1 Aegotheles bennettii | reverse complement strand
GGCCCGGCGGGGGCCGAGGGAGCTGCCAGCGAAACTCGGTTCCGGTGGCGGCTGGCGAGCACCTTCCCTGGCACCGCGGCAGAACCACTTTTCTGTTTTTTTTTAACACTAGTGCCTAAATAAATCTTGGCAGTGCTCGAATTCCTGCCTTAATACGAGCAAACCAGCATCCCGCAGGATTGTTGACTTCAGTAACTGCATCCCATTAAGCAGCACCCGCACTGTCTAATAAGGGAAATAAAATACAAAAGATAACGCCCCTGTAATTTAACTTTACAAACTGTCAGAGGACAGAGTTGTGCTTCCAGACCCCCATGGTGGCTCTTATCTCCTACTCCACTTCCCCGAGGAAGCTGCACGCTTGATGGCAGAGCGCGTTATCTGACAAGCTCAGCCAGCGGAGGCTCAAGGAAACATTTTACCAAGTCAAAAAAATTGACTCCGTTACAGCAGGTAAAGCGATCGGGGCTATACGGTTTCTAAGGTAGGCTGAGTTTCTCTGGTCTGCTCCCAGCAGACTATCCAAGAAGCCAGCTGGTGGAGTGCCCCAGGCCCGCATCCTGCCTTTGGAGCTGCCTAGCCTCAAGGAGAGCTGCCTTTTCCATCTTTTGTGGAATAAAGGGCTTAATAAAAAAGCAAAAGAAAAAATTAAGAGCGTCAGTCTCTGGGCACGGTTTTACACAGTCAGTTCACAGTGTTGAAATTCACCGTGATTTTTAGCCTCTGCAAGAGGAAGAGCACGGACGGATGGCGCAGAAGCTGTAGACCCAATACACCAGCAACGCAGACTTTCCACGCACACATACAAGTCCATAGTCTGAATTTCTCAGAGACACCACATTGACTAAATGTATAAACCAAATTCACTAGCCCTTTTGTTTGGCATGTCCATCTGCGTGTGCTTATATAGAACGTCAAGCACTGATGGCTTCAAGCACCAAAATAAATCCTATTTGAGGTTCTTTTGAGTGCATGTCCCTCAGAGCATTAATTAGATCTTAAACTAGTGCTAAGCTGCATTTTTTCAAAAGCAAATCTTTCAAGAGTAACTGATCATATTCATAAATGGTTTGCTTGGTTGCAAACAGCGTTGCTAACACTCTTTCTCTACAAAAAGCACTGCTGGGGCATGCACACAGTCACCGAGCTCAGAGACCTGTAATGGGTCAGCTGAATTGACTCAACACCAATACAGTGCTGAGTCTGAACGCACTACCCTGTGTGTGAGTAAAGGCAGCAGAGTAGGTTTTACTGTGAATCACTAAGAGCAACTGTTGATTATTTAAGAGTTGAAAGCATTGTTAAAGTAGTAATGCAAGCTCCCAGGGATACAGTTTTCTATATCATAACTGATTTTAGTTAATTAGTCCTGCCAAATTAATGTCAGGGAACCCTAAGCATTAATTCAAAAGCACATTTTAGGATAAGGTTTGGGAAGTTATTTTGATTTGAACTCAATACTTTCTGCTTCTTCCCACAGCTCCAGTTTTTCAATAAAATCTTACAGATGCAATCTTGTGTTTATATAGATTTGATGTAGCCTGTATAGAGAAGGACTGAACAGAAAACAAAAGTTTCCCTTCATCCTGAATTGGAAGAAAACATAAATATTTTGCAATGTTTCCTGAGTAGAATTCCAAAGGTTTAGACTGCAAATATGAAAATGACCATTTCAAAACATTTCATTTTCATGTTTTCAAAATATGTTAATATAGTATAAGATACTACATCTAAACTGTAGTCTCAGTTTTGTTCTAGCATGAACAGTTCTCTTTAAAGAAGACGTTTTGGCAGTATTTCCTTAAGATGTCTAATGATGGTTATAGATTTGTCTAAAATTGCCAATACCTTGGATCTCCACATCTCTATCTATTCAGCTAACAAGCCTCTCTGCAGTGTTCCAACTCACTGGATTTTCTGATCTTCATTTGTAAATTGAAATCACATCTTTACTATAGGGAGAATGTGATCCATTAACAGCTTTCTGACTTAGGAGCAATACTTTAATGAAATTGCTAAGCCAGAGAAGGAACAAGTTAAGGATGTCAGCGTGAGCCTGATGTGATGATGGCAGAGCGTGGTAGAAGTGCCAGCCATTTTCTATACCTGTCATAGACTTCATTACTTCCATTGATTGTAACATATTGCAGACTATAGCAGCTCTGCATGATGGAAGCAAGTGTGTAACGACTCGCAAGTCCTAGGAAAGGATGAAGGTTTCTAGCAAGATGGTGCAAGAAAGGGCATTTTAAAAAAGTTCAGAAGCTCAGTGAAGAGGCAAATGAGAACCCAGATTGTTGTATGACTCTTACAGGGAAAATCTGCATGATTTCAGCACAAGGTACATCTCCCAGTCAGTCCCTCTCACCTTCATCTTGCCTGGATGCCTTTCCAGCCCGCAGCTCCTTCTCTAAGGTCTGAGGTCTGACCACCTGTAGCTGAGTAGGTGTCATGGCTATGTCAGCGGTGAGTGAGACACACCTGCACCTTCACACTGTCATCAGCTGAGACAGTTGTACCCAGTGCTCTCACCCTGTTCTTGTTTTGGAATTGAAGAGAAGGTTGGCTACCGCACATCCTGACAGGACACAGACAATTAAAAATAAAAATAAATGAATTGCCAGACCATTCACCCCTGTTTTAGCAGGAATGTACGTTAGGATACTTCACAGTCTGTTTTGTCAGAGACATCTGTTACTATAAAGAGAAAAAAATTGCCTCCCTCATAGCCAGGAACTGGCCATTCGTCAGTTAACTTTCTTGTGGATGTTACAGGTTGGGCAGAATTGGCATGTGAGAAGTAGGGACTGGTGACAGGCTGCAGTCCTGGTTTGAGGTCTGTGCTTCAACACGTGTGGAGAATGTCAGATGAACAACTTATTTTAGTAATGGGGATCTAGCTAGAAGGAACAGGAATCTATTTAATGAGTTTTAGCAAATATTTCTCAAAGCTTCAAAATCTTAGGTATGTATGTTGAGGCCAAACTCTGTTGGTGGTGGTATGGGTGGATCTGATCAGATCCGAAATAGAATATTTTCTTAAAAAATTCCCTGTGTTTTTCCTTGAACTGATGAGCAAAGTATGCTGAAGCATGCGATCAGAGCTCGGTCCAACACTTCATTCGTGCAGTCTCCGTAGATGAGGAATTACTCTGGTGGCCATGATTTTTCTTGTAAGGAATTAGGCAGCTTGCTTTTTCTTTTACAGCAATGGGACAATCCTGTCAAATTGTTTGTTCTTTTTGTAAATGGCTTCAGAATTTTTGGAGTTCCATTATACTTTACTGCAAGCTTCATCCTTGCGGCTGATTTGCGGGCCTGGTTCTCTTAGCTGACGTGATGCCAGAAAACTCAGAGAACTCAGAGGTTCTAAAAGTTGGAGAACATTAGACAACATGTGATTTTCCTAACCAGGCAGTGGCTTAGGCTGAGTGGCAGTGATTCAGCTAGTGTATGTTCAGTAATTTCAGATGAACAGGGCTAGTTGTTAACTAGCCTCATGGGAAAAGACTACCATTATGATATCTGAATAAAAAAAATTCCGACCAGTAGGGTAGTACGATGAGAAAGTCTCTGTTTCTAGCTAGAACTAGATCTGATTTCCTATACTTGTTTTTATATCTATATGTACCTTAAAATCAGGTACTTTGGGGGATTTCTCATTATTGTGGAAACCACTTGTAGGCAGAAACATTCATGACCACAGACTTCAGACCTGAGTCACCTGCATGTGAAAGGAACAGGAATGTCTTATACAAATGAGATTTCAGAAATTGGAGGGTTAGATTATTTCTGGAAAAGGACCATCCTTCATCTATAATGAAAAAGACCATTTTAAATAAAGAAACCAGTTATCATATCCATAGAGTTAATTACATCCCGGATTTCCCAGGCTCAAACCACAGGTAAGTATCACCACTCTGCTCTTCAGTGAACAAGTCAAGATAGACTTAGATTTTTCACAAAATGACCCCTAATAATTACTTTTCCTACTGACAAACAATGTTACCTGTATTTTCAGGGAAAACAAAATCTGTTAGAAGTAAGGGGGGAAATTTGTTTTCTACTTGAAATTCACTATTAATAAACATCTAGGTAGCTTCACACTGGGAATTTTTAGTCATAGAAAATTAATGTTTAGCAATAAAGTTTATTTCTGAAAATAAGTTGAAGCTGCTTCCTTTCAGTAAAATTTAACAATATTATATCTTGATTGTTCAAATAATTTCTCCAAAAGTTTGTGCTAATTTTTTTCCTTCAACAAATCTGACAAGTTCTGCATTATAACAACTTGAGTCTTTTGTCAGAGGTAAGTATTTGTAATTCAAACTGCTTTGCTGATATCCATATCCACTGGCTGATACTCTGTCAAGGGATCTAGAAAGTCAGAGCAAGATAAAAATAATTCTTATTTGCAAGTAGAGAAGTGATCTTTCATAAAAAGCAAGTTAAAGTGATTTATATATTCATTTAACAGGACTGCTTTTACAATCCTTTCTCAGACCCAAATACATTGATTTTGAATTTCCTGAATAGAGACCAAACGGATTGACTTCCTACCACAGGTACATAAGTACATATGAACATAGTAATATTCAGATAATGAGGTAACATAATAGTTTAAGTATGTTTACTGAGCAAGCAAAATAATATTGTGTATTCAATAAATAAAAAACTTATTAGAAATATTCGTATTAAATTATTAGTAGAAATATTATTAGAAATTATAATTGCTGAAATGAGATGCCAAAAGACCCTATAGCTGGCTAAGGGTGAGTATACAGGTGAGAAAGGAAGCAGGGGAGAGAGAGAGCTGCAAACAAGAGTCACAGAAATCTGTTACTATGTGCTATGCTTGGTCCTTAAAGAAAGTTAAGCACGCAATGAAGACTAGGCACTTGGTAAAATATATGTACATAATTCGCATGATATATAACTTGACAGAGACTGTAACACTTCCAACAGTGCTATAACAAATCAATACAAAGGGAATATGCTAACTGAAGATGGATGAAGAAGCTGTGTCAGCCTGGGTAAAAAGCAGGGCCTTAAGTTTAAAGTGGGGGAAGAGAAAGGAAGTTTTTTTTTGAACACAGAAAACTAACAGAATGCTGTTTTAAGCAAGGAAGTCTCATGCAAGCTGGCTTTATTTTCAGCTCTGGGTCAGCACTCAGAGGATGGGATCTTGCTGTATAGGACAAACACTTGTGATAGCTTAAAAATCATATAGGAGAAAAGTTAAGGACTAGAAAGGAATTTAGCTATTATACTAAAACCAGAGTTGTCTTTATACATTTCTTTTCATTCCAATCTTGTAATTGGAAGTTCAAGTGCCTATGTTTAAGAATAATTCAGAATTAATTTTGATTTTTATTCTTAAAATTGTCCAGTGTTGGAGAGAATTCTAAAGAAGTTGATAAATTTGGGCTATGCAATCTCTTTGGAAATATCAAATTTAAATAAAGTTGTGTGGACATGAAGTTACTGTGGGACCCATAGCCAAAGAGATAACTGGGGCTATCATCTGAAACCACTGAAGTCTCTGCAGGGGCTGGTGCCATGATGTGCTGGGGTTTGGGAAAGACTTTTCACTGGGATACAGAATATGCTTTATTTTTCCAGGACAATTTCATAGGTCTATAAAAAAAATTAAACATCAATCAAAGAAAAAATTTAATATCTGAAGATCACCTGAATGGGCAAATAGAGATGTCTGGTTCATACAGGCTCGCACAACATCTGGTTCTTGCTTACTGAGAGCTAGCTAGTAGCTGAGTGCCAAAGAATGGAGTAACTACAAACCACCTGCCTTTGGATAAGGTGTCAAGAAATGAGCTGAGCAATTACTGGTGGTGGCGGTGGTTATAAACATGGAATATTTGTACAGACAGTTTATCTGAGAGCAGAAGACAGCACAAGGGAGATAGTGCAGTTTGAGGCATTTTGTTTTTGTTTATTTCACTCAAAGGACCCCACGGATTCATTAAAACCTACACTGATGCAAAAAAGATACAAAAATAGTTTCTAAAAGACCATATAGAATCTAGTTTGAAGCCTCTTTCATGTTTCCATATGAAATGTCCACAGGACACAATCTGGTTTCAAGCAGGTTAATGATTCCTGAAATCTTTAAAAAAATACAGGAAAAGTACGTATAATAATTTTATTCTTGTGGTTTTTCTACCTTTGCCTAACTAGAAAGGAAAATAAAGAAATGAATGGATAGATGTAACCTAATGTGTGATCAGAAAGCAAAGCAATGAAATAGATTGAAAATCTGCTGATTAAGCAACACATAAGAAATATATAAACTGGAATATTACCTCAGAACTGTAGAATAGAGTATTTGCTTCCTAATAATTTGATAACTACATAGGCACCCATGAAGTGAATGTATGTGAATGTCAGTGTGCATGTTTTTATTGGGAGAAGGGATGCAATCACAGACTATTTAAAATTTAGGAATAAAGAGGCACCTGGCTCGGCTGGTTGGTGGTCTTCATGTAGAAAAAGAATGCATGAAATCATAGAAGTTGTTTTGTTCTATTATTTTTCCTGTAAATGTACAGAGGAAGGAATGAATGGTTCACTTAGAGTTAGAGATAGAAGGCTAGTTATGAAAATTAATTTTGAGCTGGACAGTATAGTTAGTCTGAAAATAACATGAGATGATCAACTTTGAAGAGAAAGGAAACTTTCCTTGATTTTAGAAATGCATGTGTGTGCATGCAGAGTGTATATGAACACTAATTATATGGCTTCAAATGTATTTTTAATGGTACTGTAAGATGCATGTACATGTTTAAAAAAATATAAATACTGAATATTAGTAATGGTGTCAAAGGCTATGCTTCAAATAATTACTGCATTGTAATGGTGGCCATAATATATTTGCACTATTCAAATACTAGATACAAATGGTCTATTTCTGAGAGTCTGTAAAATCTGTCAATGTATTATTAGCAGATTGATAGAGGGATTATAAAGTCGAGTGACCAAAAAAAAGAAGAGAGTCAAAAGGTACACAATATCATTATTAGGTATCCTAATTTATAGATAGATGTAGTTTCTTTATAATTAATGTATTATTTAATTAAAAATGCTGAATTTTCATTTTGCAAATCTAGTCAAAGCATTTTTTCTGAAATGGTGTGTTTTGAATAAGTAAAACAAAATTAAATATTCCATTTTAATAACTTTATTTTTTTCAAAGTAAAAAAAAAAAATTACTATCTTTCCAAATCAGTGACTTTCTCACGGGATCTATAATTAAGATTTCTACATTCTCCCAGAAGGGTAGAGTCCCTCAAGGTCTGTCACTACAGTACGAGATTCCTTCTGAACAAGTACTGTGGTGAATCAGAGGAATCACTAGACTACAGACTGTTATGAAATGTCTGTGGAGACCGATCCCACATGAAAATGAATACAGTAGGCTTTTAAACTACAACTTTACTATTTTGTTTTGACTGCAAATTCAAAACAAACATCTGGGTATGTCCAAATTAAACTTTTTCAGAATATTTTCTCCATTAAATATTTTATGATTTCAGTTCTTGCCATGAATCAGAGTTAAAAGAAATTTTAAAGTTACATAAGACTCACTGGATAAAAAAATCTTTATTTTGATAATTTGAAGAAAAAAAAGGTTGTTCAAATTTTAGGAAATAATCAAAGACAAAACATACATAGTAAAAATTCAAAAACAGTAATGATTCAGAAAATTAATCTTTTAGGGCCAGAAGGGATTGCTACATAATAAATGCAAAGCAAAGGTACCTTTAATTTTCTCCCCAGGATCAAATATAACAGGAACAGGCTGCCCAGAGAGATTGTGGAGTCTCCTTCACTGGAGACATTCAAAACCCACCTGGATGCGTTCCTGTGTGATGTACTCTAGGTGACCCTGCTCTGGCAGGGGGGTTGGACTAGATGATCTTTCGAGGTCCCTTCCAACCCCTAGGATTCTGTGATTCTGTGATTCTGTGATAAATTGATCCTATGTTAACATTTCACACTGCTGCAAAAGAGAGAAATGCGCTATTTTTCTGTATTAAGATACTGGAATGTCATGGTGAAACAATTTATGGCCAAGGGAGTAATCCAAGGAACCTGCTTCTGATCACGGGAACACTTGCATGCAAGAAGGGCAGTAGTATACACACTCCTCCTGGGCTCATCAGAAAAACACCAGCTCTGGCTGTTCTGTGGTTACACTTGGCTTACATGAGTAAATCAGGGGAGAGAATTTCAGGACTCTCCTGGCTGCTGCCCCTCTTAACATCACTATGATTTTTTCCCTTAAATTGGCCTTTTCCTCCTCCTTGTTTGTAGGTTTCCCTTTAGGCTCAGATGCTATTTTTCATTCACTTTGGAAAAGAACAACCCAAATACTAAGCAAGATGGCTATGCAGTACTTGACAATGATTAAAGATCAGAGAATTGTCTAGGGACACAGTATTTAAAAGGATGTGCTTTCGCCAAGGAATCTGGGTGGACTGTAGCTGAAAGGAGATGTTTGGGAAACAAGATCTATGTGGGATTATAGAGTTAAGCAAGTGCCATCCGGAGGAAAATGACATAACAGGAACTGTCTACAAATAATTAAAGGCATGTCATAAAGTAGGCCATTTTTTGGATTAATCAAAGACAACCGAGGAACTCATTTAACATGTAGAAGGGAAAATTCAGGTTACTCATTAGGAAAGACTGTATAATATCTGAAAAAATAAAAGTTCATATACAAAACAGACTGTGCCATCACTATCCTCAAGTGAAAAACTGTTCAAGAAGTTTTAATTCTTGGGGTGATTTAGAAATAATTAAATAAAGCCTATGCTTTGTCAGAGAAAGTAGCAGGTGACCCCTAGAGGTCACCTCAAGCCCAAGCAACTCTGTAGCTGCAATAACCTATGGCTTTTGTTGAAAGGCAACAAAAATATGAGACTAAATTACACCTTTGTACTGTATACAATTATACTGTATTTTAGCTAGGTACTTTAGACGTTTACCACTATGTATGAAAAACATTCATTTTCATAAATGTTTTGCTTCAAATACTGTTAAAATAAGGATATTATCGTAACCTTAGAATATAAACAAAAAATGGTGACTTATGGGCATGAGTGAATGAAAAGAGACTGAAAAGCCAGATTATGAAGGAATACATTTGGTTTTGTAAAAAACAACTTTTATAAGACTGTACAAATGAAATAAAAATTGCTATAACATTGAATTGTGCACAACGGTGACTACTTAGACCCCAGTCTTGTAATATGCACTGTAATGAGACAGTTCCCCCCCACCATGCTACAAAGCCCAGTCCCTGGCAAATGGCATTGGATGTTACATATTTGCATCCATTAAAAAAGATTTCTAAGAAATAACTTTTTCTCCTCTTTCATTTTACTTTATTTTCTTTCAAGATCTTACAAATAACTTCCTCATTTCTAATGAGCTTTTGTGAACAATGAGAATACACTGTTTTCCTTCTAAAGGCTGACTTTTCCTCCCAAAAATGCATTAGTCAGTAACAATTTTAACAATCACCTTTTTGTCAAGGTAGAATCTTGTAGATGCTTCACTCATAATTTTCAAATAGCATTCACAATTACATATCCAAATTATTTCTTGAATTCAGCATAGTATTAACTACAAAGGCCAGAAGGGCTACTAATTAGCTGTTAATTAAATTTGAAGGTCTGATAGTTCTTTTGAATGTGGTTCCAGCCTTACATTAGCACTCCATGGTGTGCATGGCAGCAGGAATATAGAAAGGTCTCAGAGACAAAAATCTCTCAGGAGATGAACATGTGACATAAATCTCTACCTGTTCACTTGTGATGGGGCAAAAGGACATATCAGGGTGGAGTTTTTAGGAAATTGATTTGACTGCCTGGGAGGAGACATAAGAGAGGCAGCCAGGCCAATTCAGATTTTTGTTATCAAAATTCTGCCAGATGATAAAGCATCCTCCCACAATTCAAAAGGAAATAGAGAGGAGTTTAGCTGGCTGTATGGCTTAGCTTGATTCACCTGTTTTATGCCAGTCTTGAATGATACCAGCATCTATATTAACAACATGTGTATATCACAAACTGCAAACTCTACGTGTAAGTGCAGGAAAATGGTAAACCACCTTTCTGGGCAGTTTAGTCTGAAAGATTTTTGTTCCCACATCCTGAAATTTACCCACACCTTTGGGATCCAATATAGCTTCACCTACAGCAGTCAAATGGGTTTGAGCTCCTTTTTGAAAAAGATTTTCTCAGCCATTCTGTTGCTTTCACATTATTTCAGGCAGAATAGGGCAAAATACCAGCAAGCTTGAGCCTGTTTCTGGGTGGATACTGTTTTTGTTGTACTATGATGAATCTGGACATGCTAGAAAGAAATTCTGCTTAATTTATTTTTTTTTTCCTTCAGTAGTGAATAATTTTTATAGTTATGGTTATTTTTCATTAGAATATGTGAAGATTCACTGGTTACAACTTTTATCTTCACCTACAAATCTCTATTAACAATAGCAGGTGGTGATAATGAAATGAGCTTTCAGGGTGTCAGAAAAAGTAACTCTGGGATAAACAGCATTTTGAAGCTGCTTCTGTTTATCATTGATACAGTCAGTTTTGTTGTTGATAAATAAATATAATGTGTATAACCTTTTGCAGCATCTAAATAAAGGATATATCAACTGGTATTTACTCAAGTAAAGCACTGTGTCTTATCATATAAATGGCATCTTATAGAGGCCAAATCACTAAAGCAAATTATAACATGAAATCAATTTTAACAATATTTAATTCTGCTAAAATAAACTAACAAAAGATAATCTTAAATAAACATATTGAACTCAAACAGAAAATTCTGATGGCATTTGTAATACTTTAATATTTTGAATTATTTTTTTTTTTCATAACACCTTGCATTTTTGCCAAATGCACACTACAGATCTCAGCAAATAAAGAATAATGGAATTACAGAACAGAATAAAATTACTCTTTACCAATGTGGGGTGCAGTATAGCAATTAAAGCAAGTGGGCCATGCCACTGGAGCAACTTACCACAACTATAAATTATTCAAATCAAAACACTTTTCTTAAGTCTGTGCCTAGAAAGGAACAGAGCCTTCCTGGATAAAAATAGAGGGTAAAATATGCTAATAGCTTGGTTAAGATGCTCAATTTGGTTTTGGTAGACAATTAAGGTGAAGAAAACTTGTTCCTGCAAAACTACTTATTTTCTTTTTAGCCTTTCTTATAGAAGTTACTGCTCTCTTGAGATTTATGTAGCAATTAATTCAACTTTACTATTTTTATATACCATTTTATAAGAACACAAATGTTTTTTGCAACTATTTTTTGCAATCTGCTGTTGCGTAATCAACTGTGGCTAAATCAACATCTCTACATTTTCCCTCCCTTATGTTAGCAGCAACTGAAATAGTAATTAATGGAATGACTTATCATATCTATTACTGAATGAAAACTTATGTTTCTGCCACCAGGATGCTCAGACATAACTATAATAGGTCTGTGTTTCCAGAATTACAGTTCTCATATGAAAAAGTAACTTTTGCTGATATTTTTTGAAATGTATTTCCTTACCTCTTTTAGCAGAATGAAAGCCCAATGATCTTTCAACTTTGAAAAACTGATTTGCTGCTCCACATTTTTTTATATTCCAGGACAAAAATTAAGTTACTTTTCCACCTTTCCCTGTATTCTTTGCTACTTGCATTACAGTACTCTCTAATGGCAGACTTCACATACTTCTGTAGCCAAGCCTATTGCCAAATACGGAAAAAAAAGCAAACCCAAACCTGTAACCAAATGAGTAGCCTTGTGGATTTCAGGGACACTACATACATAATTACACTTACACACTTATATAAGGTAATGGATAAAAAAGAAATAAAGAAAAGGATGACAGCATTGGGATAAGAGTCTGCCTTAAAAATATGTGGCTGGCAAAGGATACTTGAAATTACATCTTAAGCAATGACAGTAGCAGCAAAGGCTAACAACATTGCCTGACAAAGATCTGAGCAAAGACTTGCCAAGAGCAAGAAGTCCAGGCTGGGCCCAGGTGTCTTCATGAAGCAGAAGAGTGCCTTTTCAGGAAGAAAATAATTAATTTACAGGGAGAGACTGTATGATTCATTTCATTGAAATACTTTGGTTTATCAGCTTTGGATAAATGAAGGCAATCACAAGACATATTTACTGTTCTTATTCTCCAGGCAAGACTGCTGAGAAAAAAATGCTTCAGTTCAGTTAACTAATTGCTGTTACAGTTCTCCAGTGAAGGCCAGCTTTGAGATAAGAAAGGAAGAAAATCTTCCACCAAGAAGGAACTTGCAGTAAGAGAAGTTTCCCTGAAAAAGAAGTTCCTGATCCTGATGGAAGGACTGGATCAGTAAGATAGCTTAAATACTACTGTAAGACATTTGGGGTATGTTATCTGACAAAGAACTTCCTAGTACATCTAAATGAGTGTTGACTTAGCATCATTTTCTTACAGTCCAGTCAGCTGTTCAACACTTTTGCCTGAAAATATCACTTGGCTTGTAAGTATCTGAGCATGGCTGGTCCTGGAAACAGTGACTCAATCTGAGGCCACAGTCATGTATTTCTTAGTGCTATGGAGCACAGATTCAATGACACAAAAACCCCATCAAAACCATGAGTGTCAAAGTAATTAGAAAACAGCTAGTGCCAACTTGATACACAGATTTTTTAAATATCCTCGTCTTAGTATTTGCAGGATCTTTTCTTCTGAATGTCAGGGAAAAGAGTGCTAAGACTGTCCAAGCAGATGGTCTGCACACTGCTGCAGTATGCACAAGGAGATTTCACAGTTTGGAACAAAACCTTTCTTTTTTTGCTATTGTATGTCTCCCCCTTGGGTCCCCTCCCTTACAGAACAGCTGTTCCTCACTGCGCTCTGACAAAAACAGCAAACTGAAATATGTATCACATATTTTCTGGGTAATATTTACCTTCCTGATAGGCCTCTAAAAATTTTGGAAAATCCACATGCATTCAAAACTGACTGCACAGGATGAAAATGTTGAAGTGCTTTATAATTTCAGAGGTTATCATAGGCTACAGTCTGCTAGAATCGTAGTTAAACAGCTTTTAAATTTACCACTTGGATTGTGTGGTTGTCAGATCTTAATAATTGCAGTCTTGTGTATTGTGATGGATCTCCTGTTAGGAAAACCCATAACACTGAACAAAATACTCTGATGGTTTAATGAATGGTGCTCTTCCTTGTGAGTAAGTAACAAATTAGTACACAAACCACAGGCCATATTGTATAAACATTATACCTGATTACTTGCAGTTGCAAGGGGAAAGATATTTTTAAAAGTTTCCCAGAAAACAGATAAATTTTGCTGATTGACTCTTATTTTGGATAATTTGCTTCACTTTATTCAATAAATTACCTAAATTGTGTAATTCTCATACTTTTTTAATTTGATACATCACTAACTCTTTGATCTACTTCCCTTCTTTTTCTGCCTATTCTCCACATTTATGTTCTGCATATTGCACTTAAAACTTTTTTTAAAAGCTATTTTAATTTTTAAAAAATCAGTTTGTAGTAATGTTAAAATACATATGAAGTGAGTATATTCCAAATAATTGAATGAAACACTTGGGCTTAATTACAAGTCAGAATTTATAGAAGTTCCTAAGGAGATGTCAAGGAGTTGAAATGTACTAATATTTTACCACTTCTACTACTTTACTAGAATTTTAATTATTACATTTATCTAGAAGCATTTTAATAAAGGAATGCATACACTAACAGGCAGTTATTCTAGCATGTTAATCAAAGGGTTTGAGATTAAATTTCAGTACTCATAAAATACAAAAATACTGCTAAAAAGACCAGAGTTTCGCAATAAAAAAAAAGTTAGAGGAGAATCGCCAGCAATGAGACCCTACTCTACAGTTTTTCTGGGAATAAGCACTAAAATAAACAGGACTGCTTCTGTGCATAGTTGCAGGACAGAAGCTTAAGGTGGTGAAAAAGTACCAGCAGCAAAGGGCAAACTGAATACATCTGAAATATTGTGGGGAACTCTGTATTAGTCTGAAACAAGTTTTTATTTCATCTTCCAAACTATTAGAAGATTTAACCTCTTGGGAAATTTTCATTAGTTGTACAAAAAAATGGCGTCAGCCAGCTTTTCTTTACAGTCAGGGATTCCTCTCAAGAAACTCTGTCTAACTACTGGCTTTGATCTTTGTCCCATTATTTCAGTCTCATGCTTCCTTCCAAAGAGTCTGATAATATCCACTGTAGAGGATGACCAGAGGGCTATCTGATTGTTGATTGACAGGGCAGCCCTCCTGGTCATCACACTCAGGTGCTAATTGTTTGGTAATAATAAAGATAATGGTCTAACAAGGGGGTGGACCTTAAAAGGCAGGGCTCGAGGCACGAGGGTACCTTCAGTGCCTGAGCACAGGGGGAAGGAGCAGGGTGTGCTCTGTGAGTTGGAAGTTGAGAAACTACTCAACCTGTGATACCAGCAAGAACATCGAGTGCTGGGAAGGGAGGCTGGATTTGAGCTCTCTGCGCACCCAGCGCTCCGGGGCAGCTTGCTGCCATCTTGGGATTACATTGCCTAGCTTCGCCTGGATCCCGGACACATCGCCTTGCCTGGATCCCCAACAATCCACTTATGATAAAAATGATTTAACTGCCAAATGAGAACTCCCCTGATAAATGTAGAGTTTCTGGATGTTATTAAAAACATGATAAAATACAGAAAAAATGCAATAAACCACACCTTTTTAACAGCTGAAATAAGCAGGACAAATTGTATTACAAAATAAAGGATTAAAAAGGAGGTCTGGGACAGAACAGCAATCATGATAAATATGAGCAAGAGTCACAGTAACATCACTTTGGAACAGTATCTGAAGAATGAGTATAAATTGGAAATGTGAAAATGAGTTTGTTAAGAGAAAGAAGTCTGGCATCCAAGATACTTCTCCACCCAAGATACAATAATTTTCTATCTTAAATTTCATGATAGGAAACCTAAAAAGGTGATGAGTGTCCTAAAGGGAGACTAGACTTTCAAAGTAAGATATTTAAAAGTAAAATTTTGCAAACTGGAATTAAACATGCTTACATTTTTAGTGTAAAAAACTTATAAGAGGGAATCTTGTGGGGTTTTTTTTTTCCCCTAAGGAACATCAGCATAACAAGACATTCACATAGGTAAGGGCTAACTTGTCTTTACAAGCTTGATTTCTGTCTATAGTATAGTGCCACTGGCCACTTTAGGCTAGTTACTTTAGGGTTGTCTTACTGGGTTTTTGTGTTGTAGTTTCTTCTGATTATTGCTCTTGTGCTCTGCTGACACATCTCTTTAATTTGTTTACTTTCCTAACCACTATAAGATATTGCATCAATGGTTTTAAATTTCTACCTAACATCAACTTTGTAATTTTTTTTATAATCGGTGTCCGTATCTGTGACCATTTGAAACATAATCTCTTTTATCATTTTCTGTCTGTGACATCAACATTTTAGGCTTTCCTGCATTAAATTGATTCACAGAAGCTAGAGCTGGAGAAAATCTTGTTACTGTCTCATTAACTCTCTGCAAATACAAGGCTATTCCCTATATTTTTAGTTTTTGTCCAGTCTAGATTAAGAGGTCCCAAATAAGAAATTTTTGGCTACTTCCATAACAAAGTTATACACCGTATCTCAGTGATAATTTACCACACTGATAGTGAACTTTCAGATTTCTTTTCTTTTACTGATCTTATGCCTTTGCTTCCATGTATTCTTTTGTGAATAAAGTTCTTCTCCTTCTTTGGTATTTCAGTCATTTGCAGACTGTTATATTACTGCTCACGTATCAAAAGTTACAAAAATACTCCCCATATCCGTGCCCTTAGTTGGACCAGATTTATTTAATGCTTTATAATTTTTGTATTTAGTCTCTCAAGTCCAAGGTTTATTTGCTCCACTGTATTTTTTTGTTATTTCCCTGACAATGTTGTTCTCATGATCAAGCCTGATATTATTTTTGCATCCTATTTCTATAGGGGTGGTTCAAAGTAAGATAGCAGCCATCCTGGAGTCTAATAAAATTTTCAATTTGGTTTAAATAAAGCATTTACAAAGCTGAGTGAAACCACTGTTTTATCAGATTGACTGATAAATACAATGAAGTAAGGAATAAAAGACAAAAGCTAACAACTAGCCAACCAGTGAGAATTACCATGAAGAAATTACAGAAGAATTACAGTGGAAGATAGACTACGAAGAGGAAGAAAGGATGGAAGGATGGAAGGAAGGAATCAATCAATCAATCAATCAGTCAATCCCTGGTAAGTATGTTATACACACTAGGATCATATCAATTCCTGATACTAATCTATACTGAAGGAAAAGCAGACACAAATAAAACCCCATTGCACACTGACTATTGAGGGTTTCCTGAATGCAGAAGGCTGAACCTTGTCATGGCTGTTCCATATGCATTTATGTGTCCCCTTCCCCGTCCTATTCCTATTTCCTCTTCTCTGTTTTCCTTCCCCTTCCCCACAAGCATTTTGCTTGTTAGCAAAGAGAGGTTCGCTTTTCCCAGGGTAAACTCTGGCTGCACAAAGGGCAAAGCAGAAAATTTATGTCACTGTGAAAGGGGGTGTTTTTGGTGTTCCGACCAAGAAAGCGAAGAAGAGAATTGGCACAAATTAGCTAGCTTGGATGATGATAATAATAATGAGTTCAACAGTCTAGTCTGAAAGTGACAGTTATTTTTGACACATAGTGGACAGCTGAGGAAAAGCAAACAAGGAAGGGAGTGCAGACTCAGAAATTTGCTACTTTGTGGTGCTTCATTACTATCCCCACCTTCCTGCCAGCCAGAAGAGGGAGGAATCATGTTGCTACTTTTGGCAGTGGCTGTTGTTTGACAACACCAAATGGAGCAGCCACTTTTGACAGGTCTTGTAACTTCCTTTTGAGAAACTTTTATATTTCTACCAGAGACTTTGCATAATCTGAGTAAGTCACTTCACTCCCTAAACTCGCTACAGAAGGGGAGGAATGGTATTCACCTGTCCGTCATACTGGAGAAAACACTTGGGATTTTCCCCAAACAGAAGATGACACAGAAAGCCGAAGTGAAAGTGCTGGGAATAATTACCAAAAAACTCACTAGGTTTTGACTTGTGAGGGAGTTGAAAGAGAAAGCAACCTTGACTTTTGTAGGACAAATCATGACTGAAAACTTAGAATTACTTTCTTGAGAGAATTATTAAGATACTAGAAGTAAAAGCACAGGGACAACATTTTCACTGAGCCTATGTTCAAGTCATTGGAAAGATATAAGCAAAAAGAAAAGAAGAAAAAAAAAAGTTGTCTTTAGAGAACTGCTTCCAATAGCACATTTGCTGCACTGTACATGTTGCTTCTGTAGTGGGGTCAGATAGACATGCAACTACACAAACCACCCAAGAGCTGACTTCTATGGTAGCCCAAAACTTAAGAACTTGAGCAGGAACAGTCTGCACTAGCAGATACATATGAATTTCTGGCCAGAGAGCAGAGCCACTCAGCTGCAGGAGACATTGCTGAGAAAAGTGTTAGTACACAAGCACACAAACTGCTTGACTTAAGCTTTTAAATTAGATTACGGATCTTTACGCTAGTGCATGGATAGCATAGTAATGCAGTGTTTTTAAAATGTTAAAAACCTGATATATTTGTGAAGCTGTACACTGGATCAAAAAAGTTTTTTCTTTTGTCTTTCTTTATGAAAGAAATAGTCTCTTCTAATGTGAAAAGTTTAGTTTATGGTAAGAGGAGTATACCATTGAATACAAATTGTGCAGTGACACATAAAACATCAGTTTCTAATGCATATTCCCAGTTGTATTTGAAGACTTTAGTTTTTGAAAACATATTTTTCTGGTCCTGTTTCCTTCTAGGGCTCTCAACTAACATAACTGAGAAGGAGGGACCTGGACAGCGTACACTCTTACGTGTTGTTAGTAAAGCTGTAAGTAAGCTCCAAGCAGTTACACTTGGACATCAACCCTCCACATGAGCAGAGGCTGGGGGAACTGTGCTTGTTCAGCCATGGGAAAAGAAGGGTAGGCAGGGTTGCTATTGCTATCTTCAGCAACCTCATGGGAGTGTATAGAGCAGATGTCACCTGACTCTTCTTGTACAGTGATAGGATGAGGGGCCAAGAGACACAGGTCGCAACACTGGAAATCCTAGATAATAGAAAAAAAAGTTCACAAGGAGAGTAGAGAAATCCTAGAATTGTTACCCAGAGAAGCTGTTAAATCTCCTTCCTTGGAGATATTTACACTTTACTGGACAAAGCCCTAAGCATCTGATCTAACTTGGCTCTATATTAGCAGGCATTTGGCTCAGGTGACTTCCATGGGTTTCTTCCAACTTAAATTACTTTGGATCCTATGAAAGAGATGGGGCAGCATAGGAGTCAAACCAAATAAAACCTGCAAATATTTTGTTGTTAATTATGCATCAAAAATAAACTCTAGCTTCAATTTTCACAGCTGGCATTTAGAAAAATTATGAATTTATAGGAGCCAAGTTTTGTCCTCAGTTACCCAGGTGCCTTCCCACTGACTCTTGGACACTGGAACTTGTTTAAACAGGACATAAATTAGCTCAGTAAACATGGAGTACAACCAGGCTAATTCATTCTGGGATATTTATATAGTGTCTTTTAATAAGTAAATGATTTGGGGTCAGACACTGATACATTTACTTAGGAGGATCTCAGTGACATCACAATTTAAAAGGAAACTCAGCTCACCATAACCAAGAAAGGCAGAAGGTAAATTTGAAGGGTTTTTCAAAATAATAAAAAATATTGTTCAGGAAAGTAGCCTTCTTTTTAATTTCTTGGAAAAACCTTATTTGACAACTAACAATCATATTATTCTCAAATTGCTGTTCCTTGTAATAGCTGCAATTGGATGCAAGCATTATACAGTATGTTTATGTTTATTATATTCTTATAATTTTTATATGGACATGTGAATGGTTACCTATCAGTAAGTTAACAAAATCTCAAGCAAACTGTAAAGTGCAATAACAACTACTCTAATTAAATGACAAAATATTTGCCACAATGAATTGTTATTGCACAATAATTACCATAAATTAATGTAACTAATCTAAAATGTTATTCTTGCATTATAAATGGCTCTGAACATGGCTATAGTACATTTCTAATCAGCATACTTCATCTTGTGAAAAGTCTACTGACTATATTACTTGACCTGAGGCATTAATGCAGGTATGCTTCAAGGACTCATGCCCAAAATGGCAGGTGGGGTACTTGGATCTAAGCAGGAACCGTGTCCAGGTCTGTTACAGAATGAAAACTCTCTGCACTCAACGTGACAAACCCCACAAATCTAAGGGATTTGCCTCTGCTGGTAACCTTTAACCACGTCCTGAATATGTCAGAATAAATTATTAAAAGCCAAATGCTCCTATCTGAATAAATAACTAATTTTATTTTTTTTTCTCATTCCAGTAATGTATAGATTTCATATAAAATTTACTGTGATAATTCCACCAGTGTATGTAATTCAAAATACTTTCATGGCAGTAAAGAAATTTGGGGAATACACCTTTACTCTTCCACTTCCAGTCTCTATTGTGGGGAAACAATATAATTTTAGCAGAGGTACTCTTACTTAAATTATGACCATGTGTGTTCTCTGTCCTCTGCCAATTAGCACAGGCCTACCTTTTCCTCAGTGAAGCTCAGTTGGTTTGCTGGACTCTATTCCTTTTGACTGAAGTAAAAAGCAGAAGTAATTCCCAAGTCTGAATATCTGTACCAACAATGACCTGCCATTCAGGATAAGATTTGTAACCTTCAGATTGTACTCCTTCACTTCCTTTTTTCTTAATTTGATGGAATTAAATACTCAGGTAAACTGCTGCTCTTAACTCTCAAGCCTTAAAATTCAACTTGGAACTTCTTTTAAGTTCCCTATGCAAACACAGGTAGACTTGCTGCATAATTTTTTCTTCTATTTCACATACTAGTTTTTTTTCATACAGCTTTTAGAGCTACAGGTTTTGTGAAATAAAAGTCAAGTTCTAGAAAACAAGAACTGTTCAGAAGAAATGCTAATCTAGTCAATGACCATAAATACCTTAAAAATCAAGCTGAAAAAAAATCAATGGGTCTGGTGGCACAAATTGACAAGTTATGTGAAATGCAAATTTCTAGGATGCTAGAAGTTATTTCTGATGTGTCTACTAGCATGACACAATGATTGCATTCTGTAAGCTACTATATGTAAAGTATTACTATTTGATCCTTCAGTAAATATAACAATGAATGATAACCTACATGTAAGCAAAAACATCTGTCATTTATACTTCCAAATACATAGGGAGTTACCAATACCCTTTAGAACCCAAATACATCCCCTAAAAGGGACATAACCAAAACACCAGGATGTATACTAAATATAAACCATACCAAGTAAACCAGATAATTTCCTACAGTAGAAAGCATTATCAGTTGATCTCCACACTCTATTTAGCAATCACTTTTTCTTATTATCTGTCTTTTACAGTCCCAGTTTCAGCAGGGGCACAATATCTCTCTCTGGGTTTATACCTCTGAACGTGGTGACCCAAAGCAAGCAAGTGGGAGCCACAGGTACTTGGGAAATTTCTTAGCACTTTGCACAACTGAAATAATGAAAGAGTTCCCAGGCAAGCACTCTGACAGTGTGAGGTATGGGTGATCATCCCTACAGAGTACATCTGCGCTGCCAATAGTGGTACGTGGTATACTCAGTTGAAATCAATCTGATTTTGATCGTTTGTTTTTTGTTGTAGCTGGGTTCTGAATTTCTGCCACATTCTCCACTATAGGAAATGTTTGTTCTTACTTAACTGTCAAAGGAAAACAGCAATATTTTGTGGGAAACAGTGATTTAAATGCCTATGGGATCCACCTCTCATCAGACTAGAACACAAGGTCCAGTCCCCCTCCATTGAAGCCTGTGGAGAAGCCAGTAACCCTGAATTCCTCCACTTTGGACAAAATTCAAATCAGCTTAGTTTAACTGATTTACTGCTTGTAAGAGGATGGACAGTGAGTTCTAATTCATTATATTTTAATGACACTTGTTCACACCTGGATTGGCCATCCTGAGAGCAACGCTCCTCTAAATAACTGAAATTGAGCCTTCTAAAATATAAGATCAATGGCTTTAGTTTGGTAACATTTTTGAACAAATGCAAATATCCAAGCTACTATCTGCTTTTGCCTGGAACCATGTACATGCCATTAAAAAAAAAAGTTGACAGTTGCTCCCATGGCTCACTGATAATTACTTTCCTTGCCCTATCATGAAGAAGATTTAGCATCAACCTCATGTTCAGGTTTCTCAATTTAAAGATGAATGGGCCTGCAGATGCCAAATGCTTAATCCCTACAGGTGAAGAGGTGTCCATACTGCCCAGCAGTAATTCTTCTGGGTAACTACATGGTGTTAATAGGTTCTCAAGAGAATCTTGTTTTCCTAGACCAGGAGGCAGTGATCAACATTAGAATGTTATTTAAGATCTTGTCCACAACAAGGCAGAAAGAGCAAAGTAAAAGTTTTAAATGGGGAACCTGAGAAGCTCTTCTGAGGCACATTTTATTACCCATATATTCTGAAAAATACTCTGCTCAAGTTTTCCTTGAACTTCAGGGGATTATGGATAAATTGTGAAGAAAACACAAATGTTGCTTTAGGTTTTTCAAAGAGCGAAAGCATAAACAAAAAGTTCTGTCACTGGGGGAGGAGAGAAAGGGGAAGGGATGACTAAGCCCTGCAGTTCTGGCACATTAAAGGGAGGGGAGGACTGTCCTGAAGCAGGAAAACAATAACCTAAAAAATAAGAAGAAAAGTTATTAAAGCACGCAGAAGAATTCTTCTTTATTTGACTCAGTTCAGTTCATAATCAGATTTTTTTTTCTATTTAATATTGATTTTTAATAAGAACTGTGTGTTTTATGGATTTAGAGTAACAGTAATATTTCAGTGAGTCTTTTTATAATTTAAAAAAAAAGTTCCAGGGCATGTACTGGGCAGAATGTCACTGTAAAGGACTTCAATAGTTTCAGCTGTTCGTTCAAGGTCCAGGCACGGCAGCCTTTCATAATAAAATACACACTACCATGTATACTTGCAGACATTTCAGCAATAAGGAACGTCTTTGAAAAGAAACATTCAGCTGCTAGCATGTTTGTTAAGAAACTAGACAAAGCAGGCTAACAGAGACTGATTCGCAAAAAAATGGATGCTGTACAAAGACTAACAGACCTTTTTTTCTTTAGAAAAGGTTTTCTAATTAAAAGTAAACAAACTTGCATTTGATAAAGCAGACCAATTTCTTTAACAGCTATATTTATTATCACCCTCACTTCATGGTTGCAATAGAAAACTCAGTAGAAAGGGGTTCAGATGTCATCTCCAAGGAGACTAATTCCATGAGATGATGAGTTTCAGGGAGATATCATTACTGTTCCTTCCTGTTGCCATGGGCTTTGTATGATGCCCATATTGAATTATAAAAAAACGTGCAACAGTGATACTTATTGCTGAAAATTTCATATTATTTGACTAACTGGAATAAAGAACTGTACTGTTAATGGTTTTCTGCTCATCAGATAGTATATCCAATGTAAGGAAGAAGGAATTATTTTAAAGTGCTCTAAAGTGAAACATTATTTTCTATTTGGATCATGATCTGAATTGACAGTATTATGTTAGTGCCTTGGCTGACACTCTGATAGCTAGTTCCTCCAGACTTAAAAGAGGCTTTTGAAGTTGTTGTGGAAGTGCTGTTGCTGGCTTCTCCTGAATAATTATACCAAAACAGGAAGTTTTAACAAAAACTGAAGGTTTGTTATGCACAAAAATTAAATGTATATATTTGATTATATATAAAACTTATAGAGATGTTTTATTCTGAAATTTAAAAGCAAGCCTTTTGGCAAACATCTTTTCTATCAAAACTCAGGTCTTGTCCATACATTGAAGATTTTCATAAAACAAAGTGATCATTTTCACTTTATGTAAAATTGTGTCCTACATTGGTCTATTTCATCCTGAGTTAGGTTGTTATAACTATTTCAATTATCTCTTCAAGTAGTCTTCACCACTATTATCACAAATTGCATTGCTCCACATCTGGTCTGCTCTGTTTAGAGAACTATGTGTTTTCTTCAGTTCTATGATCCCCTTCATCCTATGTCCCACTCCATTTATTTAAACGTAGACATAATCAAAACTTGGCAGTTGGTAATTCCAGCTCATGACAAGGTCATCAACAGTGAATCAGCTGCATGAAGTTCTGTGCTTCTGAACAGCCATGACACAAGATCCTGGTGTTTCATGCCTTTGACAATAGGCATATCTTTAACTGTTTCATGTGTACCTTAGCATGTTACATCTAATGGAGTAAACATAGAAATCCTCTTTCCAAGGCAAAAATTCCTTGTCAAAGTGCTCAGTGTGAACTGCCAAACACCAACGACAAAATAACCTTTCTCAGTGCAGGAGTTCTGGACCAGATTTTTACCTGGCAGTCACCACAGAACCATGATGTGTGTTGAATATTTTGGGTCTGACTTGCAATACATCAAACATTTCTCTGAGACCATGTAAGCCATCACAGAGTCCAGACAAGAGAAATATCTGCTTTCAGCCATCCTCAGACTGTTATCTATCTAGTGAGAAGCCCAACATCAGACAGTCTATGAGAAAGCTGAGTAACAATACTGCAGAAAGTCTCTAATCCAGTAGGTACAAAGTGCTCTAAAATAATTAGCTCTCCCATTAGTGTTTGTTGAAAAGGGTTTGAAAAATTCTGTGCTACCTCCATGTTTTGTAACTAATGACAGGAGAGAAGACAGATATATCCAAGACTCCAATGCCCTTAAGTCCTCCAGCTGCATTCAGAGTACTACTCAAACAAGAAAAGAGAGCAGTAAAAATGGCAACATTTTTTCCCCACTATGTATTTTAATCCCTTATCTGTATATCAAAATTTACTACTCCTTCCTCCTTTTCTGATTTGCTTGACTATTTCCTATCTTATAACTGCTTCGGATCTTCATTTTCCCACTTGACAATGTAATACATTCAGAAATAAATACTAATGACCTTGAACTTACCATGGCCATATATTAAAACAAAAGAAAAAAAGTCCAAGAAATATAACTTTAGAAAATTAACATAAGGTCACAAATCTGATGCTGTCCCGAACTTTTAGAGATAATAAGATTTTCTTATAAATAGAATGAAATTGAATTGCACACTTGAGGTTAAATTATTTTAAGCTTTCTTTTAAAAACCATATAAATGGTGTAAGATATTATAGCAAGTATTATAAATGTTTTTTTCAACAAACATTCATTTGCAAATAACACATTTGTGCCAGGTTATATACATCATGATAACTAAATAATGGCTACAGATATTACTACTTCAGTTTGCTTTGAAGCTGGGGTTATAAAAGAAAAGGTCAAGCAAAGAGATCGAGAGACTTGGCTGCATGCTGCATTGGTAGTCTTTTCCCTACTTCATCATCATCTTGTGAAAATGGAGGTTCTTTCTGCAATGTTAAATCAGAGTTAAGAGAGAGGCCAAAGTTTCATACTCCAGAGAACGGCTGTTGTCCAGATTCCCTTTTAACAGACTTTTGTGCCCATATTAGCCCTCCCCTCTGAATTCATGCTTATCTTGAAAGCCAGGCCACTAAAGGAAGGCCATGGTATTTCCAATGTCTCAGCTCTTTTTTCTCTGCCAACTCGTGGACCTCTTTTGACCTTATTAACAACCTGGCCAGTATCCTTTTCCCTCCCACCCAAAATAGATAAGGTGACTGAAACCTGAAAGTCTGTGAATATGTAACATCCTTTCCTTCTTCAGGTGCCCTTCCCATGTGCTGCCAGTCACAGTATACTTGAATCACTACTGAATGGGTATTGAAATACTGTTCTGCCAAACTAAGCAGCTGACCTAGAAGCCAGATCTAATTAATACTGTTTTGTATAGTATGAATAGAGATCCTCCAAGAACAGGAATATGTCAGAGACATGCTAACTATATGTCCACTGCTGCTGCCATCAATTTAATCCATATTCTCAGAGAAGGAAGAAGTGATACTGCCCTACATCCCTTTTCTATATCCTGATGACCAAGAAATATTTTTCTACAGTTGTCATAAAAATAGGAGACAAAAGATAATAATGAGATAATCTAGGTTGTTTTAGTAACATCTCTTATTCATATTGTAAATTAAGTGTTGATTAACCTGAAATGTGTATTTATATTCTCCTTTATGAATAGGAGGTCTTAGAAAGATAGTGAATAAATTGATAAGACTAATACGATAGTCAGAGCCTGCCTTAACAAAAGGATTCTAGAGGAGGTTAACTTTTTGAAAAAGAGAAGCTGTCACCATAGCTAGCAAATTCCTCTAACCTTGCAGATCTCAGGAGTCTTACAAAAGCTGCTGACAAATAAACAAATGAAATAAAAAATAATCCACTGTGTTTTCAAATGGATCCAGGCTATATCCTTGCCAAATTAAGTTCCCATGACAGAACCTCATCTTTTACTGGTGCGTACAAATTAACAAGATCTTTCATACATTTTTAAACTCTATTATGTGCGAAAGCAAATTTATTGTCTGCAGGGATATAATATGCTGCAGCTGCTCAGTGATATTTTGACAAAAGACAGAAATTTGTCTAGACCCTTTAAATAGAGTAAGTATACAGAAGTGCATTGTACTGGCACTCACATGGGATCAAGATGTTGGTCCATGTATAGTTTAAACATTTAGCTCCCATGATATCTTCTTGGAATTAATCATTCTACATCTCAAAGAGAAAGGTTTTTTCAAGGACCATTTAAATCGTTTATCCCCTATATAATAGGAGGGCCTGGGTGATAAATTTTCTTGGCCTGTTTATGAACTGCCTCTGGTATCACATCCAAAACACTGATAGAGAAATGAAGAAACTTCATGTATCTCTTTATCTTGTTCATAGAGAATCAATTAGTAATACTGTAAGTTATATCTTAATCATGTGTTGTTTAAAAAGAAAGAGGATTTCTCCAGTGTAATGTATTTTTCCCCTGGTTCAGAAGAATTTGATAATGGCAGCTTATCTTTGGCAGTTCTGGGCTGAAGAAAAAAGTTCAATATATCTCATTGAAATAGATCTCTTTCAGCCTGTTCATGCATATGCACTGTTCCCTGCTGACTTGATCCTCTATGTCATTATCTTTGCTGACAAGCAGGAAAATGTTGTTTAACACTCATTGGTCACTCTCAAGTTTTATGCCATTTGCAAAGTCCTTGTTCTCAGGACACTGAGGAACTTTCAAGGAATAGCTGTAAAGGGTTCACAGGAACTAATAGAGTCATTTTCTGATGGTGCATTCCATGATCATTATTGTGCAGAGGACACTCAAAAAGTGAAAATGCAGTGCATCTCTCCAATTTTCACTTTTTTGATTAAGAGCACACTTTAATTCTGGAGGTATGCTGGCAGGTACTATCTTCAATGTAAGGACAGCCTGTCTTTGATGGGTTAAGATGATGTTACACTAGTCTTACTAACTTTGAATCCTTTGCCTCTGCTGAGGAAGATATGTGGTAGTCATTGAAAGGCTATTGTTAAACTGTTTTGTAGGGAAAACAAACTAGAATTAAAAAAACCCCTGAAAAATCTTATTCTTCTTCCTGGAAAATCCACCACAGAAAAGGAATCAAAATAGTTCCTTTTTTTAGCACCAATCACAGCACAACATGAAGGGAAAAACTGGTATCAGTAGTTAATACCTTGCCATATCTCTAAGGGATGACAAACGGAATGAAGGAGGAGAATTGTGTTGCTTTAACAAAAACCCAGCTGTGCCTCCAAGTCAGCAGCTGAACAATAGCAGAAAAAGCAATTTAGATTAGAAGAGAAGAACGAGGGAGAAAAACTAGAAAAATGCCAGAAATAGTCAAGGAACGGAAGACTGGACAGAAAAAGGTGTATTCAGGAATGGATGCTGGATATGATGAGAAGAAGAGAGTTCACTGAAGAGCAGTGATTGATAATGTGTAAGTGTATTGGCCTATCCACCCCTGTCCTGAAGACTACCGAGAACAGACCACTGAAAGCCTTTTCATCCTTCTAGTTGCAAAGGACAGAAAGACTCTCTCCATGTTAAGAATCACAAGAACAGCTATGGCCCCCCTACAAATTGTTGTGGTCTATATTTGTACAAATACACATTAATCCTGAACATTATATATATCTATGCTGCTTTAGTTTTCCAGTCTACTATGTTGCTATACATCAAAACTATAGTTTTATTGATATTTAGTATTGCATTTAGCTGAAAAATGCCATTAAGTTGCATATCTCCCTAATAATGTATTTTACTAACAAAAAAAGGAGATACCTTAGTGTATAATAATTTCATACACAACATTAACTATTCCCAACATAAAATCTACTTTTCATATAAAGCACAGTGTTTACTTGGTCATAACCCTAAAGTCCAAGAAGACATCTGAAGAAACAGCTTTGCAGCTTATTGAGAGCATTCTGAAAACTGGTCCCCATCCATCACCTCTGTGTAAACATCTTTCTGATGTGTAAACACTACAAACATCTACCATATGAAATGAATATCACTCTGTAATTTGGATACAAGTAACATCTTTCAGCATGCAAATAGCAATATTTTTGTGCAACAAGGAAGCAGGTGGATCTTTTAGAATAAGGTCTAGAATTATAGCACCATTAACACCTCTATCAGGCAAGAGTTTAATTTTTCATTGTGTGTAGCTGGGTGAAATTTCAAAATGTCATGTTACAATGGACCTTTTCAGATAGTTATAAATGTTAATGGATCAATCATACCTAATCAACTGGAACTCGCAGTGTCTTTTGCCCTGTGGGGTGAGGGCAAATATTAGCTATGTATGACTATATAATTTAGGGACTAAAAACTATGACTCATCTTTTTTATTCCAAGTTTTATGGCCAGTGCAGACATATTTTGACCTATCAGAGTACCCACTCTTATTAAAATACCTTCAGTGGTTGATTTACCAACATTAAAATGGCTGACTACAGGCTGATGCAACAGGAAAGAAGCAGGTTTCCAGATGTCAATAGCTAAACACTTTTCACACCTAAGAAAGCACAAAATTACAACACCAGCTACAACTTCATCTATTTGCCAGGCCTATGTTTTCTGTTCAGCCTTCTGCATTCCGAAATGTCAAAAAAATAGCCTTGTCCCACCAGACAAAGCCACTTCAGAAAAATAGCCTATAGAAGTAATGCTTGGTCTCACCTCCATTCTCTTCTTGATGCATGAGGGTTCTAGTGATCTTCCATGCTTTCCAAAGTCATTAGTCACCATGACTGCTAATCTATGCAGAGCAACCTATTCATATGAATCACACTGCTAATCACCGATGTTTCTACCTGCTGTTTAACATAATTTTGAAATAACGTACTGAAATCTGTTTTGAAATAATTTGAAAATATTGCTAGCTAGGGGGGAAAGAATGAAGGAATCGATGGAATTTGATTATAATTTCGGGTATTTTAGTCAGTAGATACCTCAATACTCAATATGAAAAATTCCCTTATTGCGTCAATATCTGTCCAGAATATTATGTAATTGTTCTTAAAGGCACTCTTCAAGAGATGCCAGCTTCCTAACATCATAATTACTAATGAAAGGAGGAGAAGGCCTGCAAAAGTTGAAGCTTGGTACAATTAGTTCATTATAAAAAAAAAAGTAATCTTGCTGGATATCCCCTAAATAAACTATTGATGATTTTAAGTGTAATTACATGTGAAATTGTTTTTTATGGTATGAAACTTGATTTTTCTTTAATAATGGAAAAAATAATGTTCCATACTAGGACCATATCACTAGTCACCACTTTATTACTATCACCCTATTATTATCTTCAAAAATATGTAAACAGGCTTTCGTGACCAGAAAAGATAATTTTTTATGTTTTTCTTTTTAAGTTTTGGTTATTGAATAATATCTGGAAAGTAAAAAACTACCTTTAATAGTTAAAATATACTTGAAATATATTTTGCCAGGTACCATAAAAATGCAAAACCGATATTCCAGCTATCTAGGTGTAGAGTATTTGTCAGTAACTAGCTTGGAGAAAAAACAGAGATAAAGATAATCCTTTCTCAGGGGTGTAAATAGCAATTAATTATATAGTAATTTTGAGATTTTCCCCTTTTGATCTTATTCACTATTCATTGTCCTGTGACTTGTTCTTTCTTTATTTTTTTTGTTTGGGTTCACACTTAACTAAGCTTTTCTCTTTTAAATGCTTCCAACTCCCTGTGTATTTCTTCAAACCTTTTCTGGTCATTTTGTTCATTCTTTCAAGCTCACATTCCCACACTGGATAAGTATATCAGTTCCCATTGCAAACTTCCCCACAGCCCTGCCAGCACTCTTCAAACCATTTTTGGAAACATCAGCTCTACAGATATGTGAATAATTTTGTTTTTGAGTACACGTAGTCTTTAACCAACAACACCGACAGTTTGTGACAAATATAGAAGCTAGAATGGCAGGCCATAAAATACATTTCACATTGTTCACTCCAGAGTCATCAAATGGCAGTATTAACAACACAGTATTAACAGTTTGTGTCAGTTTTGAAGGATTTCAGATCTGCAAAGAAATCACAGTCTCTGTATGATTCTTCTAATTCCTCAGCTAATCTAGCTACAACTAAATGTGAATGTGTATGTAAGACTTGAGAGGAGTTCACTGTTTCTTGGTACTTGAAAAAACAATATCCTCATCAGTGTAGACATAATATCACCATGTTTCACCGTACTACACAACTAACAACACTGAGATTTAAAAAAGGATACAATACTAATCTATACCAGAATTATTAGGCACTGATATTACTGTAGTGTCATGGTGACCGCAACATGAATTTTGTTCTTGGGTCTGTTCAGTACTCCCTGGTCCGATACTGTCTACCTGCTTTTGTTCCCTTGACCTCTTAATGCAATTTTTCTTGAAAGTTAGAAAGATGCTACCTCTATAGTTACCCTAGAAAGGGGATGTAAAATGCCTGAAACATATCATTCCTCACAGACTGCAGCATTCCTCCCTCCCCCCTCACAAATGCTAAAGCAGATAATAGCTTTGAGCTGGTGCTGTAAAGCCCCAGAAGAGAGAGTGAAAGAGAGTTTTGGGCCCATATCCCGCAAAGGCAGTATAAGAAGAGAGTACTATCACAACATGCAAACATCACTAACTTCAGA
Organism: Aegotheles bennettii; assembly: GCA_013398125.1. Classification (NCBI taxonomy): domain Eukaryota; kingdom Metazoa; phylum Chordata; class Aves; order Caprimulgiformes; family Aegothelidae; genus Aegotheles; species Aegotheles bennettii. The sequence goes on along the minus strand of VZRW01006790.1, from coordinate 86,340 downwards.
CTTCACCATAAAGTTCCCTCATGATCCTAGTCCACTGAGGTCAGACTGGCTGAATGGTATGAGAGGGAGGGAGACAAAAATCTCACCTGTGGCCCCTGAAGCCGTAGTGACTCTCTGTCCAAATATTTAATAGAACTGTGATAATTTAAGGCTACCACAATTCATTTTTGCTACCAACTTTATCAAGACACCATCAAGTTACATAGTTCATTACTAATCCAATGATGCTCTTCCGAGATACTAAGGCTTATCTGTTGTTCTGTGTTCCCTGAGCCATTTCCCACAATTACATATCATATCAGAATATCTTGCTACAAGTCCTAAGCATTAAAAAGGGAATGGAAACAGGAATAACACTAACATTAAGAACAACTTTTTAATTTTATAACTAGATGCAAAGTCAGTACCTAAGCAATGGAATAGATGAAGCTTTTACTAAGGATGTTTTGTTGGACTTCATGTTGATTCTTACTGCCACTTCTCCTCTTTCTCTTGAAATCTTTCTTTGCTTATCTTTCTGTCTATTTTTACTTTTCACTGTTATTCCTCATATGTTCAGCATACTACTGTTCTTTATACAGCTTCTAGAGGGACAGCAAAAGTGAAGCTATTTGGGCTGTGCTCCTGTATGACAGCACTTTCCCTTTGGCAAAGAGACAGCAATAAGGAGAGGCTCAGTGTCACAGCATTGCTACCACGCGATCAAGTACACCTTTAGAAGTCTGAGGTGGGTTATCTCACCCAAGAGAAAAAAAAACATGTACACCTGTATACCTGACACTATTATTCTCATTTCACTGCTTCTTGGTTATTTTTTTACAGATGAAATTTTACACCCCTGAAAGAAAGAGAATGGTATGATTTCTCCCATGAAAACAAGAAAAATATGCCCTCTCTTTCCTTTCTAATGAACACTTTTAGTAAGCTTGGAGTTTCATTGAACTTTTTTTTGTTTTCTTGTATGCCTCTACAATTACACAATAGTGATTTATGATTTCTTTTCTTTCTGGTCCAGTCTTGAAGGAACAATGCCTTTCAAACTTCTCATTTTCAAAACTTTACTGTTTTTTATCGGTGCAGGGAAATATAAAATATAACCTTGCAATGTGAATCCATCAAAATTACTGCCACCTCAAATAAAAGGAAATGACAGAACATTCAGAGTACTTATAAAATAATTTCAGATATATTTTTGGAGTCATCTGGGAAAAATGGCACTACGGTATCTAAAAATACTGATTTTTACCCTGAGGCAGACTACTTATTGCAAATGAGAGACATTTACTTGAGAATGATTCTGAACTTTTACAGTAACTGCATTGACTAATTCTGAGTCTTATTTGAAGAGAAATGATGGGAAAACAGGAAGGAATAACATAAACAGTCCAACTGAGTAGCAGAAATCCTAAGATGAGAAAAGGAAATGTGCTCCATCTGGAAGAGAATTTTCTAAACATAGAATATTAGGTTATATGGTTCATGATTAAGATCTGGCAAAAGCCCTCTTTTCTCTGGCAGAACAGACAGTATCTTGCCTCTTGAATAATATTCATGATACTGCTGCAGAACAGAGAAGAATATTATCTTCTAGGGATATGAAGTTTTGGATCCCCTGGGAAGAGGCCAATCTCCTGTTTGAGTGGAATACATTTCACAGATGAAGAGAAGGAAGAAGAGAGAAGAAGACCTAGCCTATTTGCCCTGGATGCTAGCAGTTGAGAAAAGCAGTTTGGCATAGCTCCCTACAGTGAGCTGACATCTGTGGGCTAGCAAATGTCAGTAATGGTTTTATTTCTTTGATTAAAAGGATGTGACTATCTGAGTCTGTCCCATAAATTATTTGAATTTGTAGTTAATTAATATATATGTCCAAACTGGAGCAACTAAAAGACTGCTTGAAACTTATTACAAAAAATATAAACTTAGGACTAATTTTTATAGCTGTGTTCTCTAGACAGCTGTCCCTTATCAGTGAAATTATGAAAGATAATCTTGAAAAATCTTCTGGGTATCACAGGGGATTTGAGAGTGACGAGACCTGATGAATCATTTTCCCAGGCACTACACCAGAATCTCCTCTATGTCAGACTGACACCAAGGAGACTAGAATGAGGAACAGGTATTATCACTCAGAATAATGTATGAAAGAAGAAAATATTTTAGAATTGCTTATTTTTATATTTTTATCCAAGAAGAAATCTTTTCAATTATAGCTTGCAGCACAATTCAGCACACAGTAGATCTGTGACTACCTGCATCACAATCATACCAGAGTGGGGATGTGCCCTGTCCAACATACACAACTTCTTGGCAGAACAAATTAGAGCAAGCAGAGTGCAATAATGCAGCTATATTGCTTCTTGCTAGGTAAGTTGCCACTGTCTCTTGTAAATACCCTACATGTTAGGGCTTCACAAAGCCATCTACATCAGGAACTGCAGCTTTCTCTTAAGATTACATTCTGTATTTAAATACTATATTAATCAATCAAGTAACAGAAGTATCTAATTTAGGAAAATACGCATATTTTTCTACCTATTCCTTTATTTTTATAGACATTTTTGCAATAATAATGCAAATTATTTCCTTCTAATTTTGAGATCATTCTTAATTCACAAATTTAAAATATCAAAAATAAGTCTCACTATGTTTTACATTCTCATTCTCAGATTCTAAAGAAGTTGCTTATAGTGGTAATATTTTCAGTTAAATGAATATTTTGTCTTCCTTAATCAGTCTCCATGTATGCAATAGAATATGAGCATAAAGTGGATAAAAATGGTGCATATGGGATAGTTTATTCACGTTGGAGACATTTGGACAAGATCTCTTCTAATACTTAACTATTTTCTTAGATTTCTCAGAGGTTGCAGGATATTCAGGGTCACCTTGCCTTTACACGTAGAACAAGCAAGCTAGAATCCCCTCAGGTCAGGAACTATCATAAATGAAGAATCTCTTTCTAAAATAGATGTGAAAAAAGATAAACCACAGGCTGCATGCAGGAGTTTTCAGATCATGCATCTGATTAAGAATCAGAGGAATTAGTTCCATGAATCATAAGAGATAGTTGGATAGATTAGATAGCATAACTGTTAAATAACATTTGATGAAAATATTTTAGGAAGATTTCATGAGCAGATTGGTGTCTGTTGGTCTGTTAAGAACGTCAGCAATGTTTTCTTCAGCCAGAGTACGGAAGCTTTTTCCTTTTCAATAAGAAATTGTGGAGGTTTCTGGTTTACTGCAGACCAGCTGGGTGCAAGAAGCACCTTGCTCTGGAAGACAGCAAAAAGCTGTTTTTCAGTGTAGGCCTTGGGCAGCTGATTTAGCAGGGAAATGAAGAGAATGAAGGTAAAATGAGCTAAAATAGCTAGGAAAGTAGGTTCTAGTATTTGAATGCAGAAATACACATATTGCAGCTGTGGCATTATAGAGGCAATTAAATGGGTGTTCCATAATCTTCACTTGACTCACAAGCCGAATGGGATGTACCATTTTAAAATTCTGCCTTCATGCAGTACATACGTGTATAATAATGTTCTATCTCTAGATCAGTGGATACAACATGACTAAGCGTACTATTTTAATCACCTTTGCAATGATGATTACTCTACTGCAAGACACTTCTGAGAATCTTTAATCTAAGACTAGTCATTCATCTCCATTTCTTCATCGTCACAATCCACCCAGATGCCGTCTAAAGTGACCTTTTTGCTCTTATTTCACCAGGCTGTTTGCCAGAAGATTATTTTTAATCTGTATCTTCCTTCATAACAAATATGCCTTATCTCTCTATATAGACTGAAAAAGAGAGTGGTTATTTTGACATCTATGATACTCTGTTTGAAGTAATACAGTGAAAAGGACTGAACAGGGAATACTTTTATGTCATTTAATTCTGCCTCCTGTATCTGCCCCACCTTTGTTTTTAAAAAGGGAGAAAAAAAGCAGACACAGGTTATTTCTGTGGAAGGCCAGGAATATTAGATAAAGCTGCTCTATTAGTTAAAGGATTGTCAGTGGGATACTATCTCTGCAAAGCCATTCACTGAGGAAATAACCTTTATATTCTTTTGTGCTACCAAATTTGCATACTAATAAATAACAATGATCTTTAGCTATTGTCTGAGGATATGAAGCTCATACATGAAAAAAAAATGCAAAACCTGCATTCATTTGGTGTTAGTTACTTTGCTACATCTTCACTACTGCATTTTTACTTTATATAACAAAATAATGGTGATCACAAACTGGTGATCTCAGAGGGCCTTAGGTAAGCCGGCAACATCCTTGTATAAGAATTATGTTAAAGGGGCTTACCCAAAATTCAAATGGAGAGCTGTGTGTTATCTTCTGTTCTTTACTGAAAGTGTAGAAGAGGTGATGGACCAAAACCTCCTACATATCTGAGAGCTCCCATTCTGCTCTGCTCCAACAGATGGCAGGGCTTCCAGGAATTTCTAGGGTTTTTTCTGCTGGGATCCTATGTAAGGTATGGTTGTCCCTCTGCGTGAAAAAAAGGCAGAAGAACAAGCCATCATAAAACATAAGGGATATCCTTGTGTTTATTTTGTTACATGAATTTACATAGTTAGAGAAGGAGAAAGCTATAATTACTCTTTTTTTTTCTTTCTGATTTTTTTAAGCACATCTCTACAAAGGGCAAAATATAGAAGTTCATCTTGTTCTAAAGATAGTGTTTGTCACCAGAGCATTACCTGTTTTAAGTGGTGGAATAGCTCTGGAAAAATAACATGCATTTAATTCTGTCTATTGGATACTCAAGACAATAATTTATTTACTGGGAACAGTTTGATAGTTTTGTGTAAGGTTGCCAGAAGGAGCATCTGCTAACTACTTGAAACAAAAAACAGGCAATTAAGATATACAGATAGGAGAGGTTGTCCTGGTTTGAGCCAGGACAGAACCAATTTTCCTTTAGTAATTTTAATTTTCAGTTAAGTATCTTCTAAGTAACTTCACTTGCTGAAATTATCAGCTTGTTTTTCAGTCAGTGTCTGCCTCTTGGACTGATAACGCTTGATGTTTATAGTTATTGCTGGAGAATGGTGTGCAGAACCAAGGTCATTGCTTGGTTCTGCTGAACTTCTTACACACTGGAAACAAAAGGGAGGAAAAGGGGTCACACCTGCAATGCTCTTGCGGGGAGGAGCAGACCAGACAGCTGACCAAAACTGACCAAACAAACTATTCCATCCTATCCATAAATCTGAGGAATCACGAAGGTCAACAGCCGGTGTCCTGGGAGCACTCCATCCATTTGTTTGCCTTTGATTCCAATTTATGCATTCCTGACTCCAGCTCCTGTCTGCCACTGACTTCAGGAGCTGAGTCCAGGACTTTCCCGGGGCTGCCCTGCAGCCACAGGGGTGACGTGAGCATTATTGGAGCGGGGGTGGTGGTGGGGGGTGTGATAGTGTTTTTTGTATATGTTTGTATATATTTCTTTATTTTCTTTTACATCATTACTGTTTCATTAAAGCTGTGTAGTTTAGTTTCCAACTCATAAGTCTCTCTCCCTTATTCTCTTTCCTTTCCCCTTCTGGGAAGGGAGAGGGGTTAATAGAGATCTGTCATTCATTTAATTGCCAGCCCAGTGTTAAACCTTGACAAAGGGATAGTAGTTTGTGGAAACTCTGGCCATACTCTGCCCTTAGTTACCTTTCTGTAGTTCCAGAATAACTCTTCAGAAAGTTAATAGTTATTTTGAAATGCTAATATATAAATGAAAGCAGAATTTGCTATATGTTTTGGAAACACAGTGTTAATTTCTACCTAAGATTATATGGAAGAGGATGAAAATGGAGGTTGAAATGTACCAACTTCAGTAAACCTGACTGATACTATTTAGGATGCCACTTTACTAAATGTCATGCTGATAATAGTAGCCCTAGAATGCTGCTTTAAGAGTCAAGATCATTGGCAATTAAGATGCATAAATAAATGTTTTTGATGTAGCAAACTTATGGAATACTGGATTGGGTTGAATCAACTCAATGGAATACTTAAAGCTTGCTGTAAAACATATGCAATTCCCTCTGGTTAGACTAAAATGTGCTTGATTTTTGTTACCACAGAGCAGGAAAAACCATACTGGAAACCACAGAGTATTTGGAATTCTTGTATGTTTCAAGTCTACAAAGAATGTAAGCATATTCTGACTTTTGAATCAGTCCCACTGAAGTCTTTTTTATAAATGTAATGATTAATGTTTAAAGCACATGATATTAAATGCCATTATGGATGTGACCCTAAAATTGCCAGGGTAAGAGTCTATAGGAACAAACATATTCTCACACATGATTTTCTTTTTAAATTATACTAGCCACTATACAACTGTGCAGTATATAATCAACAGGTTTTGTTTGTTTCTATATCTTCAACAAATTATTAGAGGTAAAGGGCAGGTCAGTCAAAATATAATAAAATATTTAATTCCATTAGGAAGTATGTGAATTAGGTGAGTAGGCCAAAAGTGACCAGCTTAATCAGGCATGATGTATCAGCAGAAAGTAACAGCTGCCTAGGGGTATTAGTGCCTCAGAGCTTTAATTTTTAATCAGTACATATAATTATTCATATGTCAGAAATACACTTTTGATTTAGTTATAAAAATTACAGCAAAAGAAATATATATACCTCTTAATTCTACCCTAGAATCAAGTATTAGTTCAAGGGTACTTCCTTTAGTTGTGTCAGAGTACATAAGCTCTGAACACAAAACTGAGTATACAGTTGCATCCAGACACTTTGGGCTAGTATTCAGTGTTGATTATATGAACTCAGAAACAAAGGAACACTAAATACCTTTCCTTAACCACAGCATAAAATACTTAAGATTTGCAAATGACCTTTTCTACCCTCCCTCTTCTCCCCCAGTTTTCAAAATCCAAATACTCCAGTCACGAAATCACTTCAAATAAAGTATGTCAAAGCACATTTGAAATGGCCATTGGATGAGACATACATATCTACCTGAGTAGAACTTCCAGAAGTATTTACTTGGAAAAATGCTGACTCTACTGTGGCTGTCTTTGGACTTATTTTGAGTATAATTTTGTGTGCCTATTCAGACAAAGGAATCAAATAGCAGTAGTTTGCAGAAAACGACCTTTTAAAATTAATATTAGAGAATAAGAACACAGCAAATTTTGAACTTGTAAATGTGACTAGTCATAAAAATTTATAAGTTTCTTTTAACTAGTCCTGGAACAGAAAAATACTATATGACTCATACATCCAATCAAAGCTCTTTAAAACAGCTTCGATATTGAATTTCAAATATTTGCAGTCATGAACAATATACACACTAAACTTACTCAGATAAATTATCTCATGAATATATTTGAGAAAATTATAAGATGTTCATGACAAAATCACATGCAGAAAAGAAGCTAAAACAAATTAAAACCATTATTCACCATGAATTATTTGAAACTCCTAGTCATCACCAATATCAGATACCCAGCTTGTGAAGCAAAAGTAAAAATGCTTTAAAGCAAGAATACTGTCACTCATAGCAGCCAACATTCCCACCCTTACTCAAAATTATATTATTTATATATATTTTTAGGTATGACAGAACACAATCAGACATTTTTACATAGTTTTCCATTTTTATTCTTTTTTTTTTTTTTTTTTTTAAAGAGATCAGTATTGTTACAACTGCTGGAAGCATGCTGCATAACTTACAGTACAAACAGAAGAAAATGAACTTCGTGCCAATGTGTTTACTGTAAGAATTGTTTTTGCTTTAGCTTTCTGGTAATTTCTTGAAAAAAAGATGCAACGTGATTTGGAACAGGCTGCCCAGAGAGGTTGTGGAGTCTCCTTCACTGGAGACATTCATAACCCGCCTGGATGTGTTCCTGTGTGATGTACTCTAGGTGACCCTGCTCTGGCAGGGGGGTTGGACTAGATGATCCTTCGAGGTCCCTTCCAACCCTAGAATTCTGTGATTCTGTGATTCTGTGATTGATTATTTGCATATAATCAATATGCACAATATTTTTGGATAAACAGTAGACTCACAGACTTCTGTGCAAACAGATCATGAAGGAGCAAAAGAAAAACTTCATTTGTTGAGTTTGATAATGTGCATAAAAATGACTTGTAATCTTTAAAACTGTTTATTTAGTATGAAGCCTTAAATCATAACATAAGCCCCAGCAGACATGCTCCATCAACCCAACAGTATGGCTTTAGACCTACAATCAGTGAAGCAGCCTGGGAATGGGTCATTTAACCTCCACTAAAACTGTTTCCTATTGCTAGGTAGTCACTAGAGACAGAAAGAAACACAAGTGAGAAAAGCGACTTCTAACTTGGAGATGTGCTAGTATTTCCGCAATTAATCAATAACAAATGGCTAATGTGATAGTGCTTTGAGAAGGAGCTGTGAATTACCCCAAAAGAAATCTATTTAAGATATGCTTCAGAAGAAGGGAGAAAGACATTCTTAGAGTCAGGACTTCGGTTTGAACTTTGGGGATGATGGCTCACAGTAGGGCTTTTGAATGTTTTCATTCTCTACCCAGGAAACTGTGAGGAGACTGCTCTCTCTCAAGTCTACAGAACACAATTACATACAGTTGCAGGGTGGAACGGCTGGATTAGTAGGCACTAAAAACAATTTATTTGAGTAATCTTTACTTCAGTGCTTGCAATTTTTAAATTCATATTCATAATTCAAGTAGATGACTCTGAGGATGACCTGAGAGACACAGCAAAGCAGGAAGAAGAGACATGGTATCTCATACAGGCAAAACCTTTTTGGAGAAAAAGGTAAAGAGAGAGAGACAGAGAGGGCAGTGCAATGCACTGCAAAGATGACACTTATTAATGGACTAAACTATTAAAATGGATATAAATTGTTGCAAAACATGAAAACTGATTATTTCTATAATCCAGTGCTGTCCTCTAATTCAGTCTCATGATTCACCATCGAACATAAATAATGACATAAAAATTTACCAATAGTTTACTTCTCCCCATTCACCCTTAATTCTGCAAGAGAAGACAGAAGGATAATATGAAGAGCAAGCAGCCTATGAAAATAAAGAAATGGTTTCAGAGGAAAACTACCCTTTGTTTACTAGCAGCGAAACTGTGATTCCCTTTTCACATTTTGTTACAGTCCTGACATAACTCGGATAAAAAGAGTGAGTCTGTGCTTACCTTTCTTATAGTCACAGGTGAAAGAAATTATCAAGAACTGAAAGTTCAGGATATTCTGAAAGACTTAACTTTTCTTCCCTGAAGAAAGGCCAGCCACACTATGCTGGATATGTGATAAACAGGCAGGCATATGCCACTTCAGACTGGCATGTTGGCAGAAAAGCACAAGTGTGGAGACAAACATGGATACCACTGTCTAAAGGACAAAAAGCTAGATATACCAGAGCAACTTGAATGTCTTAAAATAGACACTTGTGTTTCTATGATAGCAGGAAAGAAATAAGCAATTTGTTGCTTGTATTTTTGTTTCTAATGAGAGAAGCCAATAAGGAATGTTACAGGAGATTGGAGGACTTCACCTTCTGGAGGTTACAGATTCCTCCAGATAGTTCTCAGAGATTTTTAGTCTCAAAAAGCAGAACCAGGATAGTCATGGAATGTCACACGTTGCAGAAGAAAGGACTGTTATGCATATTACTTTTGTGTATCTTTTTGGATAACAGGCACTTTGGATTTGAAGAAAATCTTTCTCCACCTTTGCTTTTTTGTTTTTTTTCTCCTCTACCACTTTTACAGGGGACAGAAGTGTTCTGCTTCTCTGCTAATTCAGGTTTGATATACAACACACTTGATGAGGGACATTGACAATAAAAGAAAATTGACAACTTGGCTAAATATTTTGCTAAGTGTCTCCATTCTTAAAAAAAAAAAACAAACCTAGGAGATTATTTTCTCTTTCCATCTTACTTTCTTCTGCAGTATTTCTTTTTGTTGTTAGTAATCTTTTTTTTCAGCACTGTTTTGATATGCTGAGCATGCAATCTCTATGGAAAGTCAAAGGGGTTCACATCCTATTCTTGCTTACTCTCTTCCCCCTCCTCTTTCTCAAGAGCTTTTGCAATTCAGGCTATCTTCATGATTGCTTGCATAAAAGGAGGAAGACATGATCCCTCAGTCTTCTGTTCTTCCAAAAGTTCAGTTGCTATGCAGCTGACCTCTCCTCTGGCCCCTTTGTGTTGTTGTATGACCACATGTAACGTCTTCTCACTTTCAACTGCAAGATCTTGAAAAAAAATGAAAGGTATGAGAGGGTTAGCAGTGATATTGTGTACTGAATTTCTCATCAAGTTTTGGATAAGTGATATGTGAAAGGTAAGGGGGCAGTGGAGCAACACTGATTCAGATCCTCTGAGGACCTCAACCTTGATATTGATAAATCACCTCTATGGAAATTCTCCTTTTTAGAGGACCAAATGCTAACTAAATCAGAGTCCATCAGTGGATACTGCAAACTTGTACACTCAGTCCTAATCCAGAAGGTCCTGTTTGCACTGGTTAACATCAGTTATAGAAGATATGGAAGACCTCTTGGCCTTGCAAGCTTTAGCTTAAAGTATTGGTAAATTCAGTAAACAAAAAGTCAAACTTAATAAACCAGCACAGTGAAAAAACCTTGATAATCTGAAGCGGTGAACTAAACGATTACAGATTGAAAACTGGATGGGCAGCTATTGCAGTGCCATCATCTAAGCATGTTTGTCAATTAATTAATAATAAATAGTAGATAGGCCACAAATAACTAAGTAGGCTTGTTACTTTCTAATAAATGGATTTAATGTTTTCTGTTTCTTATCTGGAATATTCACATTCTGCAAGACATGTTATTACAGTAGCAATGAGATTCAATTTTCATGTTGGGGGCCACCATGCTTCTTACATAAGAAAAGCATAACAAAAAAACCAGCAGCTTCTTAAAGTGAAATGTAAAACTAAGAAATGGTCTGTAAAGGATATTGTGATTGACTTGTGGGTAGTTGGTAAGAGACATCAATGAAAAAATATATCATGTCCTGGATGCTTCTTCTGAAGTTATAAAATATGGCATTTGACCCACAAAAAACCACACCCCCATAAGAGCTGTCACATTAAAAAGCAAAATACCTTTTCAGGTGGCTTCATTTTTTTTTTGATAGCTTTCTGTTTCACTTCTTATAGTAAGCTCTCCTGCAGGTCCAGAGAGGTGCTTTCCCTTCCAGAACAGGTGTGCTCTTTTTCTTGATCACCTTTTTGAATGTTTTCTGTAATACCTGCCCTCCCCTCATTATACAGGAGATTGTTCGTTGGTGCTGTTCAATAACATGGTAGGCTCTGCAAATGCAAAAAACTTCACAATCTATTTCAAATCATTTAAGAAGAAGCAGATATATCACCCTACTGCAGAGATTCATCTGTTTTCCAGACTTAGAAAGACAGGGTTTAGTATTTGGTCCCATCATTCCTTGTTGCTATGACCTACTTCTGAATGATACCTGATGAATGCTTGGAATAATCAAAATGGGAAGCTGCAAGTGTTTCTTAATGTTCCTCCAAGATACAAGAGCCAGTGCATCTTCTGGTTGGTTGAAGGTTATAGTAAAACCAGTTTATATAGTCATTATTGACATGTAAATAGGTCTTTTGGTGAAAAGGAAATAATCTCACCTACAAATACTGATAATAGAGGCTGCAGAACCTAGCTAAGTAATTCATTAAGCCTCAAGGGGCAAGCGTTTGCATCCTTCTGGCTTAGGAAGGACATGTTGCTGTAAACCATCAAGGCAGAAGAAGAGTCATATCATCCTGGAACTACTTCTATGGCACAGGAGAGTGAAATGGGGCAGAGTCTGAAAAAAAGCTAAAGTCTGGGACTACAGTTTCATATTTTCCTGTTTTTCCTTTAACCTCTTCTGGGAAAATTGTCCTTTTTGTGCATCAAGGAAAGAAAGAATTATAGTTCTCATAAAAACAAGTACAGACTGCTGCAAATCTAATTCACCCATTGTACCCAAGAGAAAAAGATCAGAGATCTGGATTTGATAAGCTGCTGTATATATACTCAAATTTTATTTTTTTTTTTTATTCCTGTAGAATGTGACTTGTGACTGTATACCAGGGCATTTTTTTCCATACACACAGAGTGACATTACTTGGCTAGGTTGTTCAGAAGTTGTCTTTATCTTATAACAAAAATGCAGTAAGACTGCATGAAAGGGAATGAGGTATAAGCTGATCTTTCAGCTGCCATCTCAGGCACCACGTTCTGCCAGCGCTCTAACAGAAAGGCTCCCATCAATTTGTGTTATAAAGCAAAACAATAGAAGCAGACAAACAACCCACTGAGTGAGACTAAATTGCAACTTGCCTTTGGATCCATTAGCAAGCTTGAAGCCTGCAGAGAAAACCTGCTCACTCCAGTAAGGACACCTCTGCTATGGCTAAACTGCTCAGTGGAACAGAGCCAGGGAGTGAGCCCAGACACCACACTGCTGAACAGCCACGTTAATTAACTGATAGCCTTCTCCCTGGGATAGCCAATTAGCACTTTCTGAGGCATAGTTCACAGGACAGCCTGCTTCAGCTAGTTAAGACAGCTCACCAGCTAGTTAAGACATGATGACCTATTTTTTGGGAGGGTAAGAATGAGATTTTTGCTGAACAGATACCAGTCAGCTCATGTCACTTAATTTCATAATGTCTAACCTTACCACTACCTACCTTACTCTAAATCCATCAGCTGAGAATGGCCTTGACTGCTTTCTAATACCTATACACTGTTTCATCATACACAGGACTTAACTACTTTTCCTAAATCTGTAAAATGCTCATACGCTCTGCTGGTTTGCCGGTGTTCTTAAGGCAGCTGAAAATAGGAAGGAAGAAAATTCAAGCTTCAAAGTTGTAAATACTGCTTGATAGCAAGAAATGTTGACCAGAAGATTTCCACAAACCTGTTATATAGTGTTGGCATGAAAGTTGCAGAAATATTGAACACTACTAAATTTTTTGGAGTATGTAAAACTATAATATATATGACCTTTTCCTGAGTGGAAGTATTTTGCTTCAGAAATAAGTTTTTTTCAAATCTTTTTATAAGAAACCTCCTGCCCACCAAATTAACCCCCAAATTAAAATCCCTGGAAAACATGACCCCAAAAAGCATACAGATTCTGACTCCTCTGGCTGTTGCCTGCTTCTGTTAGTAAGAACATTTCTTTGCTCAACATATATGATGTATTTGATGTAGCAGAAACTTGATTACAAGAAGCACCTGGGTCATTTCAAGATGATTATGGGAATGATCAGAACCATTCTGAAGTGCTTTCTGCTCTCCCTTCCAAATCAGCCACGGGATCTCCACACCACTCAGGTTTGGTGACTCACAAAGCTCAGAAGTTTTCTGGCATATTACTCAACACTCAGTCACTGCTATGATGCAAACATTGCTCTCATCCCCAGCCACTGCAGAAGAGATCACTATCCAGAGGTAACGAGGTAATTCTTCATCGGGACAGAGCTCAGTAACACAGCATCTGGATATTTTATTAGTGCAATTTTTATTCCCCATCATACGGAACAGTGGAGGTGAAAAGCACATAAACCAACAGTTTAGCATAGGATAATTAGTCATGGGAGGTACCAATTTTGCCTCCACTGATCTTGGAGAATGCCTACAAAGTAGTGAGGATAATAAACTAATACACTTATATCAAAGAGTAAACTTACCAAATCATCTGTCTACATTTTTATGAACTTAAATATTACAGTAACTAACAAATATCTTGCTTTGCTAAATAATAATAAACAAAAATTTTCATCTAACATAGCTTATTTTTTCATCCTTGAAACTGAAAGAGAACTAAATGGTAAGGGTGTGATATTTTATGGAAAGTGTCAGCTTTCTACCAGCAAGCATAGTCTGATCAACTTAATATCTAGAAAACTATGACATTTGCAGAAATGTAGACAAAGCAAACAAGAATTAAATCACCATGCTTCATATACATCTCAGTTAAAAGAGCTAAAAGAAAAGTTAAAAGAAAAAGTCAAAAAGAAAAGTTAAAAAGTTAAAAGACAAGTAAAAGTCAGATATTCTAGAAATCACTAGAGTAGAAACACTTAAAATGCTCCTGTATCATTACCTATATCCTGAAGAGTTTCTCAATAGAAAATGGTAATCTGCTAGATCTATGTACCAGTGATCCTCCATAAAGTGATCTCTATTACACCCAGATTTTGTCAGAAAGGATGTAAGCAAGAAGACCACTGCATCCAAATCTATGAACTTGAGGGAAGGTCTAAAGAGTCTGGAATCAGCAATACAAAATAGTGTACATAAAATTATCAATATCATGTAAACTATGTAAACAGCAAGGTTATCACATTCTGGAGGATTTTAACTTTAGCAAGAAAAGGAGTCATCATGCCCCATGCCATTGACATGTGGCATTTAGCTATCTCTACAGTTCTGGTGAAGTCCCAGAGCACATGCCCTCTGGTGTTCATGGGCTCATGGAGGCCTCCAGACAGTGCTGTGGGGAGGCCATTCATGACCATCCTGGGGCATTGTCCGACCCCAGTTCCTCCACCACACCTGACCCTGACACCCATGGGCTGATATACTGGCCCAGTCTTGGCCTGTCCCTGTCCTCAGGGAGGCACACAGTGCCTGGGGCTGGGGCTGCACCTGGTGCTCCCTGGCTGCCCTGCTCCTGACTGGAGTGGTGGGATGGATCCTGGCTGTCACCCTGGGCATCCCCTGGCACCCTGGCCCAAGGGAGCGCCCGCCTTTGTGGCACTCTGACACTTCTGGGCTCTTGCTAAGTCTTAGTGTTCCTCTGTCTATTTGCAAAATCCATTCTTTCCTTTTCATCACTGATGGTAAAACATTACTTTAAATCTTCTGCAAAGGGACTGTGTAAAACAGACCACGGATCTCTGTGGCATGCATGTCAGCTTAGTTCATCTTTGAAATACTACGATTTTAAATAGCAGTGCTTGAGATTTCTGTCAGTATCTTGTAGAGTAGTTGAGTCACTTCTGGATCAGGTGCTGCCAGTAGTAGGGAAAGACGCTGCAGCCACAGTGGAGGGTGTTGTCTGCACCCGCCCCGCCCCACCCCACCCGCCAGGCATGTCTGGCTGTCAAAGCACTGCAGCACAGTCAATGCTGGGTCAGGCTCCCTCTGCACCATTTCTGCTGTACCATGGGATGTGCAAAGGATTCCTGACAGAAGCAAGTCATGGGCTGAGGTGTATGTAAGCATCAACTTAACAGCTATCCAGATGTGTGACCTCAGCCTGGGCTGACATACCTGGGTAGTGCAGCTACTGACAGCACTGCATCTGTGATACCATGCATTTCAACAATATATCCCCCCGGATAAAACTTGGGATTGAACTATTCGGCAAAACCAGATTCTGCCAGGTCAGGCAGGTTGTCTGAAGTTACACCTTCATACTGCAGTGCAGACAGTCAGAGCCACCCTGTTGATGCAGGACAGCAAGGAGAGTCTGGTTCACTTGCTTTTTACTTGATGAAGGGGAAATAAAATTAAAATCACCCATAAACATATAGATATTGCTAATTTTTCTTCTGCTAGAGTGGATAGAAACACTGATCATGAGTCAGGAAGTCACTGTGCTAAGTACTGCACAGATGATAAAATGATCCCTGCTCTGAGGAGTTTACAATATTAATGTAGTTATGTCTACAGAGTGAGCAACAAAAGAAGGAGCAGGCTTTAACTTACAGTCAATGTCAAAGTTAAAAAGCAATCCAAAATAGTATCATAGAATGTGAACTTCCTGAAAAACAGAACAAAAATATTGGAAAGAAACAAGATGATAGTGGAAGATGTGTCACAGCAAATGCCTAGATTATTCTTGCCCATACTTTGTATCAGCTTTTAAAGTAATTTTTTTGGAGTTATGTATAGTAATAAAGTAAAACACAGTAATAAGAGCAGGCTGCCAAACAGTATATACAACACAAATCAAAAGGGTATTCTAGAGTACACATTAAAATTTAAACCTTTCATCTGCTGTTTATATGACAGTATTGTGAGAAAGACAGAAATGGAATACTTTTGGCACTAATTAAAACTCCCCATTGAGATTCAAGCCGTTAGAATTTCATATAAAGTGTGATTATAGCAAGACAGTAATCAAAATGAGTTTTGGTATAACTGAGACAGCAAGGACTGGGAGGTAAATATACATGTTTGTCATTGCAAATAACACAGGAGATTTTTAAGGTGGTTTAATGAATGTATATACCTTATGATACCAGGGTAAAAATAATGCTGAGGGCACAAATTTTCCTGCCTTTTCTGAAATACTAGGATACAATGCAGAAAAATAGAGGAAGAAGCAAAAAAGAATATTCATGTTTTCAAACACCTCTTAAAAATTATTCTAAGAAGGAATAGGGTTGAGAGGATTGTAAAGAGGAAAAGTGTAGTTGTTAGCCTTTCCTAATAAACTGCTGGTACTTAATTTGTCTTTAAATACCTACTTTATGTTGGCAATTTTATGGCTTCTCTACATTGGTCTAAAAAAATTTATCAAACTCTTAAAAAATGAGATAACTCATGAGATGAAAAACTAAAATTATAGCCAAATAAACTAAAAAGGGACAATATTCTAAAGAAAGATAGTTAAAAATCATAATTTTCAGGTTGATGGAGTCCATGTAAATTCATAACAATGTCAGGTTTGAGATACTCTCTGAGTCAGGAATGTGGATCTATAGCCATAGCAATAAATCAAATATGCCCAAGAACATTTCTGAGCATCAAGGTGAGATTGTTTGAAATGATCTCTACCTGTGTTAGTAAACTCTTGAGTCTGCAAAGCCAAGGGGTGGCACGGCTGTTGGGGATGGCCTCTAAATCATCCTAGCTCCAGATCTATGTCTGGGAATTATTGGGGAGAATGCTATTTGGTATACGCCAAAAGGGTATTTGGGTCCTTCTGGATGTGTGCTCTTGTGCTTGGAGACACTTTCTGAACACTGTTCAATTTACTAATATAGGCACAGCTGAGCAGTTCATTGTGCTAAAGTCACAACTAATTTGGTATTGTACCATAAGCCAGGGAGGCTATGTCAGATGCTTGTTTATTATTGCAGCTAGTGCAAATCCATCTGGAATAACAGAAGCTTACATGGAATTTAAAAGGTAATATCCTGGGTGGTCATGATGGAAATGCATACAATAATGGCTCTGTGAAACATGTGTAAAATCAAAATTCTAATCAAAACCATACTTCAAAGTTTTTTAGCTCTAGTGGTGTGTTAAGAACCACCAAGACAACTTAAAATATGCCAGGCTGATCTGTACCATTTTATGTGTTCTCCTAAGAAACAACATACCATAAGAGGTTACTATAGAAATTAAGTGCACGATGACAAACACCATTTAAGATAAACCAGAAATATTCTTTTGCAATACCAAGAGAAAAGAAATACACTTTCAGACTTTTGAGTTTGAGCTAAATTCTGGTAATACCAATTATGCATTGTATGAAAAAGTTGTTCATGCCAATGTGACTCACCTCTGTGTTCTTTATCTTAAGGAGTAAGACAAACTTGAAATATCCAAATGTTGGCAGAAAATTATTTTGTTTTCACATAACACATAAATTTTGTAGATAATGAATAATGGCATTCTAAAAGCATGTACTATTCCCTTAAGATAGGGCTTGTGGGCAGAACTAAAGCACAGTAGTTTTGCTTCACCTATAGTACTGTTTAGGAAAAAAACCCAAAAAACAAAAATGGAAAAAAAGAGAATGCTCCCTGATAGTTCTTCACACCCACAAATGCCTTAGTAATGGTTACAATGATAGTCCCTGGATAAGTCAAGCAACAGCAGTCAAAATATTTGAAAAGTAAACTTGCACTAGTTGTTAGTTTTAATCAAAAGACTGAGTAGTTTTTTTGTATTTCAAAGGCATGTCTGTTCCAACTTCAGCAACAAACTCTGGTAGGAATAAATGTTGCAAATTCACGCATTCCTGCACCTAGGACTGGCTACTGAGTGCTTAATTACCTTACACTAAATGTTTGGCTACAAACAGAATTAACTTCTCTCCATATACACATTTCTGTGTTGTAATATCTAGCTCTAAGTGGTCTTATATCTTTCTAGAATAACAGAGGTCTAATGGGTATTTCACATTTAAATTACAATCTATTGCACGATTGATCTTTTATTTACATGGCATTTTTGGGGGAGCTTCTAGAGCCTAGAAAGCATTTACATTACAGCTTTAAAATACTTAGGGATAAGGATGGTTGGCTATGGCAACATGAAAGAATGTGTATGAGTTTTAGAAAAAGTGTACCAATTTTTCTGATAAGCATTTTCCTAAAGTACCTTCTCCCTTTATATAGAAAGATGGAACTTTCTATGTCTGCCAGCCAAATCAGAGCATTTTTAAACATGGCATAATGCTTTTCAGACTGGTTTACTCTTCTTGATGAACGTCTCTCTTCTGAGATCCTTCTGTACAGGGAAATACCTCTAGTTCTAGTCTTGTTCAATGACTGAAGTAGGTCTCCATTTTACCCCCACCAGGGAAACAAGTAAGGTTATTCTGGTAAAGTGGGGTACCAATCCACTTAAAAATTCCCTGCATAGGTTGTACAGCATGGCATCAGATGACTGTAGCTGATGAGTAGATATTCTGCAACTTTATGTTTAATAGCAAATACACAGTCTGATTTTACAAGCTTTCTTAACAGTAGGTTAAAGAAATAAAAACATCATCTATAGAAAGTATCTGTAAATATTGGAGATTATAAGAAGTGATCTTAAACACTAGATACAAGCCAGTACAAACATGAGATCAGAAAAGTGTGTCACAAGAACAAATTAACAGTGATTTCATAATACAAACAGTTGGTAAAATGGACAATCTCTTCCAAAAAGTAGGTTAAAGAACTAGAACTAGTTCCTGGTTCAAGAACTAGAAATATTTCCTATGAAAATCATTCATCAGCGTATTAGGAAAATGCAAACACAGCTGAAGCAAACTGAGTTCTTTAGTTTGTTTGTGGAAATATTTGGAGTAGTTACCTAGCATTAGTAACATGTACCATGGTAGCAAAAGTAACCAACTGTGTAACACCAGAAATGACAAAAAAAGGCAGAAAAAAATCTTCATACTCACTTAAAAAAAAACCCAAATACCAAATTTTTTGTAGAACGAGCAACACACTCTAAACCTACTCAATAGGGCAGGATTTGTAGTAATGAATAAAACCTTTTACTAGACCAGACTGACACATTTGGGAGACACAGACATTTGGGCTCAAAGGCTTTTCTTCTGATCTAAAATAGCAACAGCAACCTTTAAAGATGCATATGAGCTAAGAATATGCAAGCTGCATATCTCAACTGGTATATCTCAGTCCACCTGAGAGGAAAAATAGTTGGTATTTGTGAAACAGAGGAAGTGCAAAGGGAAAGTAAGTATACGCTGATTTTAATAAAAACACAAGAGTGGCTGTACTGGGACATAGCAGAGCTGGGGAGCAGAGATGTATTTAAATCAGTCCATACAAAAAGAAAGTTCCCCAATTGCAGAGTTGTTCGTGTTCTGTTGTCACATACCACATTGGATGACAGTGGTTTTTTACATGCAATAAGCACACTAATTTAAAATTCTACTAGATTGATGATATCTCACATGGAAAACCTAATTTCAAGACCATTGTGATCACAGTTCAAGTTTTCAAGTTCAAGAAGGTAATTTTGAAGGCTAAAGGAAAACATAACTCTAGCATTTTAACTGATAAATACTAACTACCAATGGAATGTCACAATATTAATGCCTCATACCTTGGTCTTATTTCACCAAGGTTATTTTATCCTTAATCAAGAAATATACTATTAATACCAGCATTTAGAATATAACTATATATAAAACTATATCTATAACTATACATATAACTAATATAACTAGAATATAACTAGATGTTTGGATTCTGACCTACTCAGAACGGTTAGGAAAACAGCATAGCATAAAAAGAACATAGAATTGCCGTGCACTAACAGTCTCGATCCTTGTTGGAAGAGCACCAGAACCACCTAGTGGAATTTTCATTTATTACAATGACTCTAAAATGCCATCTTGTAAGCAGTATGGCGATATATGCTGCTTTACGGGAAAGTAAGTATGCAGTATTACCACTGAATCATGGAAGTTAGGGCTGGGGAGACTCCTACTAAGTTTCCGGCCCCTCTGCCTGCCATGCAGGACTATTAATCTATTGCACACTGTTTTTCACCTACTTTAAATGTATCAAAGGATAATGTTTGCACTGCCCATTCTGAGAGATATTTTCCTAACTTTTCATATTTCAAGAACAATTTTTAACTTTGAATATTTTGTCTTTTCAATGTAATCTTTTTTTTTTTTTAATTTGAATACATTACTCCGACACCTTTCTGGTTTTACACTTCAAACCTATAGAGTTCTGTCATGCCCCTTCAGTACTCCATAGCAGTATTGATAACAGTATTAAATTCTCTTACTGATATCTTCTAAATTGGCTTTGTCAACTATCTGGTGAGCTTTTTGTTTCTTCTCTCAATTCCCAGCAGCACATCTTAATATCATTTTGGTGATGTGTGCAAAACTGTATGAGAATGATGTGGAGAAATACCAAGGGCAATTCAAAATATTTTGATAACATGTCTTTTTGTAACTGTAACAACATATTCAAACATCTCTCAGGAATTGGGCAGGAGTTGGTGATTCTGCATATATGGCTCCTTCGTTAATTGATCCTTTGCATAATCAAATTTCATTCCTCCTTTGCCATATATGTACACATTTTCTAAGAGACCACTAGAAAAATGTTTGTAAAAGCTTCTTGGTCTCAAATTTAAGCATATGCATTAGCTGAACCTGGGAGCCATATAAAGATACACTTTCAGCAAGTGCTTGGTTTAACTGCCAAACATGGAATTGATTTTTATTATCTTGCAATGAAGTTTACAAAGTATCTAAAATTTATCCTTAGGAAGTGCACATAGGTACAAATCTGTAGGCATAGCTATAAAGAGCACAGCCCTTAGAAAACCAGGATCTCTGTGACTTGAATAGGACTTGCCTGAGTAAGAAATACGGGTCCTGGATAGAACACAGGAATTTAAAAACATGCTTTGTGTGGGATTATTCTAGACTTTTTTACAAAAATGGCATGTCAGAAAAATGAGAGTAAAAATTAAGTACTATTTACTTTGGCCATTCTTTGAATACATAACTAACAGTGTGGGTTTAAAAAGCAAAAGTTGTTCTGATTTGTGATACAACTGCCATAGAAGTAAATGATGCATATAGTTGCAGGACTCAAAAAAACCCAGGTGTATGATGCATGACTTTCCTAAGGAGTAGGCAGGATTCAGCAGTGTGGTACATCCAGAGACTGTTAATGATAAAATGTGTTGCTATACAGTGGTGTGCTATAATAACTCAAATAACTCTCAGAATATACCAAGACTTCCCAGTGTGTTTCCACAAATGAGAAAGGACAGGTTTCTAGGGGACTATAGCTTATTATTTTTCCTGGATTTCACATTTTTAGTCAATAATTTCTATTCTACTTTCTCATGTATGAAGTCACATTCAGGTTTAGAGTGACATTCATCTTATGGAATGTAAAATATCCACAAGGGACCTCAGTACTCACATAAGGGTCCCTTAAAGCTAGCAGAGAGAAATAGGCACCTTTAAGGTATGACTCATCTGATGTAATTTAAGCATTTGTTTTAGGACAGGATGAATCATATCAAATAAATGACTCCATATCTTCAATGATTATAGCAAGAATCTAGACATGTATCTCCTATGACTATGTCTGAGTTGTAAACATAAATTTCACTGATACAGCCAGCAACTGGAATTTTATCCCTTCATAGGTCCCTCTTTTGATAAAGTAGAATATGATCTAGTATGTTTAATACAGGTCAAAGAAAACACCAATGATTTTTTCTAATTGTCTGAAATGCCAAGTGATCACTTAGCTACACGAAACATATTTTCAAAACGATATTTTTGTATACATTATATTTTTAATGTAATTTTAATTTTTTTGTACATTTTAAAATTTTTAAATTTTGAAAAATAAGAAAGTTGAATTTTCTTTTAAAAACTGTGATACTGTTATGAAAAATAGTTTCTTCAGCTGATTTGTTTCCTTGCTTTAGCAGAAATAAAATAATCTGGAAAGTTTCCAGTTTAACCATGATTGAGTACTGTAGCTCCAACCCTTGCAAGGAACTTAAAAATTGACACATGTATATGAAAACCATAGGCTTTTCCAACAGTGCAATGTCTTGCTACACTTAAACCCACTCAATGATTGGAATATGTAAAAGGACTAATTGATATAATGCACAGAAAGGCAAAGTTGTAAATGATGCCTAACATTGCCCTTTTTTGACATAATTTAGTAAAGATGTGCCTTAAAAGCCTTTCTGGGAACTTAAAACATTTGAGGAATGGCTGGTTAGATGATGCGCTCTAAAATACTGAACAATGTAACTGAGGTTCCTTCTGTTTATCCATGAGAAGAGAGAGACTGGTTGGGTCAAAACACTGTGAGAATGTCATTGGTCTTGTTTGTTATTGCTCATGCCGTAGTACCATATGAAGGCTGGCAAAGGAAAAGTCTTAAAAAATAAAAGGCAGGGGAGGGAGGACGTCAGCAAGTTAAACATAACACAAAAAACATACCGGATAAGTATACATTAAATTATACTACCCTATTCAGTGACTGTGTAATGCTTCTTTTTTTATGTTACTATGTATGCAGCTTTACTTTCACCTATACACCTCATGGTACCTTACAGCAAGAGTCACTTCAGTTCACATATTTAAAACATTCTCAAGAGCCTCACAGCAAATGATGCACTGAATAAACATGCTGGGTTGCTAAAATACCAATAAATTTTATGAGGAGATATAGAAGATCTCCAGAACTCTACATACTTGCATGCACGCAACACACAGACATATGTACTGGCCAAGCCAACTTTTCAGCTGCTTGCAAGACTTATTTGGTGAAAACACTGGAGATACAAAACATCCAGATATGTCACAGACTGCACATTGTTCTGACCAGTGTTTGTTCTTTATGCACCATTTCAGCACGTCAGCTAAACAGGATTAGGAACTTAGATGGGAAACTCACAGTGAGAGCAAACAGAGCTCCAAAACATTTTCATGGAAACTGCCCTTGAGATAAAAAGGATGAAGCAGAAAACAAAATGAACAATAAAAAGAATTGATTTCACACGGTATTTTTTCAAAGCCAAGTGTCAGCTAGCTTATTATCTTATTATCATTTTACTGGTTGCATGTAAATACTGACTATGGGTTTTATCAGTAATACTTACCTCTTTTACAATTCAGTAAAATGATTTGTTATATAGAGGTATCTCCTTTACCACATCAGTCTACATTCACTTTGACAGATAATTGGGAAAGGTGGTTTGGTTTTTGTTCTAATAATTTTGCCACTTTCAAGACATCAGTAGGACGTGACAAAGATTGAATCTGAGTACAAGACTTCAGAATTCAGAATTATGTCTGTGATTCTGATGAGATTTCTGCAGTATCAATAAACACATTTCTGACTCACTTAATTCATTTAAACTTACCTTGACATTTTCCCATTAGAAGATTTATTTTTCAGACCCTCTAAGTATATTTACTGCCTGGATAATTGCTACATGCACAGTCGAACCAAATAAGTAAGTTTCAGGACCAAATAAAATTCTTCACTGTCATATTAATGTGTCTGTACTGAATTATAAGTAATATTTTCTTTGATTCTCAGAAGAAAAATACAGTAGTTCATTGCATACTTACACAGAAAAAAATACTTATGAAAACAAAAACAAATGGAACACTAAAATGCTGTTCCTTATGCAAATATAACAAATTGTCAGCAATAAACAGAAAATCTCAGCCATTTTGCTTAACAGCACCTCCTGCAAAATGGTGAAGGGTTTTTACCCCTGACACATTGGAACAATCTGTGTCAAATCCCTGGGGAAATGCAGAGAAGATAGCAGCCAGTTTGCTTCTCTTCCTTATCTGAATTTCAGAGACCATTAGAAATCTTATGGTGAAAAGCTGAAGTACATCATACCAAGATCCCCAGGAAAATATTTTGTCCAGAACCTTAGCTTAAACGAAACATCTTCAAAGAATCTTTTTTAAACTCTTTCTCACATCAAGGTGTTCTTGACACAAATCCTCTTACCTGAAACACTATCCAATGTTTTATTTCTTCTATAATATAGAAGATGTGGCCATCTTTCACATTTTCTGTAAATCATCATTTTGATATCCTGTAATTGTTTATTAGTAACAGTAGAAAAAATACCGAGAGAAACTACAATTTTAGACTTTAGAGAGTGTTCTAGGAGCTCTCTATCAGACCATGAAAATGATTTCCTGACACAAAGAGCCAGCAAGCTAATTTGAAGGCTAAAGGAAAACAGAGAAACTTAATTGTGAAAATAATTCTGAATATTTGAAATTGTTGGTATAGCTGTGTAGTCATTTGTTTACATTTTAGATAGACATGAAGGACTTTAAGTTAATCTTTTTCTGTTTTTTTAACGGTAGTTACATACTCTGTGTATGTTACTTCATTATGTATTTCTAGTCTTTCTTGCTAAGCCCATTAGCATCTAATGGCAGTTGCTTCCCACTCCTGACATCTCATCCTTGCATATAACTCCCTCATTTACTACTAATTCTCCTTCGTTCTCAGTTTCCTCTTTCCCACGCTTCAGTTCTAGCGAATTTCCAAAGCCAACCACTCCATATGCTCAGAGGCATATTAAACTTGTGTCATTTTTTTTCCTTTCACATTAAGTCACATCTTATGCTTTGCTTCCCAGGGAGCCACATATTAACCAAAAAAAAAGTTCATGGATCAGAGCAGATAACCCAAGATAATGAACTTCTTTTGTGGATGTCATGTGCTAGTTCTACTGTATTCTTTGCTATTAAAAGCAAGCAAGAAGAATTATTTCTGTTTGCAAATTGCTGTTCAGCTTCAACAAAAGAAGCTGCATAGATCTATCACTGCTCTTTAATAATGTAAATTTATGAACTAGGCCGGTGTTTTGCCATCCATCCTCCTCAGCTATTGCTTTGATGCTTATCTATTGCTTATATAAATCTTACATAAATTTAGCTCATAAGACAGGAAGTACAAACTACCATGTGTTTGGTTATGTTCACTAAAACACAGTAGAACCATATTGCGTGTGGGAACACGAATGTTTAAAATACTTAGTTCTGCATAATTTTTGTTCTTTTGCTTTTTGTGTGCACGTGAATGCCTTTGCATTCCTTTGTGGCTTACTGGAGGGGTAAGTATTTTAAAGGAAGATATTATGACTGTTTTCCATCTTCAAGTAGATCGTGCATGTAGAAGAGAGTGTGATGAGAAAACCTTTTTGATGGTAGAGACTTGCAGGCAGTCATCAGCAGTTCACCCAATATGTTTGTTATTGAATTTGTTGTTTTAGATGGTAGAATGGAATCTAGACTGAGAAAATCAGGACGTCGGGGAGCTTGGGCTGACTGCTCCAGAATGATAAAAATTGCTATTTGGAAAACTGATGTCAGTCTGTTCCTGATGACTGTGTTCATGTAACTTGACTCTGGCTCAGACAAGTTCTGATCCAGCTTTCAACACCTGAACAAAAGTATAAGTGAGGTCTAACTATATTTTTTCTGGTAGCCTCTATCATTACTGCTTCTGAATCAGATGCTTAATTCATCAATATAAAAACAGATAAAACACTGCAAGAGATTTTGAAACTTGTTTTCTGATTTGAACCCCATAAAACTAGAAAGATCTCCCATTTTCTATTAATAGAGTAGCAGATTAGCAACAGCTATATTGTGATTCATTATTTGAATATGATTCTGAATGTCATTGCACACAGAAACATGTCTAACTGAATTTTTTCAAATTCTTTTTCAAATTACAGCAGTGAATTTAAATCTACATAACATACTACTCTTGGATGAATACTGCATCTCTATATGATATGAAGAGCATGCTTTAAAATAAACTATGAATAAGAACAGACTGAGGTAGTTAAATGTACATAACCTTGCAATGACTTGATCATTATGAAAATGATCACAAATACCTGTCAATAACTCTTTTGGGGGTCTAAACATTGGGGCTGCCAACATGTTTTTACATCTATAGAAAACTGATAACTGGAGATAATGGTATGTAATTTTGAAATACTACAGTCTGAATATTAAAGGTTTCTCAGCATCATCAACTATTTGAATTGTGAATCGCCCTGTGTAGAAAGTCAAAAACAATGAAGGACAAAATCCTTGAAGATGACTTTAAGGACTCAAGCCCTGTTGGCTGTAGGCTGCAATAGAACCTTTAATATCTAAGTGAATATTTCCCTTCCCCTCATCTTTATTGTGTTGAAAAATTCTCACCTTCTATTAATAATCTCAGTATAATATTTTTCACTCTTTTTTGCAATCCAGGATTGCAGGGACATCCAAGCTAGCTCTGAACAATTTGAGAAGGGAGAGTCAGGCAGAAGACCCATGATAATGCTACTGTCCTATTTCTGGCACATTAATCACTCTGATAGGTCTGTATGGCACAGCACTGCACTTGCTCTTACACCAAAGAATGTTAACAAAATGTGCTGTACAGGGAGAATGTTTCTAAAATATTTCTGATCTACAACATCTTTATAGGTAAAATGACTGCCATTCGGTCCTCTTTAACAATTTAAACCAGTTGTGAACAGCAGACAAATGATACTAGTCAAGATCTCATACACTCTCGGGAATTTTTATTGGAAATATCAACTCCTTACGATATCCTATAAAGTAATGAGGAAGCAGAAAAAAAAAAGATTTTAAAACATTTTAAAGAGAAATCATTTCTCCTTCGCATACTGCTGAATGGGAGAGTTAGTTGAAAAACACAGTATCCTTTTAAAAGCATCAAAATAGTACCGCAGTCCTTGAAAACATTATGTAATAAATTCTGCAGCTTTATTTTTTTAAAAATGGGGAATACTTCTTTGTAATTTTTATCACTATAAATTTTCTTTGAAGTAAAGGCAGAAGCATGCCTTTACAACATTAACATTACTACGTTCATTTGCTTTTATCTACTATGAACTTCAAATATTTTACATTGACCTTCAATCAACTTCATCTTTTTTTAAAATGCCATAAGCTAGGTCTATGAGAGGTCTATGCAAACATTTCAAACAATCAATTTGTTCCAGCCAAACTAGAAGAGATATTGTCTAGAAAACAAAACTGAAATACTCAAAACGGAATTATTTTAGAACTACCTTTACTACAATCTACAATTATTATAGTAATGAAGGATGCTATCCTAAGACTGCATGTATAGGAGACCAAATTCAAAATAGGATGTCTCTAAAATTTCTAAATTAATATCAGATTAAAGGGTCTGAAAGAGGACATTATTTTAAAATAGAAATAAAATTTTCTCACAGGCTCACTGACACCGAACAGGTTAAGCTGGTAAAATATAGCTCTTTATCCAGGGCTCTTCTAAGCTACTGAAGGCAGAACAAGTTGTTGCCTAAGACAACAAAATATTTAGCAACTATTTATTTTATCTGTTTTTGTAGAGAACTTGTGGGCTGGGAAGAGAGGATATTTTCTAGCTTTTCTAAAGAGAATAAGAAGTCTTGTGTTGGGCTACTTCTGCTGTACTCCCTGGAAAGGAGATCACCTTCTGAAACTTAAAATACGAAACTTCTTACAGAACACTAAGATTTTAGACAGAAAATCAGATGATAAGGTAATTTATTTGCTGCCAGAATGGAGGGAGATTTTGTTAGGATACTTCAGAGACAGCACCCCTCTGGCACTAGGCAGAGTAGGTTGCTTTAATAAAAAAATTATCTTGCATTATAAATCAATCATTTGTGCTACCTAGTGTGTTACAGGACAAGAAAATGATCCTGCAGGTGGAACACAATAGGTGCTAAAATTGCTCAGCTTTGATTATTAGTGCTAAAAATTGCTGCCAATCACTACCTGATTATAATTTGTTTTGAAGAGAGTGTGGGGCAGAAGAAAAGAAAAAAGAGAAAAAGAGGGGAAAAAACCCTCTGGTTTTAAGAATTCTAATATAAGAACCGAGATTTACCTCAGAAAAAGGTTGTTAGAAAATCATATAATTTTGATGAGACTAAAATCCTTACATTTAAAAATAAATGCAGGAAATGGGAAACATTAAAAGAAATCTGCACATTTCTGTGGCTACATTTACTGACCAAACATGGTTATTTTACTGTCACTTTTTAATCAGAAAACAATTATTTTGTAATTACTGTCATAATATAAGGAAATAAAAATAGACAATTTGGAAAATTATTTCAAAGTACTTACATAATTTCTGCTATTTAAATAACCTCTAGTGCAAAATGACACCAGATGGATTACAAAAGAATCATTATATTACCAAAAAATAAATGCTGTGACAATGTCCACAGTGCAAATGCTTTCTCTTTCTTTACCATATTGTATTGTAAACTGAATAAAGCACTGTATTTGAATTAAGAGAAGTGTTTTTCCTCCCACTTCTCCCGAGTCTGAGCACTGCCATGATCCAAGGTGGGAGTAGGAAGACGTAAACAGTAGATGGTTTGCAGAAATTGCTGTGGTTTATGTCATCTCCTGATCTTTTGCAAGTAACAGCATGGAGGAAGGAGGATGACATATTTCAAAAGTAATTTGTATTACCATGAGGAACAAGTGGAAGTTTGTACATCAAATCACTCAAAGGCTACAAGATCACAACCTATGCAAAATGTTACATGCAGAAATTGTACATATGAGTTAAACACGTTATGAAGTTACAATACTGGCACATGGATTTGTTGAGGATAAAGAGCTTCCAATGAGATTTCTAGAAGGAGGCATGTTTGGTTTGTGGGATGTCAGAAAGATTCTCAAGCATTTTATGCTACCCAGAAACTTTGAAACAAAGACTCCCGGTTTTGCACTAGTGCATTAACATGGTTCTCTCTACAGAAGTGGCATTTGCATTTGAAGTGTGATAGTCCATCGTTTAGCTTGCTGGAGCATACTTTACTTTCAATTATATACATTCATATATAAATGCATACATGCACACATACGTGTATGTGCACATGTTTAAAAATGTAGCTGATTTAAAACTATTGTTTCACATAAATTAACTTCAAGTATTTTCTTAATCAAGTACACTGGTAATATGCTCCTGAATGTTTTGAAAGAGTGAACAAAGAAAAAGTCATACTGGAATTTTCTAAACACAACAACTGTGGAAGTTATATTTAATAACAAAATACCTAATAAGTTGAGATCCCACAGCCTATTGCTAATATAGACTCACAGTTTTGAAAGCTCTTCTGATTATCAAAATTGTTGGATCCATTTAGAAAGCAACTGCGGGAAGAGCTGTGTGCATCTTTAGCAGTCAGCAGTGTCTCTGGGAGATCAAAAAAGGACTGTGGCGTCAAGCATTCCTAATTCTTTTCAGTGATCTGAAATCTAGCACAGGGCTCTGAGGTAGAGAGGAAAAGGAACAGAAACTGTAGATCTGCAGTCGTAATGTCTGAAAATATGCTGTTGAGATGTAATATTTCATTCCTCTTCAAAATCTTTCTGCAGAGTGGCATGCTTGGGAAACTAAGTAATAACAAGAGAAGAAGAGTCGCAGAGTCATCTGTCAAACAGAGTCTGAAGGACAGCTCTCCTAAGAAAAAGGTACCTTTTCATGCTATAGGGCACGGGAAATTCAGCTGTCAAGTGAGCACTGTACAAAATCCATCCATTTGGTGTGCGTTACCCAGTCAAGCTGTGGAGTAGATTTGCTGGAGTAGATGGGGAGGCTGCTAAGTGAGACACTAACCTGGTCAAGGAATCTGAATGCAGGATGTGGTCCATTTGTTAGTTCTTTAAGCAGAGGTCCATTAGTTGGCTAGGGGCTCATGAGAGCTTTGAGAACTAAGTTCAATACAGCAGTTGCTGTTACTTAGAGATACAGGCTCAAGCTCAATAGGTATAAAGCAGTTCTGACTTTGAAATTAGACATGCATAGCTGGCACTCTCTGTATTGGCACTGAACAGGGGTGGACCAGAGAGATACAGAGCAAGGATTTCTGGAAATATGGAATGACTAAATGGACAAAGACTCTTCAGTTTGCAAATGAGATGACTGAATGGAGAAAAGATAGAAGTGTGCAAAATGAACCACAGCACATAAAAGATATATAGAGAAGGAATTCAAGGAGGAACTTGCTGAATTACTAGCAATGATGTGTAATTTTTTCCTTAAAACCTTCTTGTTTTCTGAGGACTGGAGGGTGGCAAAATTAAAAACAATTTTTGAGAAGAATTCATGGAAGATTCATGGAAATAACAGCCTCTAAGACTGTCCCAGGCAAATTATTAGGAATTCAGTAATGCATACTGGTACTGGACACACAAATAAATACAACCAGGAAGAATTAAAGTGACTGCATGTAAAGACACCTCATATCTCAAAAGCCTGTTGCAGTTCTTTGAAACAGTCAAAAAGTATGTTGATGATCTGCTAGATCTGCTTGTTTGCCTGGATTTCTAAAGTCTTTCGATGAAGCCAGTCTTAAAGGCTTTTAAGAAAAAACCAAAACAGTTATGACATTAAGCCATAAGAAGTAGTTCTTTCGTGGATAAATAGATGGTTAAACCAGGAAACTGTAGGAGAAAATGTAGTTTTCACAGTGGAAGAAGGTTCTTAGTGAATTTCTGAAGAGATCTGCAAATGAAGTTCTGCTGTTCAATATATTTATAAATTCCATAGGAAAGAAGACTAGCAGTGAGATCACAAAACTTCATGATGATAATAACTCATTCAAGGTAAGAAAGAAAAGGACCAGTTGGAAGAACTTGCCCAATTCCAGAAGTCCTTGAGCTGAAAATTATTAATGACTAGAAGAATGCTATGAAAATACTTCATAATACGATTGTCCTATCCACATAGCCTTCCCTAGTTATCTGTTTAAGGACATTTTTATAGACAGCACAGTGGTTTAAACAGAGCCTCTGATCTGTTTCAGCATGGTCATTTTCATGCTCTTTCATTCCTACAGAAACCTAGTGGACTGCAGTGAAATGATCATGTAGAAGCCTATAATATAACTAAGGAATCACCTTCTCACACAGTATATACTTAAATTTAGTTGTGGAACCTGTTGATGACATTGTGGAGGGTCCAAAGCATTCAATTATAAATGAATGGGAAGGCAGCTATTATAGGTAGCTATTTTCTCTCTCTAGTATCTTTGATCTGATCCTGAACAGTAATCGTTTCACCCTAATGTAAACCAGCAATGCAATTTGTGAGAGACACAAGAACACTTCCCCAAAAGCTCAAAACCTGGACAGAACTGAATTTAAGAAAGCATTTGTTAAATATTAATTGAACAGGATACAAAGACTGAATCATGCATTTGAAAGATGGATGTATGAAAACAGAAGAAGCTCACAGTACAGGATGAACTAATTGAGAAGAAATGTAAACCAGGCCACTTACATGTGACCCTCCTCACAGGAGTTCAGCTATCTGTGATTCAAGGCCTACTTTCAGTACAGAGCAGCTGTGCAACCATTCTCAGTTTTCTTCTGAGAAAATTGCCTGGGCGTGAGAAGGAGCTGTGAGAGTGTGCACAGGCTGGAAGCATGCAAAATAAGAAAGGAAAAGTTGCAGACATAACTAAGATTGTTGAGACAGGGGAAACTGGCACCTTAAGGATTCGAGGATAACAACATTCACATGAAAAAGTATAAAATCCCCAGGAAAAAAAGGGAAATCAGAAGACAGCAACTCAGCAACACCATACATCAGCCTGTTCCAGGGAACAAGAGGCCAGATCTCCCCTACCTGAGTGATGACTACTTGCCCAGTAGACCTAGTGACTCATTTGCTGGGGGTTGACTTAATGCCTAGTTCATTAGTCCTACAATGTATTGTGTGTGTTAGACAATAAATAACTTGCTTTGTGCTTTTAAGCTGTTTATATCTTGCCTGAAGAATCTCTTTGATAGAAGTTCCCTGAAGAGAGTGACTCCCTGAGGGGGAGGGTTATGTAAGTAATCCAGAATAACAGACAAGAATAATATGATTAGTCATGTAGAAGAGCATTTATACTTCACACTTTAGATGGGTTAGGGGATTTCAGAACATAGTGGACTTTTTCAGCAGATGATATATATTTCAGAAATGTTCCACGTAGCTATAGCATTGAATAAATTATATCTGAATCTGAGTACAGAATCTGACCTCTCTAATGAGCCAAGAAACCTGGGAGACAAACCCAGTGTTGGGAAAATCAGTGCAGGGAGAAGGCATTGTGAATACTTACAATTCTAGGATAAGAAAATTAGAACAATACTTCCCAGGAAGCACATAAGAAAATAATGAAGCAAATGTATCTGGGAAAATTCTCGATCTAAATGACAAATGAATTAGTGAAACAGAATCTAAATTTCAAAGTCTGGCTTGTTGAAAAAGGAGTGAGAATGCTGGTGGGAGCTCAAAAGAAACACAAATTAATAACTTTTAAAATTACTCTTCTGATTCAGATGCCTTAAGTAATTTGTTTGATTGTGCTTGAAGGAACACACACAATATATGTATACAATAAAGTCTGAAAAAAACTAGCACAGAAGTTAGAGCAGACATTACCTGGATGGAATAATTTGCAATAAATTGAAGGAAGTTGCATAGTAAATTTGTTTCCTAATGCCAACGAAGTAGCTGGAGGACCAGAGAAGCTGAGGGAAGATGACCTTTGTCACCGGCGTCTCAGACCTTCTCTCTCTCTCGTATGTTGGGCATTTTCCTTGCAGTTTTTTTAAAAAATGTGCTTGCCTAGATAGTAACTTCCAAGGATGCTAAAACAGTGTTGGAAATAGAGTAAGAACTGTTCTTTACGGGGATATAAGATTCAAAGCTCTGATCATTTAGTAAGGGGTAACTTACAAAGGTTAGCTTTAATCATACAATCATAAAATAATTTAGATTGGAAAAGACCCTAAATATCATTGAGTCCAACCGTTAACATAGCACTGCCGAGTCCACTACTAATCCCTGTCCCTAAGCATAGACATCTTTTAAATACCTCCAGGAATGGTGACTTGGCCACTTCCCCGGGCACTCTGTTCCAATGCTTGATAACCATTTTGGTGAAGAAATTTTTCCTAATATCCAATCTAAACTTGAGGCCATTTGCTCTCATCCTATCACTTGCTACTTGGGAAAAGAGTCCAACTTCCACATCGCTACAACCTCCTTTCAGGTAGTTGTAGAGCGCAATAAGGTCTCCTTCTCTTCAGACNTTTCTTCAGACAAAACAAGCCCAGTTCCCTCAGCCACTCCTCGTAAGACCTGTGCTCCAGACCCTTCACCAGCTTTGTTTCTCTTCTTTGGACATGTGCCAGAACCTCAATGTCCTTGTAGTGAGGGGCCAAAAACTGAACACAGTATTCCAGGTGCAGCCTCAGCAGTGCCAAGTACAGGGGGACAATCATTGTCCTAGTCCTGATGGCCACACTATTTCTGATACAGGCCAGGATGCTGTTAGCCTTCTAGGCCACCTGGGCACACTGCGGGCTCATATTCAGCTGGCTGTTGACCAACTCCCCCAGGTCCTTTTCTGCTGGACAGCTCTCCAGCCACTCTTCCCCAAGCCTGTTGCATTGCATGGGGTTGTTATGACTCAGGTGCAGGACACAGCACTTGGCCTTGTTGATCCTCAAAACTGTTCTCAGCCTATTGATCCAGCCTGTCGTCTAGGTCCCTCTGCAGAGCCTTCCTACCCTCAAGTAGATCAACATTCATACTAAAGCTAATCGTAGCATCTCTGTATGTCAGTAGGGAGAGACAAACAAGCAATCCAGATAATTAACCATAATTTAACCACCCTGAATCCTCCTCTGGATGATCCTTTCTTTCACCATCCTTTATAGTTTATAAAGGGAATTTAGGGAGGCTAGCTTTATTCAGCTGCAGGGAGACTTTCAGAATATCCTTCCTTCTTTCTGTCTTTCATAAAAGGAACTGTTTGCTTTAATAACTTAAATTTAATAGAATTATGTTCCAAAGTAGAAGAAAAGTATCTTGGTCAGCATCACACACAGAAGTTCAGAGGCATGTGATAAGTAAAACTCACAATAATATGTTGAGATGCATTATGATAAGGATGACCTTATTACTATTTTAGATCTAGGAAAAAAAAATCTAAAAATTAATGAACTTCATCCACAGGCATGTAAACCGATGAACCAAAAAAAAAAAAAAGTATTTTTTAAAAAAAAAATTATATAAAAAATTAAATATCCCCTTTCCTCCCATGTCCTGTCAGCTATGCTAGTTTACCTAATAGAAGATGTTGTCACCACCTTCAGAACTGTTTCTACCCTTCCAGAAGCCATGGATGATTTCCCAATGGCTTAATGGAAAGAAGCACCAAACATGAACTAAGGGATTCATTGTGCCAAAGCAGGAATGGCTTTTATGTCAAATTCAGTAGCTGCAACTGTTTAAACTGATGGCTAAAATGAGAAAGTTATCATATCTGTAGCCCTTGATACATTTTTATTGCATATTTGTGTAAGTGCAAATGAAACTTCTTGCTCTGTCTGCAATTTAAACAAGAACCACCAAACCAAGGGTACTCTGAATTCTTTTCAAGATGTTGAGTCTGCTTTTTCTCTTATTCTTCAAGTGACTGGATTCTGACCTACTCAAGTCAGGAGTTCTGTTCCAGAGTTAGTGGTTTTGACGTTTATGTATTCCTTCATGAAAAACTTTCTGTAATAAGCTCTTGTTTGCCATTGCCTGAATGGGAAGTGAGACCTTTGAAATCAATTTCAGATAGCAAGCCTCCTGGTCAGAGGTGTGTATCTTGCTCTGCCAGACTGAACAATGCTTCAAACCAATTTCTTGTCCATTTCTGAAAGATTCCTCACAATTGAAACCGAAAAATAACACTAAATACTTTTCTAAGCTACAGATTTTCTCAGTGAACAATATTTCATTACAGTTAGCTACTACTGTTTGGTGGGAATTAAATATATACTGGCTGGGCTAAAACAGACAGTTTGAGAAGGCAGAACTGTTTTATTTACTATGCTCTTGAACAACATGATCCAATTATATATCAGGTGGGAGAAATATTTATCTCTATGGTTGTCTATATGCAAATATTTAAACAACTGTTTAACAGCTTCTTCTTGCAACTCATGGCAAAAGGAAGAGTTTTTCCAAGAAGTACAGGCCTTAAATGAGAACATATTGTTAAGCTGTGAAGTTAGAGGGATACATACTGTTCTGGTTTATACTAGTTTTACAAAAGTGTATTTCTGATAACTTCAGTGCAGGTATTTCCCTTTTCATCAGTTTAAGAGTTTGGAATAAACCACAAACCTTTAATGAGGTTTTAATGATCCACTTGGGGGAGCTAAAGGGTAATTTGTTTCCGAATTGATTATAGTAAAATGTTTGGGATGAAAAATTAAGGTACAGAAGACCATGTGAGCAAAACTTCCACTTTTTTGAACTCTGTGCTGGTTGTTAATACATACTAGCTTCTGGACCAAAGGGTCTCCAGTTCCTATAAAACCTCCAGCCACTTACAGAAAAAGACTCACAGATATAAACAGCTTAGCAGCAGACATCCATAATAGCATCAGTCATATCATGACTTCAATTATACACCTACAACATACATTGAAGACAACAGACACAATATGTAAGGCAGAGTTTGGTCCTTACTCTTACTCTAGATTTTTGTGCTAGTTCACATTAACTGGAATGTGACAGCAAGACAAGAAATTCGAGCATGCATTGGTTTTGCCTTTCAGTTTTTTTTGCTTCTCCTTTTCTTTAGATGCTGGTCTTGGGCAATACCTGCTTGTGCCTTATGCACCAGTTACTGTGTTAAAACACAGCTTTGCACCATCATTATGTTCTCCATTGCTCCAGCCTGGGACACACTGGGAACTGTTTCCCAGTATAAAGCTGTATCACCTACTTTATGTTATGCTGTATTGCCTGTGGTTACTGGTAGCCCTTTAACTGTTCAGGGAGTTAGGCACTAGTTAGAGGTAGAGATGCAGTATCTTCTATATTGGAAGGAAGAGCACAGCCTTTTGTCTGTGATAAGCAAACAAAATATGACATTAGGCGTCTCTCCAGGTAGGGATTGCCCTTAAGTTCAGATAAACTGACAATACAGTTGATTTCAAAAGCCACAGCAGATCCAAAGCTATAATCATCTATCTTACATAAAATGAAACAATTCAGTTTCAGACACATAACTTACATGAAAATTCCACTGGCAAAGCTGTACTGTCAATGTCTTCACTCTAACATTACAAAATTAATCTCATTCCAAATTACTCTGCATTGCAGTCCACATTAAAGATAATAGTTGCCCATACGTGGGCATCTAATTTGACTGAGTCACATAAATAAAGTTGCAAGCAAAAGTTAGAATTAAACAAAATATTTTGTGCCTTTAGCATAACTTATTAACTATACTTAAGGATTCCTTATATTTTGTTAGATTTAGCCAGAGCATGTGGAAAAAGTAACTGTAAGTATCTTTACAAGAAGTACTGTTACTAGGTACTTTAAAAGCAGAGATTTTATGCTTTGTAGCTATAAACTACCAAAATATATTTTTAAATGTCATTCAGCATCCTGAAGTGGTGACACAATCATGCTGATTGAATACCATGCTAAAAACAATGGCAAAGCAAATGGAAGCAAAGGGTATAGTCAACCCAGGTACAGACATGAAAGCTGTAATCATTTAACAGTACTTGATGACAGTATTTGTAGTGCAATTTGCTTTTGTGCTTTCTCTTTGATATGTAAGGGCAAGTACTGTAATGTATTTAGGAGGAACTACTGCTATAAACTTATCAACTTACATTAATTAATTCAATCTCCCAGATTTTTTTCACGAGGTCCATCGATGTATAGCCATTAATTAGAAAGGATTTGGTATAGTCACCCAGTTCAATGGAATCCAGCCATTCAGCCACAGAGGTGGGGTTGTAGCCATCATGACCAACCTGCTTCATCTGAAAAACAAGAATGAGTAAGAATTACTGATAATATTCATTAAACTACTTTCAGAACAGCAGTTATTCATATTATTTTCTTCAGATCAGAGTTATCCTATTCTTTGATCAACATTCTTTTAATGATTAATACAACATGAAACAATTTTATGAGAAAAAGCACTAATAAAACTTAGTTTTCAATGAATCTTTTTCTTATTTCAGCTTGCCTTTTAAACCAGAGTACGTTAAGAATGTAGCATGAGTTCAATTCTTGCTAGATATCAGAGAATCCATAAGTGAGGGAAGGCAAATGAGTGAGAAAGAGACATTATTAATATCCTGACTGCACGAAAATGTCAGATTTGCACCTAGGATTTCATAGAAGAGGAAGAAAGTAGACTGAGGAATGGATCTTTTAGTATAAAACTGCAAATGAAACATATTGCCTTGGTTATATTATTCCTAATTTATCTCTCCTACTAGGTTATCTGTTATTTTATAATGGTTGAAGCCACACTACATTTTTCTGCCCCCTGAGGAGGCTTAAAGAAGACTCTTTTGTCTACCTGGTCACATTTTTCATGGAAGTCCTGAGAATTTATTATATTTTAGATTCCTCTCTGTCTGCAAAGTTGCTTGAGATTGGACAATTGAACCAAATATTATTGGAATGGAATTGTCACAATGACTACACAGAAGTGCACCACCTGCATTCATATAGCAACACAGGCACAGAAAGCATAATCATATAAATCTTGTTTTCATAACAAACTAAGAAACACCACTGGCATCTTATTTTTCTGAATTTTGTTCAGCTATCAAGAAGTAAGAAGTTGCAAGATAAAAATGTATAAAGTCTCTACCTGTGCAGCTTCTTATGCCATACTTTTTAATGCATTTTAAAGTAATTTGCAATAGTGGCAGAAGTAGAATTAGAACAAAGTAGTAAAAATTCTGCAACAGCTTTCATTTTCACCAGTATAACGTGCATATCATCTTTCTACAGAAATGTAACTATCGCTAACTTGATTGATAAAACTGGTAAACTGTTAAGAAGATTTAGAGGTTTAGAAACCTTGTGTTTTGCATAGGATCTCCCAACTGTGCAAGAGTGACACTGCTCATGGTGAAAGCCAGCCTCCAATTTCTGCTTTCTTACTTTCTGAGAAACGAGGAAAGTGTGACAGAAACATAATGTTTTGAGCTTAAGTTAGAAGTGAGTGACAAAGTAATTTAAAAAGGAGATAATTCTGATCTTAATATCTTGCCTGAACCAATTTACTTCTTCCAGTTTATTTGAAATACGATTTGAACTGAGAGCAGAGAAAAAAATTAAAGCCACAGTAGTTTTCATCAATCTATCTGTTCAGATGCAGAAAGCCAGCATGCTATGATCTTGATCTTGGTTTCCTGCAGTATCAGAGAGGAGTGGTGCAGGCACACTGCATCATGGATATAACAGTTTACTCTTTGGTCTTTTGTTGCAGATTTTGGAGATAAAATATTAATGGAAATATTTAAATGATGTAGTGAAATCATTATCTGAAATCATAAGACACAAGAGAAATCACATACTTAATGGGAATTGTAGCCTTTCAGGGCTCTTCTGTAACAAAGGAGTCATATCAGAAAGTGACAGTTCAGTTTTGTTGTTGAACTTGACGTTTTGGAATTTAGTTTTATCCTAATTTAGGATGAAATTCCTAGATATCAAAAGCATGGCAAATTCTTCTTTCCTTGTCATTCATACTTACTTCAAATCTTAGATTGACAGTAGTCTGTTCAGCAGACTTCAAAAACATTTGACTCTGATAGCTCTGACTCCTGGGAAGCTTATTTCAAGAGCCAATTTGAAATGAGGTATGCTTAAACAACTGGCATTTGAAAAGAAAGGACCTGACAAACTGAAGAAAAATCTAACACAGAGAAGACATGAAGGAGATGTACAGGGCCCACAGGGAGCACATGACTTTTGAAAGATATAAGTTTTTTGGTTTTCTTTCTGTAGCAAAGAAAAGTGAAGCACCTTCAAAACAATTTTCAACATATCCAGATGGGGCATGTTATGCAAATTACTTCTTTTGTTTATTACTATTTGATATTTATGCTTAATAAATCCTGATTTAAAATGAGTGGTTTTTTGGGGTTTTTTGATCTTCTGATTGGGAAATCTCATGCAGTCTGGTCCACAAGTCTGGTAACCCATCCACCTCTATAAAAAACAAACACAGCATGGGAAGTTTCTGAATTCTCAATTCCCACTGGAGTTCTCCATCAGAAGAGTTGTTAAAATAGATATCGCTCTACTACAGTGTGTTGCAAAGAGCTGCAGGCAGGAAAACACAGGTGAACAATCCAATAAGCAAAAGACTGAAAACAATTGAAATGTATGTGACAATTTCACTCTGGATTTGGTGCCAATAAGACAAAATTGTCATCAGGTCACTCGAGAGCCTACATGAAAATGCACTGGCCTGTTGTCAGGCAGCAGCAGGCCCTGCAAACATTTTCCTCTCCCTGCGCTAGAGATTTGGCTGCCTGTGTTCAAGGCCACATTGGGGATCATTCAGCTGAATCAGACCTGTGTGAGAAAGAGTAGTGAAAAGCCTGATCAGGGCCACCCCACCTTCTGCAGGAGCTGTATGTGAGCTCAGGTCCATGGCCCCAACACTTGTCTGAGCTAAGCCATAGGTACATCTGTGCCCAGCCATGCACCTTGCTGATCCTCACCCACCAACTCACCCTTCCAAATCGACCTTGTCCTGTCCTCATCCCTATGGATTTGCCCTGGGACATGGCTGTCTGTGGTCACTGCCACCATCCCTGAACCACTTGCATTGTGTGAGTGCTCTCTGTCTGCCCCACTGTCCCCCCCTTAGCTCCCGGCCCACCAGCCCTGATGGGGCAGCCCCCTCCTGCTGCAGAAAATCAGCTTCAGAACTAGAATATTTGTCAGCAATTTCAGCAGAAAAGCAGTGGTTGTTTTTTTTTTGTCACGAACCAAGAATCAATCTCTTATCTAAAACAGATTTTCTAAAATGTGTCTAATATATGAAAATTAATAAACTTTCAGTATCCGTCCTCTTGTATGGAAAGTTTTGTTCTGTTTGTTAGTAACATCAACTAGCTTATTAACTGTCATTCATAGCTGGCTGAATGTTTTCCTTTCAAATATTTACTGACAGAGAGATTGGTTATCTAGATGTGATAGTATCATTAACAGTATCTGCTTTTCACATAAAATGTTATGGAGTTTTTAAATAAAAAAGAACAAAACCTCTTTGAAATATACATCTGGAAG
This sequence comes from Aegotheles bennettii, assembly GCA_013398125.1. Taxonomy (NCBI): domain Eukaryota; kingdom Metazoa; phylum Chordata; class Aves; order Caprimulgiformes; family Aegothelidae; genus Aegotheles; species Aegotheles bennettii. The sequence goes on along the minus strand of VZRW01006790.1, from coordinate 45,846 downwards.
TGCTGCTCCTTTACTTTATTAGAGCTCCAGTTTAGTTGCATCTTATCCTAACCCTCATTAACAGGTCATAGCTCTTGGACTGTGTATGTTTTTTTTTCTATACTGCACCATGATCTCAGGCTCCTCTCACAGATCATTTACACCCTGTAGGCTTCCCTGTTGGTGCTATTTGCTGACTGATTTTCTTTTTCAAAAAAAGAAAAAAACATTTCTATCTTCTGACCGTATTTCAAAGTATAATATTTCAATCATTTTGCACTAGTTACAACACATGCACCAGTGGTGTCAAACATCTAAGCAGCTATGTGCATACTGTTTGACTCAGAGCAGTATAAAATCTCTAAGCTCCAAGTCCTGAAAACCTTTCAAATATTAACTGCTCATAAATAGGGGTGGTATTGTTCTTCCACAGACACCGCTACTAGTTCATTTGGCTGTTATCATTAAAGAACAATTTTGCTGTGAGTTGTTTCACTGTAGATGATTTTAGTGTGAATGCTAGGAGTGAAGACCATAGGACTTAGAGAAAAAGAAATGTTTAAGAAAATATGATATAAACTAAGCATGGAAGAAGACACAAAGCATAGGAGATTTCTCTCCTAGGTCCTATTGATCTATCACCAGTATAATTTCATTTGAAATGAATAGAAAGCAGAAGCCATAACGAGCTGTTTCTCATAATAAAATAGTAATGTCAAGTAGCATCCTAATTGGTTCAGAAATCCTTTACAAGAAACCGTCAGTCTTTTTACAGATGCATCACTGCTATATCTGTATAGTATTTTATATTAGGATAGTAGGTATTTGAGTTTTTGTCTCTGAAAAGTAGTCAAATAAACATGAACAGAGCTTTGAAGTAATCACATATGCACCAGAAGCATCAAGGTGAATTCAGTAGCATAGACTATTACCAGTTTTCTCTGATCTTCTCAGACAGATGAGGTCCTAATGCTATTTTCTCCACAGGTAGTATCACTACCTGGTGGATCTCAACACTGTGTGTATTAAAATCAAGCTTTTTATCTGCTGTATAGGGAGAAAGAGATGGCTTGACTTTCACAGCTTTTTAAATGATGGCTATGATTACAGTGAAATTACGCTTGCGTTGGTTTGCAAGAAAGATCCTTTTAGCAAGCACAGAATGCTTTCTTTTAAACTGCTAGACTAGCTGAGAGATTTAAGCATCACTTTGGGAAGTTTTATGAAGCTATCAACTACCAATGTGAGTAATTCTGGATGACTGTAATGGGGGACGTATCAGTTCTTTTTTTTCCTGTCTCTGAGTTATCTGTTGTATGTTATGTACTTTACAAATGTGATCAGTTGGACTTATGTTGTTGGAAGAGGAGATCATTCCTCCTCTGGAGCAGTGAAAGAAAGGGCTCAGAAGAGTGACACTTCTGAAGACCACAGGGCCTGGCTGGCACAGGGCACCATGTGCCTGCAGCGCCTGTGCAGAAATTGAGCCTGTGGTCAGGGGTGGAGAGGTGGCTCTCATGTGAGACAGGTGTAACTCCCAAAGGACCTGAGAAGACTTTGCATCTGCTGCTGTTGAGAAAGCCACTGAGTGAAAACAGGAACCTGACTGCCACACAGTGTGTGAGGAAGAGCTGAATATAAAACTTTTGGTTTTCTAGTCTCTCTACCTTGTCACATATTAAAAATGTCAACTATTCAAGCTTGTGTTCTAATAATGTTTGACTTTTCTTTCCGCTCATCAAAAGCCTTCTGTTTTCTTGTGGAGCTTACTATAAAAAGACAGTATATGGACGTTCACTTCACAGCACTGCCTGATTTGGGATCCTGCCCCAGTGGTAAATCCAGAATACCATGAACTGAGTTCAGAGTTTCCTACCTAAGATTGCCAGCATTGCAATAGGCACCCTTCCTACCCTTTTTGCAGTTGGAATCTATCTTCTGAATTTAAAGGAAAATAGATGTGCAGAGCATTTTTATTTGGTCTGGAAAAGTTTAAACTGATCCAGATGACTGAAAAGACCTATTTCTTCATCAGATACAATGTCTGAGACAAGGGAAGAACAGATCTCAATCAGTATTACTGAGGATGATCAGTGCAACAGTTCAGGACATTTCAATTGCATACAATGTAATCCTAAGAAGACCTAAATTTGGAATTTGTGGACGAAGTGGAAGCTATGGCCTTTGATCTCAAGAGTTTCTATGAGTATCATTTCTAAAAGCATTTCTGTGGATATTTGTTGGCACTTCAGTGCATAGAGCTAGAGCTCTACAGACATGTTTTAAAAAACTGGATATTAGCTCAGACTGACATCTCTAAAGTCAAACTGTCATCCTTTGCTGGGTTCTGAGTCGTTCTGCCTGTTTCACTTTAGATAGCATGCTACTGACTGCACCTTTAGTTTTTTATCCCACTCAGGGGTTGAACTAGTGGTGATCTTTTCGGCCTAACAGTACTATGGTTTGGTGCCACAGTACGATTTAAAAGTAACTTTGCATTCATTTGCTCTGCAGAATAGTCTGGGTATGCACTACCCAGCTTTCTTTTTGGAGGAAAGCAAACCAGAAGATCAGCACCAGTCATGTAGCAATCACTTTTCAACCTCTAATAGGGACACAAAGTTCTGAATCAAGTGGTTGACAACCTTACCACCTTCAAGGTGAGAAAACACACGTGCACACATGGACCAAATGGTGGAGGTACACCTCTGTATTTGCTGTCAACTGCCTTTAACTCTTCATGACTCATATAATTTCCCTCCTTGATGCTTTTTCTGATTTAATTGCCGTACTTTCTGTTGCCTAGCTCAGAACTGTTTACTGAATTTCTTGTTAATTCTATAACAATTTTATTATCATCTACCTTTTACTAATACTATTTTTTTTATCGTCAGAAAACCCATCAGTCTCCTCAGCTTCATGGAAGATCCCCCGGGGGTGCTAACTCGAGCTCCCAGGAAATGATGTTGTTCAACAACCTGTGCTATAAGAAAGCTGAAAGCTTCATAATAGCAGGATAACCTGGTGTCAGTATCAAGAAGCTGCTGACCTCATGACTGCTGTGAGGAGTCCAGAGGTATCTAACTATGCTTCTGTGCAGTGACCAGTGGGCCAGCTGCACCAGCAGCAATCAGAGACAGCTGAAGAAGGAGACAAGGCCAATTCTGAGGAAGAAATGCTGCTTCCATGGATAGGAACTCTTATGTACCTCATTCTTGCAGAGCCTTTCTAGATGTTCAAGTTGCAACACACTGTGGTGACTGCTGGAACCTCTTCTGTTCTTCCCACAACTGCAAGTGCTGCTCCTGCCACTTTTGTTAGGCTACACTGACCAGTTTCTGTCATTGCCAGTCTAAGGTGGGCTGTGCCAGCCCTCAGGAAAATGCTTGTGTCATTAGACACTACGGTTTCTGGCTTTTGTTTAATGCTGGATATCTTTCTAGCAAGTGTGTTCTCTGGGGCTGGACAGCAGTGATTATGAGCCATGGGCTGTTTCATACAGCATGTGACAGAGTTACAGTTAAACAGGGTACTTGCTCTGTTTCTGGGTATATATGGTCTCATGACATGGTGATACAGAGGGTGCATAACATTTCCCATGAGGCAGGCAGTATCCAGGTGATGGTAACACTATTGCTGCTCATAGAGGAGATGCTTGTGTTCTGTCTGAATACAGTGCTGGAATTATGGATCATACGGGTATCAGAAGCCTTGGATGACCTGAAAATATGTTCATAAATATGCTTCAATGAGCAAAGGTGTGAGACAACTGAGTGGTAGTCTTTGTGGTTTGTAGCTGCCTGTGGACAGGCTGCAGATGGGAATGTGGATCCCATTAGTGGCTCTTACGGAGCTCATGAACACATGAAGGTTGAAAGCCTGGGGCAGAACAGCCACACCAGCAAGTACTCCCAGAAAGCAATTGTCTGTGTCTTCTTTCTCGGACAAAAGGATGTGCAGAAAATCTAAGTCAGCTCATTCAGGTTGTCATTCTCATCTAGTTGCCATAGAAAGAGAATAGTGCTTCCTCTCTTACAGCGTATTTCCTTGCCTGCTGACTATACTCAGAGCAGGCAGTAGGCATTGCGGAGTCAACCACAAACAACAAAGTATAAAAGAAACAGGAAGAGAAATAAGACTTACTGTATGGGCAATGGTGGCAGGACCAGTGACATGCTACTGTTACCTACATCATACAGATAAATTACAGTGTGCCATGTCTGTAGTGGTTCACTGATAGGCTCTCTTAAGAAGGAGAATGTTTGGGAGAGTGCTTTCATCAGACAGTTTTGAAGCACATGCATGGAGAATGCATTTGGTCTATGGGACCAGTCTAAATCTAGTCTGAAGTAAATACCCTGAACTACACAGAGGATATATCTGCCTTATTTTACTGATCGATTTCTATTGTGCTGCATTACTTAAATAATGTAGACAATGTCTTTTCATTTCAGAGCTGAAAAGTTTGTGTTTTATGCTGGATGTTGGTTAAACAAGGAACTGCTGGGCAAACTCAAGTGGAAAAAAAGAATCTATGGATCATGGAAGGAGGGGCTGGTCACTTGGGAGGAATATAGGACGGTTGTCAGAGGATGTAGAGAGGCAATTAGGAAAGCTAAGGCCTCCTTGGAACTTAACCTTGCAAGTCAGGTCAAGGATAATAGAAAGGGCTTTTTCAAATACATAGCAAATAAAACTAACACTAGGGGCAATACAGGCCCACTGATGAATGAGGTGGGTGCCCTAGAGACAGAGGATATAAAGAAGGCAGAGGTGCTGAATGCCTTCTTTGCCTCTGTCTTTACTCCTGCAGGCTTTCCCCAGGAGCCCCTGATCCCTATAGCCCCAGGGTGTCAGGACGATGGAGCAAAGCTGTTTACAGTAATGACCAATGATAGGACNTGGAAACATTCAAACCCCGCCTGGATGCGTTCCTGTGTGATGTACTCTAGGTGACCCTGCTCTGGCAGGGGGGTTGGATTAGATGATCTTTCGAGGTCCCTTCCAACCCCTAGGATTCTGTGATTCTGTGATTCTAACACTTTTTTGTGTCTTCATGGATAAAGGTCTTGTAAGCAGTGCAATGATAAGGTGAGTGGCCTCCTTTCAAATCAGGAACATAATTCTGAGACATTAGAAGGAGGAAAAACAGCAGGGTAGAAAGTACTTCCTTTGAATTCTGTTTTTCATGCTTACTTCCAGTGGACCAGTAATAGCCAGAAAGGGTCACAAATGTTCTGATTCCCACTTTGCAGCACTTCCTAGTTTGGACACTGTCTTTAGTTGGAATCGTCTACCTGTTAGCTGTGTTGAGTGCGAGGGAATTGCCAGGATTCAAACCAGCTTGCTAAGCTCTGGGATGTCTAAGCCAATATCAATATAGCAATAGCAAACATACGATGTGGTCTTTCTCTGTTACATACACAGCACAGTTAATGTGCACATGTGCAGTAGTTCTGTTTTCTGAAAAGCCAAACTTGCTGTGCTTGCACAAGAGAGTGTTACATATGAGTAATAGATACAGCACTTTTTGGAAGCACGGTGTTACTGCTCATATAACACTACTCACAGAGAGCATGTGCTCATAGCCTGCTCATATCCTACTTGTCTGGTTCTGCAAAGCACCCAGGAAAGAGGCTGGCTGCCTGCACATCAATGCTACAAGATTCCCAAACTTGCTTTGTGCTGAGACCTCTCCATGGAGGAAGGAACAAACTGCATACTTTAAGAATAGCTCTGAAGCCAGGAGAAAGCTGCTTTCAGCTAACATCTTCCTTCCATCTGTCAGATGAGAGAATGTGTTCCCGTTATGTGCTGGGAGAAGAAGCCATACACTCAGCATCCCACACAAAAACAATCCTTTTTCTCATCTAAGCGCTCAGATAAGCTACAATAATTCTTATTTTCAAACATATTTTAGCTTTTGAGAAACCCATTAAGAAGTCACTTGCACATAGTTTTTGGATGTCAAAATAACTTGACAATGCTCCTTAGGTTTCCTATGTCACCTAAGTGTGGCTACAACATTGTGTAATGACAGCTATGATTTTCTTGTTCAATTAAGCATAAACCACACACAATTTTCTCAATATTAAATTTTTCTCAAGTCCCTGTACTTGAAATTTCAGTATCTTTTTAGACATTGTCTCTACCCGTCAACATGTCTGAACTCCCTTTTAATAAAACACATAAAATCTTTTTCCAAACTTTTATTTATTTTATTCTTTTCACACAAAAAAAAATCTTATATGCAATATCAAAGTCTACTATGAAATTTGCTCTAAGACTGATATCATGTATAAAATATTTCCATTTCAAGAATTAACTTTACAAATGATATTTCTACTGGAGTGTCTTAACCTTATCTAATAATAATAAGCCATAAAGTGTTCTATTTAATATTGATGTGAAACTTGAATAACTTAAATTACATTAGTGCGAGATGAATTTGGGCTACTAGCTCTAATCTGTCAAGGGTATTTTGAAAAGCAGAAATCTAACTGAAAGATTTCAACTCTATCTCTTACAAACATACGAATTTACCCTCTTATGAAATGTTCTCAAATAAAGAATCATCAGGGGAAAATATTTTGAGAAATCTGGGTAAACATACCTTTTTATACTGGTTAAACACTGCATAGGAAACTACAATGATTAATTCATCTATATTTGGACGGATGTGTGGGGGTTGTATCCTATTTAAAACTACTTCAGGGTCTAGAAAGTGGTTCCTAAACAGGTTACTGGTGTTTGAAATAAAGACATTCATCATTCTTTAGGAAGTCATCAATGATGAATAAAAAATGACAGTCTTTCTTTTCAATCACTAAGTGCCTTTTGCATTTCCAGACTGCAGATATGAATACTGATGAGAATAACAAAAAGAGCTTTAAAAAAAGAGTATTTTAAAACCTTGACAATAGATTTGTTGCTTGATTTTTACCCTCTAGGCTTATTCAATACTGCCCGAGTATGCGGCTCTAAGAAAGCATGGTTCCATAAATGTTTTTTAAAGCACTAAATTTCCACTTCAAAATCTGAGTTAAAAAGTATCACAAGACAAAAAACATTAATAATACAACTATAAATAAAACAAAGAATTTTTATCTAATGAGATTCAAATTAGTGACTCCAATTCTAGTTTGAGACCTTCAGATATATAGACGGTGTGCACAATTTTGAATGCATGATGATAGAGCTGAACTTATCAACAAAAAAAAAGATATACAGAAATGTTTCACAATTCCTTGCAGGATGTGAAAGATTTTTAGATCTTCAGCAAGCTGTTGTAAATACAGAAAGGGTGGGTTACATTACACAAAACTTACCATGATCCCGGTTTTCGAGCCCCATAAACTATTCCGACAGCTGTGCCTTCAAGAGACTTCGAATTTGAATAGGAAATTATGTATTTGTACTATATAAGCTCTCCTGCATTGCTGAGTCTTTTAAGTGAAGAAATGTGATGCACAGTTTCAGCTTTTGACTGCCTTTGTTTTGGTGTAACATTCTTACATCAAAGACACATTAAAAACCTGGTCCTTATGGACTGTTTTTTCTATCTCAACAGGGAAGTTGCTAAAGACTACCTCACTGTTATTAAGCCCATGCTTCAAGCTATTCTGTGTTACTTAATTATCTTTGGTAACTGCATAAACATCTTGCTCTCAACTGATTTCAAGAGTATCTCTAGATCTCTAGTTAAACCTTAAATATCTGTGGCAATTCATCAAATGCTACTATACCCTACTACTTGTAACATTTATCTCCCTTGTCTAATAAGGTATATGCAACACTATTGTCTTTAATAATCTTTTGTGTTTCAGAGCAGAGACTTGTACTGTAGTATATATGGATTGATGCATCCAGATACAGAAATGGTTCACAACTTTTAATTTTTCCCATACAAAAGAAGCCCTTGTTCTCTTTTACAAGTGATCCATCCAGTAAGCCATGATGCATCGAAAAACCTCTTCCAGGAACGTCAGCCTCATGCTCTAGTCTGAAAAGCCCTTTAATAACTCTTCTCATTCTCTGATATTATCAAACTGAAATCAGACTGATCTCTATTTATCTCAACTATTCTACACATCCTGCTCCCAGAACACTCCACACACTTTACACTAGGTTTTATTCCTGCCCTAGTATCTTGCACTAAACATATGCATCACATGTGGTAGGCTTCTGAGCCTTACTGGTGACTACTTCTCCTTATTCACTCTCCTTATGCAGCTTTCCAAAATCAAATAGTAAGTTTTCATGCTAGGCCCACTATGTCTCTTGTCTGGAATGATAGTAGAAGCCCCCACTGACATATTCTGGTACTCAAAATATAAGAACAATCACTTTCTATCACTGATTTTAAAACCTGTAGTCTAAGTCAGCTTGCACCATGAATGATTGCAAAAATCACTGCAAGTTATTCTGTCCACAGAGTGAGAAGCAAACTTCATGTACACAGCAGTAAATCAAACATTAAGCCTGCAGGAACTCTGCATCTTTCATGAAAGGCAGGTATTAGGAAAACAATGTTTCATCCAAGGCTTTTAAGAATACTTGTATAAGGGGCAAAGTATTTTCAGGCCAACTGCTATGTAAAGAAACATCTGGGATTCATTGACAGCCTTATATACACGTACATAATGATAGTATATAGACAGAACAAAAAGCCAAAAATAAGTAAAATAAATTCTAAACAGCCATCACTTCAAATTAACGATTTTATTCTTTGTTTTGTTTGTCAACTACATTTATACAAAATGAGTCCAATGCAATGACATTATGCTATGCCACATTTGCATATGCAAAAAACATGTCTACAAAAACAGTAGAGAGTTATGTTTATCTCCATTCAAAAAAGTGTTTTAAGTAATGTGAAAGCTATAGGTGTTAGCTTGGATAATAAAAGAAAATATACCTTTGGGAGAAGCTGGATTGCTTGGAGTATCCTCTGTCTGTGCCCAGAGTTAAGGATTCCTATTTCCAAGAGATCCTGGTCCTCCATTACATTACTTCCCTAAAAATGGAAGAAAAGAGTAGAATAAAAAAATAGCAGATGCCTTCAATAGCCTGAACCAAGCCCTTCTGTTGTGTTTAACTTATAGTATCTGACAAGAATAATAAATTATTGATGATTGCATTCATTTTCACAATGACAAAATACAGTGGAAGGTGCTTGAACTCATGGATAATTATTATATATTGCTGGAAGTGAAGAAATTGTAGCTTTCACTCAAGCCAAATACCAGATATGAACCTTCTTTCATTTGATTGAAAACAAGGACATGACCAGAGAAATGTTCAGAAACTTCATTATTTCGTTCCCCTCCTACCTCACCCAGCTATATATGATGTTCAATTCTCTCCATACTTAGCACAGGATAAGATAAGCAGAGTAGATGAGGATAAAATTATTTACTTCCTTGTTAGTAAACTGGTGAAGAAACCAAAGAGAGAGAGCGGTATCAACAAACCCCATAGTGTCCCCATTCCCTGAATTCGACTGTACTAGTGCAGTCCTAACTTCACCCATCACTGCTCTTATCTCCCTGCTTCCAGGCAGGTCAAATAACTCCTAACAGGCAAAGAGCTGAAAAAGACCATCTGTTCAAACAATTGACAAAATAAGTGCCCACAAAAGCCCATAAAATAAGACCCCACAATTCAAGCCTCTATTTTTACGAGTTCCTACTGGTAGGAGTGGACCTATAGCTCTACAAACAGGGTAACATGACTCTTAAGTTCAAGGAGTGTGACACCACCTCTACAGTAAGTCCAGCATTTGAAGGTTGAGGTACTTGATTATTTGGCAGTGACCATTGAAAATCACAGGAGGTACAAAAGTAGTTCAAAAAGTGAATTGAAGTCAGGGATCAACCCAAAATGTTTCAAAGAAGGTTGGAAATCTTGTATTGGTTTTGTAGATTGCCTTGTGGGGGGTTTTTGTGTGTTTTGGTTTGGTTTTTGTTTTTTGTTTTTTGTTTTTTTCTAAATTTTATTTTTAAAAAGCTTCTAATGATTACAGTTGTGAACAAATCCTGAAAAAAAGATATGATCGGTCTGAACTCCTACCCATGTTGGAGTCTCAAGACACTAATTTTCTAGAAGCAAGAATTCTTATTATTTATACTCATTTAACATCATCATGAAATAGACTTTATGTGAGCAAATCCATAAAAAGCTTCATCTTCACCTTTCCATTTGGCTTGCTGCTTCTGACTCAGTAAAGCTCTTAAGCAGCAGCAAAATGAAAAGCTAATAGGCTCATAATAGAACATGCTTAAATACGTTGCTGAATCAGGGTTTAATAATGGATATGAATTCTTTCTGAATACCAAATCTCCTGTCCCACAATAACATAGCTTTCTTACAAAAAGCACACTGGAATATGCAATACTTTACCCTGTTCAGCTGCTAAATCTTAACTCTTTTCAGATGGACTGATTAGTTTACAGATGTACTCTTGAGGTCTCTCAAGTGCTACTCTGCAGAGTATGCTGCAAAATCTAGGGGAGGTCTTTTTAAGGCAACCACGAAAACTTTGCGAAGCTATTACATTTAAAATTATATTTCACAGTAAGTGGTATGATTCAAGACTAAAAGTCTGTAAATCATATTCTGAAAGAAGTTGTGTGCAGCATTCAGAGCAGGGGCAGGCAGAGACCTGCTCTAAGGGGAGAAGCTATGCAAACAAGTCCTTTTAAGTATATGTCATGTTGTAAGAGTGCACGCAGCCCAGGCTGTGAAAACAGTGATGGTGATGAGCTGGGGTAAATACCTCCTTCAACTCCTTGGTAAGCACATACAAAATATAATTTCCCCTTTCTTCCCTTTTCCTGTAAATAACCTAAAGGAGATTGTAAACTTAGAGGGAGAACTGGGGAAAAAACTCCTACATTTTGGGCTGGATTCTCCAGCTGCTGGAAATAGCTGGCATAAATAGATTTAAGCAAACTGAGCCAACTGAGGATCCAGTCCAAAACAAAGACTATACATTTTAATTAATTTTAATAAATGCAGCTATTTTTTTTACAGCTATTGCTTTCACTTAATTTCAATGTTTTTCAGATTTCACCTTTCATCACTGAATAATGCTTGCACAAAATCACGGTATACTCATCACTGAGCTACCACACACTGTTTACTGGTGTCAGTAACCTTGGCATCCAGCTTCAAATATTGCTATGTTTAAAACCCAATTCAACTAAACCTTAGGTGTAGGAAAAATCCTGTCTGCACAAAGATCCCACATAGCACAGACAGCTTTATTTTATTAATTATTTACTATTGTTTTTTCCTTTGTATTCATTCATTTATCGTATTTCTTTGCAATTGATATTATATATTTTTAAAAGTATGTCAAGATTACAAAGTAAAATATTTAAAATGCAGGGAAGCCTGGAATTCACGTTGCCTCCTTGTCTTCTGTCTGAGAAGTCAACAACATGGCCTCTCAGTGTGCTCAGGTTTTGGAGCTTTGCCTGTGTGTTACCATCACTGTCAATAGTAGCAGACACTAGTCCTGTAAAACTCTCCATTGTCTCCTGCCATGGAGCTAAACCAGCTCCTCATCTGCCCATAAAATCAAACCAAGAAATTTTAGATAGTATATACCCACTATTGCTTAGCATACAGGAGTAAATTGATACTAGTAGAAAGCTGTTGTCTGCTTTGCAGACATGTCTGTGAAGAGAAGAAAAACAACTCCTTTTACCCTTATCTCCCTGGTGTCTGCTCCCAATCTCCCCTCAATCTCAGTCCCTGATTCTTTTTTTACCTGATTCCTCTTTTGCTCCTCCAGTCTCAGTCCATAGGCTCCTACCTTGAGAGTGAGGAAAACCTCACTTCTGTAGCAGATCAGAGACAGGAGGAGAAGTTTCTCCCTGCTCTTTTCTCCATGCACACATTTATTATAAGCTGGGCCAAATTTAACCTCAATTAACTTTACAGAGATGATATGGAAAATGTAATTAAAATTAATATTAATACAAGAATAACTTTTAACATTATTGCAGCCTTAAAAATATCTGACCTATGTTAACTGAAACATTCACCAAAAAGAAATTATTCTAGTAGACACCTAAAGAATTTGAGTCCAAAGATTTAATTTTGATATACTTATATACAGAACAGGTTCTTATAACAGGAAATATGGGACAGCAATCTCTACTGGAGTTATTATGCTTTTATTATGTAATAAAAATGTAAGAGGCTTTGTGATATCGTGGTTTCTTAAGTCTATAAGAAAAGCAATAAGAATATGTCAAAATTGCTTATACTAGGACAGATTCAGATCTCATTCACTTCAGCTTTCACTGTTGAATTTCCTGTCTTGTTGATGCATAAGAGATAGTCTTACTTATGAATTAGAAAGATTCTGGTTCTGAAGTTCCAGTTAGGAAGGAGTGTAGCTGACCTCCCCTGAGATTTGTGATTCTACACAGCTCTGAGGAATATCATAATTTTTCCCTGTAAGCACATACAGGAAGCCAATGTCCTGAGTAAGAAGGCAGTAGTTTCACAGAACAGTTGGGCTCAAGAAGGAAAGAAAAACGACTCTGCATGTGGGAGACTGGAGGCATATGAAAAACAACAAAATTTAAAACATCCCAGTAATTCTGCCAAAATCTGAGGTAGTTCCTATAAATAAGTTCAGAACAAAATACATAATGGTACACTATGAGATAAAGATTTTACTGACATTTATTTGTGTGGTTCCACACAAAATTACCTTTGGCACTCTCCAACTGAAGTTAATATAGCTTTCTCAAAAATGGTGGGTTAGACGTTTATACCAAATTCCAAATGTAGGTAAGTACAGACATATGTATACAGAATCTTTAGAAAACTATTTAACCTGGAGTATGTCAGATTTATAGCAAATAAAAAAATCAATATATCTATTAAAAATACAATAAACAGATCGAATTACCTCTAAAATCCTATCAAAACAAAAGATTCATAAACTTGTAGACATTTACTGTCAAAACAGAACAACTTTTAAGGATCCTAAAAAAAAAAAAAAAAAGAAAGACCAATACACATTTTGTTCCTGCAGGAACCAAAACACTTTGAAGATTTTACCTGAAGATAATAAAATATGGTGATTAGAAGAACTTACTAGGATGGCAAGCATGACTGTATGTTTCTCATTGCCCTTCTTTTGTACCTATGTTTTAAATCTTTCTCCATATATTTTCTGTGCATAAGACCTATGGTGAAAAGTTCCTATGCCTGGTTCTGTTACCTAAGTAAAACAAAAGTGGTACAGAAGCTTTTAAACAACTGAAAGATATATCACTAGACTTATCTATCTAAAAACTCAAGCACTGAAGTTGGAAGAGAGGGGTTGTGGGGAACAAACCACTTGCATATGCTTTTTGATCTTATTCTCGCTCTTCACCTTGGCTAATAGATTGAAACCTGATAAAAGTTGGAGAGAGATTTCAAAGATTTTCATTGCAATCAAAGCTCTGGAAAAAATCCCTCTATGGAGAAGTAAATGCATATGTGATGTAGGTTTTACTTGAAATAAGTAGTATTTAGGAGAAAGCACACAGAGAGCAGAGACACTTGTTTTAGGGAAAAAGAGCACAAGAGAAACCACAGAGACACCTGTAATGACACAGGGCTCACAGGACTCCCAAACAATGAGAGCTAAGGCAAAATAAATCTCTGGTAGCCAACAGGCTGCCCTTGAGACACAGGCCCATTAGATGGATGAAAGGGATGAGAAAATACTCCTACACCCTTATCTTCGTGAGAATTGGCTACAGGCTGGTTTCAGTCTTGGGCCCTAAACCAAAGCGAGTTTTAATGAAATTCACCTACTAAGGCTACATTAACATACTAAAAACCACACCCACTGGCTGGGATGCCCCCTACTCACAAAAACCCCTCCTCTCTGAGCACGCATGGTGAAGTCTTTGAACACTAACTGTAAATGGAAGAGAGAAATTAATTGACCAATCATGTATACAAGTGATAGAATATTGTTAATGTTAAATTAGGATTACGTAATTTCTGTCTATAAAAGTAGCCTCTATGCTTCGGGGAGCTGAGCTCCTTTTTCTGCATAGATCCTTTTTCTGCACAGAGCTGGAATAAAAGCAAATATTTCAACTCTGTGTGGATCAACTTTGCGCATCAGGTACTGTACCCGCTTTTGGGACAACACATGTATCACTTTATGTAAACTGAGTGAAAACTGGCTGATAAAAGAAGAAAAATACAAAATTAATATTGCATTTGATGTTTTTTTTCTGAAAAAATGTTTCTGAAGAAAATATTGCAATGCAAGAAATAGAAGATATGGGAGAGTTCTGGCTATAGGCTGGCAATACCAATTAACCCAGGTTTTTCTTGCTCATCTATGTCAGCTAGAGGAGGAAAAGTAATGAACCTGGTACCTAAAGCTGTGCAACAGTTGCTACCCACCAGGCTGAGTGGAATTCATTTGCTGAGCAGCCATTATTGAGATCAAGTTCAACTGGAGACTCTGACTGAAGTCAGAGATAGAAAACTGAGACCAACAGCATCAAAGAGCTCTATTGTTCCTTATTGCTTCCACACCAAATGCATAACTGGGAAGGAAGGGAGCAGGCATTTTATACCAATCGGAACAAGGACTGTTATGAAGCACATCCTCAACGGCTCACTTAAACCAGTCCCCTCTTAATTTCAAATTGCTTGGCTTCTCACTCATCTAATCCTAATATCCTTCCAAACTGCATCCCCTTGAAATAGTTGACATCTAAAGTCTCTTCTGGCTGGAACAAACCAAAGACATCTCACAAAATGGTTAAGGACACATTGAACAACCAGGACTTTTTCATTATCTAAATCACATGTCAGAAGGTTTATAAATTTCCATCAGAACATAAATTTTCCACAAGGTAAAAGAGTTTATTTCTTAGAGACTTGCAAGAAATGACTAGAGAAATGTAGTTTTCAGTAATGAAAACTGCTTCTTATTAATGCAAAATTTTCATGCCATGTGTCACACATTTCATTTCCAAACAAGAACTGGCAAACAATCAGAATTTAGCAAGCTTCAGTAGGTTGCCTCTCACTAGTATTGCTACTTTTAACATGAAAACAAGATCTGTAAGAATGATTATTGAGTGAAATGCTTAACTTGAACTTTGAGGTCAGAAAGATTTATCAGATTCCTGGAGATACTGCAGAAATTATTTCGCCTACAAACCTGACAACATTATGTTAGAAAAATCCCCTGCAGAAGCATGAAATTTTGCCCTGGGGAAAAGAGATTGATTATAAAATATGTCAGGAAGGAAGGACCGGGCATGTTGGAAAATAATCATTTGATAATGTTCTTCCAAAATTATTTTGCTTTTACACTACTGATACTCATTCTCAATCCTCACCTTGCTCTACTGTCAGTCTTTTATGATTTATTAGCAACTAAAACCCCCACAAAACCAAAGAGAAAACTGGAATAAGGTTTTCCATATTACTGTCACTTTGTCAGGAAGTAATAATAAACTGCTAATGAAATGCTAACTAAAAAAGGCCATTTCACCCATAGGTAAGAGTGAAGTGATAGCAATTCAGAGCCCTAATGTACAAACTATGCATAAATATAGAAGGTGTTGTAAGTAGGGTCAGTTTAAAAAGGAATCCCAACAGACTCATAGTCCCTCCCTACCTGTGTTTTGAAGATCTCTCTCTGGTTCACATTCAGCTCTTCCAGAAGTGAACCTGAAGTAACCAGTGCCATCAAAAGCTTTTCAAATATTAATATTCAAATGATCATATTGTCACAGACATTTCACACAACAGTAATACTTAATTAAAATAGAGTGATTATTAAACAATACTGATAGCTGGGACAAGGATCCTTGTAGGAATAATTTCTACTATTTTTATCCCCTCTTCCTTGTAGCACTGATTCATTACAACCAACACAATTGTCACATGCAAATTAGCTGCACAGATAAGGTAGCAATTGAAAAAATTGCCTCTGATGTCTCACTTGGCCCACTAAATTACTAACATTGTTGACCCAACTCTATCTGCCTGTTTAGTCATAACAATTCAATAACATACTTATTAATACCTAAATTACATCTTAATGTCATGAATGTATATTGTGAAGATAATTTCGCTTCACTTGAGTAATGAAAATTCTAGAGAGTCTATATTGAACGATTATTCAGATTACTTGAGATAAAGGCTAGTTAGCTTAGATGCTAAATTTCTCAAAAGACCCACTTTAAAATCAATATTACTGTGAGCTAATTAACAGACTCCTAAATTCTGAGAAAAATATTCATTTCTCCAATAAATGTGTAAGTTTCAGGAGTTCAGAAACAGGTAAACATATTTTCAGACCTAACAAAAATGCTGGATACCTGCTCTATACCTAACATGGAGTTCTGTTTAACCTTGGACCTAGCACTGGTGGTTTTGTAACAAATATAAAAACTCTGTTCACCTCCCAGAATGCTTCACAGAAGTATTTCCTTCCTCACATTTTTATCAACCCTTGTCATGTTTAAAATGTGAACCACCCATATCAGCCTGAAGAGTGCCAACAACAGAGTCAAAGACTTCAACTCTAAAATTCTGGGCATGATCCATGTTTTAAAAATAAGTGATTCACAGAAAGGGTCTGTGATATAGCAGCAAGGAAAACACACTCAAGAAAATACTTAAGCCTTCGCATACTCAGGCCCTAAAGTTATGACTGAGGTCTTGGATGTACTTGTTCATCTTCTGCTTGCAGCTGAATCATACTCACACCATCAGCTTTGCACTTGGACTGCCTGGTGTTCAAGGTCTTCTGAGCAGACAGAGCAGCTTGGAAACCATGTCAGACCTTCAAGTGAGTCTAGAAAGTAAGTGCTCCTCTTAGATGCTATCAGAGTTTGATCTGGCAGGAAGACTCAGAGCATGCCCAAGGCAAAAATACAGGAGCATGGCATGAATCAGCAGCTGGTCTTTCTTACAAAAGTGATGGAAGGAGGAAGAGTTGCTTTATCTTTCTTTCTCATAGCACAGCTCAGCCATTAGAGGACTCATGCAGAAGGTGGGAGATCAGATTCACGTATCTTTCTCAAACTTGGATTTCCTAAAAAGAGGGGAAGCTATGCAACAACTGACAACAAAGGGCATTCTGGGATTGTGGAGCAATTGTTCATTGGTCCTGCTGAAAATAAATTAGTTTGAAGTTAGTCAGTAAGCCAGAGAGGAATATTATCCTTTAGACCAGTGACAGCTAGTTGTGGTAAATCAACCTTGTGCTGTTGCTAGAAATGTTTCTGATTTACATCCAGTCACTGCTAAATATAAAAAGCTGAGAAGAAGCTAAAAATTCAGGACTTTCTATGTCTTTCAACCAAGTACCCTAACTTTTGGGCTACAGACTCATGCTTCTGGTTCATACTGTAATTTGAAAGAAAACAGTGAACTAGCTGTCCTCATCCAAAGGGACATTGGGTGTCAAGATCCAGGGCATGGGAAAAACAGCCTCCAAATGGAGTCTAATTGAAGGGAGGCAAAACTTTCAAATACAACTCCTGCTTTGTAGTACCTTTCTGGCTTCCTCGGCTTAGCATTACAAACCCCTTTCTTAAGTGCTTTTCTCTTCCTAGTAAGTGATGCAGGGTCTTGTGCACCTAATCCAGTTGTGGGGATCCTGCTCCAAGAGTCAGGAACTGTAAAGTCAAGCATGACAATGCTCACCATTGCTGCAGCTAACTGCACCTTTAATACGGTCTTGGAGGCCTCACCTGGTTGTTTGGAGTCCACTCTGTGCACTGCAAAATGAAGGCAGTGCCTAACCTGCAGGTGTCCAAATCAGGACCTAGCTGCTAGTAACTGGAGGCTGTTAGGTCAACTTAACTTGCTGTTTTGTTTAGTGTTATAAATATAATATGAAGCTGCTCCCAAAAAAGAGAAATACTGAAAAATGAATGGTGTTTTTTATGTGTGACTGATTTGTGATATTTAAATGATTTTCATGTTCCACCATGCTGCTTTTGATCTGTAGTGGTAAAGCAAGGGTAAAAGGTAAGAGAGCCTGCAAGCTAATATGGAACTGGAATATACTAACTTTCTCTAGGTGAAGATTAAAAGGGTGCAGGGAAAATACGCAGTTAGGCTTGCCTGCTAAATACAGTCATTATGTTGAGACCCATTTTAACGTATTCCTACAGATTCTGTTTGCTAAGGCAGGCACAACGAATAGCAGGATTGAATAAGGTATTGTTGTCTCCCACTGCACACAGATGAGATTTTTGTTACATGTGATTTTTCTTATACAAACTGTTGCGATTTATTTCCATGGTATGTACAAAGATATTATTAGCCAGGTCCCTGAAGCCCAAGTAGTAAGCAGAGATGGCTTCCATTTTCTTCAAACCCTTTCTAAAAATATGAGAACATTTGATTAAGGGTTGACAAATTTCTTTTCTTCCTTTGCTTGTTCTTGTAATTCATTTCACATGGGAGGTGGGCTGTGTTTTTCTTATGCCTTCCAATTCAGCAGCCGGGCGGCTGGCTTTGTGGGCCCACTCCCGTCACCACGGCAACGAGCAGATTGCTGTGATGTTATCCCATGCGCTTTATGTCACTACACGGTGCTATTGTTTTCTGGTAACGATCTGGGAGATGCATTTCCCTGTTCTCATAAAGGAGGATTTATTATTGTTCCATTGGATGGTCATCCTGTGTGTCATGTGTGGACTACAGCATCATATTAGGATGCATTTCGCTTCACATGTAGCGACTTCAAGAATGACTGGTTTGCACCATGAAGCCTATGTTCAGCACCAAGCAGGTACTGCTCCTCAGAAACATTCTAGAGAATCTGAATTGAGGCTGTAGTTCTCAAAAATCATCAGCATGACCATAATAGGTGAGATCAAAGGTCTCTCTGACTCATTGGTTCAGTATCTCTGCTAGTGGCTAAAACTGCCCAGAAAAACAAAATATATAAATAAATTACCTTATATATTTTTTTTCACTCTCATCTTTGGGCTAATTTAAAGTTAAGTATCTGGGCATTTAGCTACACTAGAGACTGAGTGCTGGATATATAGCAGGCAGAAGACCTGATTTTGCTAAAATCCACCATCGATTTCAATGGATACATAAGGATTAGCTGTTCTTTAGCATTTGCAAGAAGCTGATTTAACATCCCTTTCCTAGACTGCAGCAAATCATTCCTGTGCTGCAAAACCTTTTCTTTTTATGTGTTGCAGAGGTGACAAAAGCCCTGCACTAGCCTCCTTACAAATTAACTTTGGGATGACATATTCCGCAAGAATCAAAATAAGAGCAGTCTCTTAAATTAAAACTGTGCTATGATGACAGACCCAAACTTGTAGAGTGCATGGAAGGAAAGGTACTTAGAATCACAGAATCAAAATCACAGAATGGTTTGGGTCCGAAGGGATCTTCAAAAATCGTCTAGTCCACCCTCCCAGCCATAGGCAGGGACATCTTTCATGTCGCTCAAAGCCCCGTACAACCTGACCTTGAACACATCCAGGGATGGGCATCCACAACTTCTCTGGGCAACCTGGTCCAGTGCACCACCAACCTCATGGCAAAAAAAGTTCTCCCTTATGTCCAATCTGAATCTATCCTCCTTTAGTTTAAAATCATTGCCCCTCCCCTGTGTCACTACAGGCCTTGGTAAAAAGTCTCTCCGTCTTTCCTATAAGCCCCCTTTATATGTTGGAAGGCTGCAATAAGGTCTCCCTGCAGCCTTCTCTTCTCCAGGCTGAACAACCCCAACTCTCTCAGCCTTTCCTCATAGAAGACATGTTCCAGCCCCCTGATAATTTTCGTGGCTCTTCTCTGGACTGGCTCTAACAGGGGACTCGAGAGCTGGATGCAGTGCTCTGAGTGGGGTCTCACCAGAGAGGAATGGAGGAAAAGAATCTCCTCCCTTGACCTTCTGACCAGGCTTGGTAGGATGTAGCATGGTTGAGCTATGTCACCAATAACACATCTGTCACACAGAACCTATAAAAAAGCCTGTGTAGCTATTGATTTGATCCCATATAAAAGTATTAATTACCACAGGCATCAAAATAGTTTGTCCACAATTTTTAAGTATCTTGCCATTGAACAATAATATTTATAATTCTGAAATGTAAAAATAAACAAACACATTCAATAAATAAACAAATGCAAAATCAGATTTCTGGCTGTGCAAGCCAGGTAATAAACTGTGTCCTTTCTCTTCCCTTCCTCACTTAATATCTCTTTTTTCTCCCTGTGCAGCTTATTTCCAATCCATATATTGTATTTATAGTTCGTATATAGACCTTTCTTTCTGTTCACATTCTCTTCTTTGTTTACTTATTTTCACTCTTTTGCAAATATTCTTCCATTATCTCAGATACAACAAAAAGCAGTAGTTAGTGTGACTACCATAGTTCTGTTTTCTACCCATGAGTACTTAGAAGTTACAAATACTCATGCAATATGACATTTTTATACCAATCCATAAATTATTTGCATATATATATTACTTTTATTACCAATGAATATAAGAGAAAAAAACCCTACACATTTGAAGAATTATCTTGTCAGAAATTGAACTATGTAACTTGTCTCCAGCAAAAGCAAGTACTAGCTGTGAAGCCTAAAGTCACATATGGGTCTCATACAGTCAGTTGTAGCATCTTAATATAGCCCTTTTTTACTATTCTCCCTGCCTAGCAAATGGTATTTGGTTTCAAGAATCTTCCATGCAAAGGTAAACTTGTTCTGTTGTTTATCTGAGGGGCTGATTATTCTTCCCATAGATGTGCTGCATTTTCTTAAAAGTCTGAGTAAACATGTTCAAAACTAATGAGAGGACAGCTTGATATATTCTTAGGGTAGTATTACCTATAAGTAGACTGATACAGTCCCAAAACTGGAAGAATTCAGCAGTGTTGCTACACAGCTGATTTAGAAAGCACTCATGTTGAGATATCTACTGTCAAAGCCCAGCAACCTAACATTAGTACTTAATTTCCCTCAGCCATAGGAAACCTTCATGCAAGTCAGTCCATTTCATGTGGCATCCTCCTTCCCGCTGCTGCTGTGATGAGCATGACCACCAATCCATTTCCTATACAAGGATACCATACTTGACAACTAATATTACAGAGTCTTTGGGGCTTCCCCTTATCCAATTTCAAGCAGTTCTTTTGCTGATGCTTTGCAGATTTCTTTGTGAGCAAGCTTTTTCTAATTTAACTTCTTTGTGATAAAGAACTGCTCCCAATGTTCCTGATGAAAACATGTCAGTCTCACTAGCCCCTTCTGACTCTAATATCAGGCCCAAAACAGACCAGAGCTACCAACAAACTGAATAATAAAACTGTATGCTCCTAATCTAGTGACAGAAGATTGTGGGAAACTAACTTTATTTGATATAATTTCTATGTTTCAGTACACCTTTTTAAAAGGAAAGTTACTGCAATGAATAAAACAGACAAAATGAGAGCTGCTGAACCCCATTACACGTTAAAGGAATGTTGCAAGGTCATTAAGCTACAAAATAGCAGAATGAAGACTGTTCAACAGTGGCTAACCACCCTTCACCCCAGGATACATATTTTATATGGCATCATACACACAGTATAATTATATTTATGAATAATCCATGAATACAGTGTAGGGGGTTGGATGGTACTTACAAAATTAGGTAGCTGATATTTCTTTTTTTAGCCTTTAACATTCTCTTTGTGGGTCCATGTCTTATATATAGCTTTCCATTGAAGACCTCACCATTAAAAATGACTCACTTTCTTCAGACTTTTTTTAGACATTCATTGAAATTATATTAGACAGCTCCAAAACAGGAATTAATATATTTTATAAGTCTCCTTCAACGCAAGGTGGCATATTCATACCCATTATACAGATAAAGAATTAAAGTAGGACTAATTATGGCCAGAATTTTTTAAAAAAGAAATCTATTAGTTCTCAGTGCCTAAATGCAGGGATTGTTTTCTTCTATTTCCTTGAGTATTTAGTATCTTTCTACATGTGTATTCAAAGGACAACTAATCAAATTAAGTTTTAGCTGTGAGCACTCACACTTCAGCAAATCCAACTTCTGCTCCTTCCCTTGCACATGTGTATCAAAGAGTTTTCAGTAACAGTTTTATCAGAAAAGCTTGTCACAATTTGTAGCAAGTTGTCCAGGTAAATCAGAAGCCTGAGACACCTTGGAAAAATCTGAATACTATGGTACTACAAAGCACATTGGAGAACACAGCCAGCTTTCTGAATGGAGCCGGTTTAAGCCCAGACAAACAAACAAGCTCAGGAACATAAATATGTTTTGGGGCAGAGGGTCAGTCTCAGAAGTACAGAGAAATGAAGAGTGGTACCCAGGTAGCTCCAGGAGAGACAACAGGAATGCTAAGAAACATTTTCTGCCATGAATTTGGCTTCTAGAAGCAATAAAATACATGACTTCAAGATTAAAGTAATGATAAATTGCATAGAGCTAGCTCATACACAGAAAATGTTCCTGATTCATTTTGTTTGGGGCATAAAAACATTAATAAGTATTAAATACTTACTTTGTTTTCCTGCAGTATTTTTAGCTTGAGTCCAATCATTGTCACTGAACTTATTCAGATCTTAACCGAAGGCAACCAGTGAGATTCCTCAGCAGAGAATCAGCCATAAGATAGCTCTTAATATATAGATATTTCTATCCCAGGATCCTCTCTTGATTTCATATATGTGAGCCAGCAATTTCCTAGCCAGATAATTAAGGGAATAGAGAAGCACCTTCACTAAACTCATAATCCAATTCAAAGGCTGACCTCAGAAAAGACCCTTAGGTATATTGTCCTACGCATTCTCCACAGACCAGGCTTCTTCTGCATGTGCTAGCAAGTGTTTTCTTTATTCTCTTTTCCCCATTTTCTCCATTTTTGTTGTTCAAGAAGGAAGGAAATCAGCATGCACTTTAAACAAATACACATATGAAGCAAGATGCTGTTATATACATAGCAGAGTTAAAAGAGAGAGAGAAATCAAACCATACAAGCAGGAACAGCAGAATTTGCTGACAAAAAGCCTGATATTACAGGGAACCAAAGATTTATCCGTATCTGGGTTCTTTGGCACAATATTCCACTCGTGCTGCATTGTTATTTTTCTGGGCAGAAAGTAGAGATCTACTATTTCTACAGGCAATAAAACAAGTACTTAAAAAATCAGGACATTAGGAAATAAAAAGTTCATGGACAAAATAGGCATACTTCCAAATTCCAAGAGAGTTGGAAAATGAAATAAAGTAACTTGCATTGTCGATTCATAATTCCTTTCTGGCAACAAGAGGATGCCTAGGGAGTTCAGAACTATAACAGAACTATAATATTCATACTATATTTAAAAAGACATCAAGGCTAAAAACCAACTCAGCATTGTGCAATTTTTTATCCTAATGCAGCAGAGCAGCTAAGAACTATTAATTTTTTATAGACCCCATCTTAACTTCAAGAAGTGGGCTTTCTATGTGATAAAAAGCGGAGCTGTTTGGAGAGAGCATACCTGAAGCAGTGAAAAAGCTGTTAAATAGTGTGGTTACTGAAGAATAGGAGCTATCAAAAATTTCAGAAATTTTAAGAGCTATAACCATCTGTACAAATATTTGGTTTTAGGGTAAGCTGTAAGGTTTCAGTGAGTAAGATGCAGGTTTCACCCCTTCTTCCTAACTGCAAAGTGAGACTGCGCACAGAGGGCCACTCTTTACCAATTCACAACTGTTAACTAGGTAGTTAAGAGAAAATACTGTTTGGGATTCATATCAGAAAGGTCATTTGATAGGTGTCTATCCAGCATACTGGTATTCCAGTTTTTAATATTTAAACTGACTGTTAGCACTTGTATCCACTTTATCACTCTATCTGCCAACTGGGAAAATACTTTGGCTTTTATACTTCAGTACTTCCATCTAGATCTGGTCTTTGGATCAAAAAATTTTCAGAGAATTATTATCCAGTCAAAGACTTTCAATACAAATCTAGACCAGATACAGTACATCTTGCAAATTTAAACCATTGTTGTTCCCATCAATAATGCTATTAAATAATTCCGTTTCCAATAATTCAATAAAATACTGCACAAGATAATACCAACAAACATCTGAAACATGAGATTTCAGTTAAGTCATGGATTGTATGTATAAGTGTACATACCATCAGTTTCATTATTATCAGTCAGCCTATAACAAATACAGTGTATTATTGCATGGAGATTTTATCCCATATGCGCAGTAGTTGGAGCTTACTGAGGGACAACAAAACATACAGAATATAACATGTTCCACAGTGAATAAAATGTTTGATATGTTTAATGTAGTGTTTTAAAGTGTGCAAAAGTAAATTACTTAGGGGGTAAAGTAGCATTTGTATTACTTGTTTTCCTGAAAATATATTTCAATCAGGAGTGATCTAAGAAGACTAGAGACGAGGTGTGAATTTCATTGTGTGACCTTGTATTTGTGATGAATAAAAGCTTGTTAATAATTCAATCAATTATGCTTATGTGGAATAAAATCATAGTTAAGACAAGACAGTTTGCTTTGTCTGTACTGGGCCTTTACCTTACTTTCAGCAATAGAAGAAGATACCTTTTTTCACATTGAAAGTCAAGAACATCAAACTTTCTTAGAATTGAACCTGTGCTTAGAGCCATGTATAACACTTGGGCAAAGTTTTTGGAGGTGACCTCTGATGTACAGTGCTCAGCTTCTGAACTATCATGACAAAAGTTTTTCTAACTGAATATATTCATTTTTGATCATCTAAAATTATCATCTGAAGTGTTATCCTTTTATCTTTTCTAACTCTTTATAACTTAGTTCCCAAAACCACAAATACGAACTAAAAGCATGTTTGGATGTACAAGTACTTTACAGTGATAACACAATTCTAATGTTCCAGATAAACAATACTAGGCAAATGTAAATCACTGCTGAATGAGAAGAGAATGCAGTTTGGGGGTCTCATCATTGTTTTAAGGGTTTGGGTTAAAGGTGTAAAATCATTAAGCAATGCAAGATTGCTAAAATAAAAACAAGTTTTGTTTTTACCTGCTAGTTATGTGTGCTTGTGCATACTCAAATCTCAGTACACTCAATAAGGAAGGAATTTTGAGGGGAAAAAGTTAGTAGAGAAACCTGTAATTGAAGACTATGTCATAAGGCATGTGAGGGATCGACTGAGGTTGCAGAGGTACTGTAACTCTCCAGTTCTTTATTTCTGAACACACGGAAATTCTTACCTTAGTGAGTTACCTTTTTGTGTAATGTGTGTGTGTGTGTGTGCATGTGTGTCTGGGTTCATGTGTGAACAGGCAGAACAGTCAGCACATTGTGAAGGACAGGTGGAATGGACAGAATGTTGATAAAAGCTTCATGTGTTTCCTGGCTTTTATCATTAAAAATGTTAAAACTGTTGTTGAGGTGTTGGTACCATAAAAAATATATGGGCATGGGGTATATGAGAAGGAAACCTTTTCACCAATGTGTGGGAAAACAGAAGATCTCTAAACTGGAGGAGAGAAAGTTTAGGTGCTCAGTAAATTTAGAAGCAGTCAGGCGAAATTCTATACCAGGAATAGCTTGCTTGCATGGCAATTCTGGTACATCGTATTCTAGAACAGATTTTAAAAGGTAGCTATAGTTTTACTAGCAAAATTAAGCTTATCTCCCTTGTTGAAATTTTAATTATTTCTGAAGGAAGGAAAGTTTCTCATCTACGTGATGAGACACACAATGTGTTGTACAATGCATCTATTTCTTTACAGGTGTCCCTTAAATATTTTGCTTATCTCCCAACTGCACAGTTTACTTCATTTGGCTTTATTCTCTTCCCATTACATCCCACAGGGACATTCTGTTTACTCCTCACTACACTCAGTACTGATGACAGTAACTATCTGTTGCTAATACCATCACCATCCATTTTCTTCTGTAATAAGGCATTAGTTGTATGATGCAAGTTGCCAACAAAGGTGGTCATATGGAGGATGAATCCTGTGATCTGAAATACATATTGCTACTATATTTGTATTTTATTTGTCCTCTAATAATTCATTTGTTCTTCAGGAGTTCTCAAAGATGATTGCTAAAGGATCTAGAATTTCCTCGTCAGTTTCTTAAGACTTCATCAAACATCATCTAACCTAGACGATTCAAATATTTTAATTAGCCAAGTACTTTTTTATCTGCTTGCAGTATGATTGCACTCTCTCTCTTTCTTTCCCTCTCTAATATTTCAGTGGTCTTCATTAACACTGTATATCACTAATTTTTGTACTTTGTTCTTTATGCTAAAACTGAAATGACTGTTATCTGACTTTTAGTGGTGGTCCTAACTTTCTTAAGATTCCTTTTAGCTATAGCATATTGATAAAACTTTTGGTGAATGTAATCTACTCACATAGTTAATGAAATGTATTTTCTCTCGTAATGTTTTCTTTGTTGTATTTTGGTTATTTACCTATTCTTTCATGACATATTCTCTCTTTATTTTAGATTATTTAAATTTTATTTGTATAACTACATGAGCTTTTATTACACCAGTCTTACTTCATAAAGGATAACATGTCCAAGAATCTTATGCATATTTCCAGTTATCTGTTAGCACCCATTAATGTTTACCTGATAACTCCTTCAGCATTTCACAATGTAATTATCTGTAATCAAGCTCCTCTGTACTGCTGTGTCTTTCAAACATCTTTAACTTAGGGAAGCCTGTCATTGCCTGACATTAATTTACCTGTTGGTCCAGATTCCATTTAATTATTTCTTGTTGGACAATATTGTTCTAAACCAGTAATATACACAACTGTATATTGTGTACCTTTTAAAATTACTTTTATTATTTTAATTATTTTTTAAAATTTTTAATTTTTTTTTTTTTAAGAAGTATTCCCATATGAAATAGCTAAGAATAAGCCTGTAAGTTTCTATTACATACAGGCCAATGCTTTGATGCCTACCATTGTCTTCCACTGCAAAGCTTTCCATTATTTATCTTCAATGTAAATACAATTATAATCAGATTGTCCTTTGAATCTTCAGTTTTTCACTCCGAAGAGTAAAAACTCATAGACTTCCTGCCTCTCTTAACCTTTAAACTTTGTTATGTTTTATGACCTTTACATATTGTCATTTTTTCCATATCTTTCATAAGTTATGAAGAATAGCATTATACACATCATACTATACACAAACATTTCTAATTCTTTAAGATTTAGCATTGTCTTTTTTGGTAACAAAATCAGCTGGAAGGTTTTGACCTTAAATACATAGCAAGAAAGTTGTATCAGCATTACATCTCTTATCAATTCTTAAAATCTCATGCTTTATTACATCATTATCAGAATTTTCACCTCCACTATCAACTTAACTTTCAGATTAAATTTTTGCTATTACTTTCTCATGAACTTGTATTTAGGGCCAACAGACAATTCCTCACATATGTAGTCTCAGAATGCAGTTCATCAGCGTCTGTATGCTGAGATGAAGGCCAGTCTCTGCACTAGGCAGGGTTTTAGCTCAAGCACAACATTTCCCATTAACATTTGACATATTGTTTGAACAGATGGGACTAATTCCAGTCCTCAGCTACCATACTCCCAGATACATACCATGAAATAGTCACCACTTTTAGTGGTGACTGTACATGCAGTGACTTTAGATGTTTGAATTTGGCCCTCTGTTCTTAGTGAGGGTAAATCTGAGTCCAATACATTGCTATGCACATTGGACAAACTCTTTTCTCTCAGACTGCTGTAGAGTGAGCTTCCAAAGAGGCACACATACACTGCATGTCACTAACTTGAATGGCAGAAACATTGTATGTACAACCTTGTGTGGAGCAAAATTTAAATAGAGATGGCCAAATATTCCAGAACAACCAGAGCAACTCTCACCTAAAGGTTAACTTAGCATAACCTAGCAGACAGGCAGATGGACCCATCCCTGATTATACATTCAAGATACAACTGTCGAGACAGGTTGAGATGAAAACATACTCCCTCTGACTCTCAACGAATACACCACACCCAGGATGCCTTAATGAATTCAACAGTCTGTTTGGAGATGGGTTCCTTATGAATCAATTGAAACACACAAAAATTGTGTCTTGTTTTTCTTTACTCTATTAAGCAATTGTTATTGCCAAAAAGCTTTAATAAAAATAGTTTGTGTTTCTTTTTCCGTGAACCCTGGATGGATAATAGCGCAAATTGAGCCATCGAAATTTTTGTGTTTACATGCTAGTTTACGGAGATGTAGTAAAAAAAAAATAAGAAATCAATACAACTTATACAGTGATTCAGCCAACCAGATGAATCTCCTTAAATTTGTCCTAAAATAAGTACCCCAATAGTTAGTCAGCCTGTCAGCTAAATTTCATTCTATGCTCCATTGGCTTTAATGGCTGATTAGGTGCTTCACCTAGTTACCCACAGGTACGACTTTAGAGTCATTTGAGGTGCTGCAAATGTATATTGCCTTCCAACTGAAGATCCAGATGGTTATGGATTTTCCATAGATCCTGTATCAGGATTCCAGGCCTACACAGATGTCTCAGACATCTCAAGTTATTCCAATACCTGGGCAACTGAACTAAGTCCTAAACATCTACTGACTGCTACACATGTGGATGTCTGTATTTGAACTTTAAGTCTCCCCCTCTCTATGTTTGACTAACAGGTTGGACTAAGGGAACAGTTTGTATGCCTCAGGAGACACAGTCACAAAGGGTTACCGAGGTGAAGGAGAGGAAGGCTCAAAGAAGAGCAGAGTGACAAAGAGCCACTTTGCTCAGGGAAGAAGCCAAGGCCACACTGGCTCTGAGGAGCCCCACAGATTTACTGTCAAGTTCTGTGGGTCTGCCAGGAAACTAAAAGCAAGTCCAGAGGTTTGCAAGTGAGGTCCACATGAGGGGCTTTAAACTCATGGTTCCAGGCTTATATTCTAAGATTTTACTAGATGTTCAGAAAATCTTAAACCACAGCTTATTCCAGCATCACTGGGACTCATATTCCTTCTACTCTGCTAAAAATATGGCTTGCTGCATATCATTGACCGCCAGTTTTAAGTCTGTCTTAAGAAGTTCTTAATTTCTGGGCAAACAATACATAGATGATGCTCACTAAATCTTCTTAAGCTTCAGATGATCCATGAGTGCCCTGCAGTAGCTGTTATAGGCCTGGAGAGCTCAGAACCTGGATGTTGCAAAGGTTGATCTTCTCTCCTAAGCACATTCTGAAAGCCACTACAGTCACTACAGACTAGAACCCTTGTGAAACATTGGCCTGTTTTTCCCTCATCTGCAGCACAGCTAATTTAAGAAAGGTATTGGCAGACTGACTCACTCTTTCAAGTTTCACTTAATGCCCAAATCATGAATCTCTGAACCAGGTATTTTTTATAAAAGCTGCGGTGGTCTCTACAAGTGCAGAACTTGCACTCAATGCACATAGAGAATTTCTTTCAGGTGCATTTCACTCTAAAGAAATAAAATTGCTTTTGTCCTTTATACTCGGGCTTTATACTCTTTATAGAGAGTTTAAGATCCTCCAGAGAGATTAAAGGCAAGAAGAATTACTGGGTATTCCAGGACAGCAAATCCCAGGAATGACACGTGAGAGCAGATAGTCTCCAGATAAATTTCAGTTGACTAATAAGCCTCCAGACTTAGTAAAAAGTGAAAGAAAAGAAACAAAGAAAGAGAAAGAGGAAGGGAGAAAGAAAAGCCAAAACTTAAAACTAAATCCAAAACAGGCAGATTCCAAAGGGGAATTGAGAAGGTAGTCCACGCCTAGCCTTGTGAAACCAGTTAATTCTTGTGCAGGTAAGTTCACAGGATGAATACAAATACAGAAAATTATTAGAAGGAAAAGAAATGCATATGCAACTAAGATACTAGGTGGAGACTCAAGACATCTATATTCAGTTCCTAGACATGTCACAAGCTCTGTGTGACCTACAACATTGAATATTCATTTCAGCTGAGTAAGTGTCAGGACTCTAAAGCCATCTGAGATGCTTAGTGGTATCCCACCTGGACTCCAGCTGCTAATCATGAAGGGTCTGGTTGCCTCTGGTTTTCAGTAATATCTGTCAGCCTTGTTTCAATCTCCTGGATTCCCTACAGTATCCGAATTGGTACTAGATACCTATGTTTAAGCAAC
The DNA here is from genome assembly GCA_013398125.1 of Aegotheles bennettii. Lineage (NCBI taxonomy): Eukaryota > Metazoa > Chordata > Aves > Caprimulgiformes > Aegothelidae > Aegotheles > Aegotheles bennettii. The sequence goes on along the minus strand of VZRW01006790.1, from coordinate 15,666 downwards.
TGAATAGATCTGTTAAATATGTTAGTAGCTATTTTAAGAACTAGTGCCTCTCATCTCAAATGTATAAGCAGTTTTGAATTCCACCCTGCAGTCACTCTATGCCTCAGTTTCCCAACAGTGAAAAAGAGAGAACTTAATAAAATACTTAGTCAGTACTTATATCCTCAGGCAATGCAAGCCATTTAAGTACTTGCATGGGTAGAGGTGCACGGCTGTAAGTTCACAGCAGCAATGAAAGTCTAGTGTCTAACACCAATTCTGGTTATTAACTGTTACTAGTGGCAACATTTTGTAATGTCAAAAAAGATAATAAAATGCTTCATATTTTTTCTGTTAATCCATTTTGGTTGTCTGTCTCCTGTTTCTCTAATACAGTGTTTTAAAAATCTTTTTAAGACATATTATCTTCATCAAGTTGCAATATTAAGCAAGTGATAAAATTTCAGAATATCTTAAATGATTAGAACAACCTATAAATAGATAGTCATATTCAGTCATTGATCAGAACTAGCCCACACTGGGCAGTGATTTGATTGAACTGCTTGTATCTCTGTGAATCCAGAACGGAGTCTTTGATAAAGCTTCAGAGTTGTATAAAGTTGTATGCAAGGATCCAGTGGCATCACATATTTGTGTATTTTCATCTGTTTCTCTGCAATTTAACTTTTTTTTTCCCCCTCAGTATACTGAGTTATGTAGGCCTGCAAGTCTGCATAAAGATTATAACTTGCCCCACGAATATCTGTAGGACCTATGCATCAAAAGGTGTTCACAGATTCATTAGGTTTCCTTATTGTTTATATCTAGTTTATATACTGCAATTTACAACTGATCTGATTGCTTTCTTGCACTTTTGAATTAGTTTAACTACAATATAACTTCTACATTATGAAACTGCAGTATCATCGGTGTCTTCAAATATAGAGTATCTCTGCACAAAGTGACTACAAATTTTTACATCTGAAGGACACTGCAGCCTATTACACAACAAATTATCAAAGTTAATAATGACTGCATGTATATATATATATACACATATTCAAGTATGATTCTACTCCTAGAAGTACACATGAACCAAGTCTTAGGACTGAATGTCTTGGGCCTACTACATATTATGCGAGTGTCATCCCTGCACAATAGTAATAATAGGTAGGAATTGCACTTGCTATGTGAGCAAATATGCTCTAAGTAGAAATAAAGTAATGAAAACACAACTAATTTCTTAATACTAAATTTCATCATATTTTTAAAATATATATTGATGAACTATGGAAAAAATATTCATACTTTAAGGTTAATAGGAAACAGGCTGTTTCTTACTATAAAGTCCACACACTTCAGGTAACATAAACAAATCTTCCCAATTCTAAGCACAGCCTAGTGAATAACTTTCCTAACACCCAAGGGGAACTAAACACATGGAGATAATTTCTGTGATCTAATGAATGATTAACCATGAAATCCCTGTATCTGAAAAACACCTTTTTCTTAGTATGCTAACTTAATTAATAGAAATTCGCTGTTGAGATAGTATAAACAGGATATATTTGTTCTCAGATGTGTGCTTTCCATGGGCATTAGTTATATCATTGTGATATTCCCTCTCCTGTTCTGAACATCTAGTAGGACCTGTAGTACTAAATCATACTTAATAGGAGTGTGGTGGTTGTTGCTTAGGCAACAGAATGAATAAATGCAGGTCAGAATGTGCTTCCAGAAAAACAAAAACAGGAATATGGTACAGAATAAAGAACAAATATGTCTAACTGATTTTTACTGCATTGAAGTATTAGAGTTGTCCAATGTAAAGCAGCTCACCTATCTGAAAAAAATTAATAAGCGTGTGAAATATAGCTTAATATGTAAACTACTTCAATAAAGGTAAAGCAGTTCTTTCATATCAAGGAAGACAACAACACATTTAAGTTCAGAGTAATCTGATTTTTTTTCTCTTAGAATAGCAGGTCTTTCTTCCCTCATTTTCCTATACACTTTCCAGGTTTAATTTTCTCTCTAACATTCTGGCTAGAAAATATTTTTTAAAATACTCATTAAATTTTCAGGAGTGGATTTTCTTACATAATGCTGATATATTCAAAAGAATAATATATAAAGAAATTGGTGTTATCTGATAATTTCTACTTCTAATGAAATATGGGAACTACTCAATTTCTGGTACAAACAAAAACTGGAATATGTAACAGCATGAGGAATAGTGTGAAATCAATAAATCAGGAATTATTAAATTACAAAAATAATGCATTTTTTATTACTTGGCAATTTTGCAGCTTGTTGCTAGTCATTGGATTTAAGAGTCTAACCTTCCATTCATTTATGCATGCTACTTCAACTAATACTAAGAGTAATTATGTATTTTACCTGCAACACATATTTAAAAACAAACCACCTCAGAAAAGGCTTAAATTAAAATGACCGGAAAACATTAGCTAGCGCACAAGTATACAGACACAACTTAATCTGCCTGATACCTGAAAAGTTTGATTTGCATACTGAATAATAGAATCTCATATGTAATTTGTATGTTTACATAAATATACTAATAAGAGATGTAGGGAATGAAAGTCTTATGAATTCCCTCAGAATGTGGTTCAGGCTCCTTCGGAGCCCGGGGACAACTGGAAAGCCTCCAGGACAGTTTCTTCGGTTTCTCCAGTGCTCATCATTTACCTGTGGTAAGTGTACCCCTCTGCATTTCTTACGCCACTTACAGCTTCTTGTGAAAAATTTCCCTTTGAAATCTCTTTAGGATTAAATGATCACCTACTTATGTAACTAATGCTACAACACACATAAGAATATGTGGTTACATTTTGGGAAATAAGCTTGAAATGCATTTTGGATTGTATTTTTTTTTACATTTCTGAGCTCACAGCATACCCTTGTAGCTTTGTTTTCAAGAATATGTAAAGATTCTAATAATTTTTACTGATATAAGCAAAAAATCACATGGCAGCCATGTAAAAACAGTAAGAAATCTCTACACTATTATAATTGTGGAAATGGCAGAGATCTGTGCTTTAATTTTGTGATCAGTAACCCATAGACATACACTGATGCTGGCAAAAGAAATTAAATAGGAAAAACACAAGTTGTGATGATTTTATAGTCATAATATCCATGCTGTTTCACTCCTGTTTCTTATATGCGAGGTGTAAGTTTTGAAAAGTTAGAACTCTTGTTAGAATATACATGATTACTAAAAAAATCTCAAAAAGGGCTCTGATAGCTTATAAGAAATGTAATCAAGATGTTCAAGCAATGGGAATATTGAAGTGGATAAAAGTGATTGTATAACAGCCTTACAAGTGAGCTACTCTCTTTACTGTCAATATTAATTTTAATGTAGAGTTTGTGCATGACAGGTCTATGTCCACCACATGGTAGTACTGTAAATTCTGAAGAACATACAATTTTATTTAATTCATATGTTCCTGACAAATGCCTAGAGTCAAAACATGAAAATGGAGCTACTAAAATGAATGCATTACTTTTCCACACAGGGCATATGTTTCAACAAGTGAATCCTATAGCCTGATTATCCAAGATGCAAGAACATTTAACTGAGGCATCCAGAATCACTTGCAGAGAGAGCACACTTCATTAAATAATTTTCTGGTATTAAAATACCTCTCAATGCAAGAATGGCATTGCATGTTATTTAATTATTATTTCAATGATGTTAATGTTCAAATAAAAGTATTACTGTGAAGTACTGCAGATAGGGATGTTTACAGCTTTTACATACTGTGAAAATCCTGCAATGGGTTGAAAGAACTGTGCATTTTTCTTTTTTAATCTGAAGAATAAGGGGAAAAGAGAACCTTAATATTCAGCTTTTCATTTACCATATATCTGGCTAGAATATTTTCTAATGTGTACATTTTGGAAGTTTATACAAGGACAGTTTATACATTAATTTAGCTAGACATAGAAAAGTGAAACACTAAACAGATCTTCTTAGTGCAATGCAGAATAGCTCTAAGATTTTTATGATCACATAAGAGACAGACAAAAAAGGCAGCTACAGTGTATATACACAGCTATGTACAGAAGATTTCTTACCATAAATTGCACATTGTCAAATCCATTAGCCAGCAAGTGGTTTTCATACTGAGGTAGCCCAATATTTTCCAACCATTGTCCCACTGTCTGGACAGGGCATCGGGGTCCTGTAGGAGGGTGAAGAGGGAGGCGTTTAAGCAACGAATAACCATCCACTGGATAATATCGGTAGTCCTGGGCTGAGAGGTGGCATTGCCACATCGTGTTCCTGGAAAAGTTGGTATCAAAGGAGCCCGCCAGCTTGACAGATTAATGTTTTCAGCAAGCAGAAAAGTCAGAAGTAAAACATAGTTTACAGGGCGGTATATAGCATAAGATCTGATCCCAGCTCTACATTTCTTAGTTATTAATCTTTACTACAGACCAGTACGTCATACAGTAGGAAAAAAAAAAAAGCATATCAAGCTGTCAGCTAAGCTGTTCTCCGTTATATGTGATTGTTGGAATACTCCACAATGAGCAATGCACTGCCAGCAGCAAGAATTCTTTTTATCAAGTACTCCTACACTCATCAGTATGCAGCTCCATGCTACTTGCTCCCCCTCGCTCGCTCCCCTTCATTACCCAGCCTAGGCTACACCTCGCATTTTCAATAATAGCCATCAGATAAGGCAGAATTTTTTTTTGTCTGCAAGCTGTAAGCCTGCTGCTGCTGCTTCCTCCTACACACCCATCCAAGCGTCAATCTTGAATGATGAGAGCAGTCAAAACAAATGCAGAAAATAGCAAGATTCAAAAGCAACCTAGAGCACTTAAATCGGAATAGAATCTTCATACCAGTTACACTTTGCATATCTGTTTGTTGTAGATTTTTACGTTTCACAAGACAATAAGAAGTGCAATACATAAACGATAGCCTATGGCAAGGTTTACTATGCCTCCCCCTTTTAATACAAGATAGGTAGTGGTCTGCATCTTGGCTTTTATAATAGCAGAGCCCTTTAATGAATCGATAATGAATACATTTCACAGTTTCTCTCCTATACTACAGAAAAAGACATAAATGGCACAAGAATTTTAGTCAAAGTAATTAGATTATCTGCATGACTTCTTCAGCGTAAAACATTATAAAACACAAGAAAACCTTCATGTCAGCATATAATAATTCAACTTGAAAAGGTCACAATTTCAAATGAATAATTAAAAGAATATTTTTACTAAATACAATTTTAAGTTTATATCCTTTTCTTACAGAAACGTAAATGATAGCAGACAAACATATAATATGTGCATGATAATATGTGATGAGAATGTATATCCACTATAACTGGAAAAAAATTAATGAAAGATGATGAATTTAAAATAAAAGCAAAGTTCTTTTCTGCACAAGAAACCAAATATTTCATGATGTATTTTCCATCAATGATCCATTTTTGAGACAGTTTCTGTCAAGATGGAAATATTTTACACCTTTGCTCTGAGAGGAATTTTTACTGAACTTTAGCTTTTCATAATGGGATCAAAGGACTTAGCAAAAAAGGCAGAAAATGGGTATATTCAGGGTACAATTCTAGAGAAGAACCCTGTCCAGTAGAACTTAATTTATTGAATATATTAATGTTTTTCTTGTCCATTTTCTTGTGAATCTCAAGCAATGACCATCTCTAAGGAGGAATTCAATTCCAGACATAAGGAAATTATATATCTATATATGTCAAGGGCATCATTTGGGATTGATGATACTAGGGCACAAAACTGTTTCATAGAAATCCAAACCTACAGTTTGACTGACACGCTATAATACAAAGTCTCTGCAAGCGACCTGCAGAGACTTCCTATGCAGTTGCAGAACAGACTCTAAACTTAGTTGGATATTTAAAAATCACAATATTATAAGAGTTTCAACTCCAACCTGACCAGTCCTTGGATTAAAACTGGATGACCTTTCACTCTGAGATTGCTGCTTGGATTTGGGGAACATCTCATACAAACTGAAATCCATAATGATTTTATAGAATAATTCTAGTTCAACGATAGAAGATCTTTCATGAGGTTGGAAAGTTGCCCAAGACATGTCTGTTATGAGATCTTACATTGCTCCAGGTCTTTTTACTGATCTGACACATTACTACATGATAGGAATCTAGGTCCCATGGAGATATAAATGTATTTGTTCACACCTGTATATCTTTGTACATAGAGCATAATCCCTGGGTTGTGTCCAGTCAGCTGTGAAGCTGCAAGGAGGAGGGTAGGCTGTGTAGAGTGGAAATATAGTGGAATTTTAAGGGTGGACAAGCTCTTCAGAGAACAATTTGAGAACAAAATTATCTTAAACAAGATGAGAATTGAATCCTTGCTGAATTTTTCTTAGTTCACTGAGAAATCATTAATTTTTTTGAAAAGGATTCCCAACTTTGTCTTTCCCTTTCCCCCATAAGAAGAGAAACTGATATTGAAAAGAGACCTCATGAAGCATAATCCCACTCTTTGGAACAATTATGCATGATGGACTCCTGTATTTCCCCTAATGCATAGACACAAATGTCTCTGCATCTTTTGTCCCCCACCAACAAAAATTGTTCTGCCCACAATAAGGCACAGCCAATAATCAATATACCAGTTTCATGGTCAAACTGCTTCTTCCTTACCTTACTATAAAGAGCACGGAAGTTATGCTGCCAGTGATGAGAAGTGCTTGGCTCAATGCCTAGCAACAGTGTAGGCAAAATTCAATTTTTGAGTCGCTCCCCAGACACATTTCCTCCTGTAGCTGTTTGTACTGTGTCTAACTATCTTCATGGTCCCAGCACTGGATGATTACAATGCTGTTGGTCCCACTGTGCACTCTTCTCCAACTCTGTCCCCTGCCAGTGTAACTACATGTCTGAGCCCATCAACACAACATAAGGTTGCTCAGCAAGGGGAAAGAAAATAAGGAGAAATAGTCAGCTTGCTAACTTCTCATCATCTCCGACTATCTTCTCATTGCTGCAGTAACCTGTTATGTCCTTCCTCTGCCAAAGGTAGTAAGTAGTAAGGCAAAGGCAAAGGAAGGTGCAGAGCAGAGCCAGGAATGTCCAAGTCTTTCATTATGTGAACCTGCAGATCTTTAGAAATCCTTGTTCTTTGTCAGTTCTTTGTCAGACTTATCTTGGGGGAGTTTCTTGGACAATTTTTGCAAGCCAGTGCAAGTGGAACCTGGAGCAAGTGTTATTTCTCCGAGACCAGAACACTACCTCTTCATTTTACTAGTCTGTGATTCAGTGCCAGCCCCAAGGTGCTGCTGTTGACAGTGTCACTATGCCTATGCCTAAAGCTGGTCCCGATACTGAAAAATATCAGCCAGACTGTATGAGATGGTCTCATCTGCAAAACATTTACATACTACTGTGCTTTCCTATGATTTCAAATAACATAAATCCCATGATTTGTGTGATACCACAATCAAAAAAGATGTACCTATTCCTGCATGAGAAAACTGACGCCTAAGTGTCTTACACGGATAGCAATACTTGGTTCTTTCTTCTCCAAGGCAATAGAAGCAGCACATTGAAGTGATGTCTGCAAGAAAAATGCCATCTGGTATGCTATATGATAATTTCTACAAGATGTCTCATTCCCAATGAGACTGAGAATATCTCCATTATGGGGTTTGGAATTGTCTGAATCTGTGATATCAGAGAGCACAGGATTTCAAACACGTTGCAAGGCAGATTTGCTCTAAATGAAAAGGAATTTACTGTCTCTGTTGTTAATAATATGGATTTTTCTTTCTTGATTTTTCTTTATTTTTTGAGTGAGGAAAAGAAAGAAAAGCAGTGATTATTTGTAGAGGAAGTGCACCTCCACTCAACATAAACAGAATGTTATAAAACATTTTTTTACCTAGGTCAGTACCTGTTGAACATTGCTAAACACCTCTGGTGTTAAGGAATGAAAAACTGGAAAATTTTAGTAGCTACTGACCAATTAATTTCTGAGTGGAGACTATATCACAATATGAAAGGATGAATCTTTTAAGTAAGTTGGCAGCCAGTTTAGCAGAATTGGAGAAGACATTCACACAGAATCACAGAATCACAGAATCCTAGGGGTTGGAAGGGACCTCGAAAGATCATCTAGTCCAACTCCCCTGCCAGAGCAGGGTCACCTAGAGTACATTCATGCTAGAGTAAGTACTGTAAACTTTTTTTTTTTTAATTAAAGCTTTCAGCCTTGTCCAACACCAAATGGGATAAAATTTTTCTTTTTGTATTTATTATTTCAGTTGGATAAAAAAGTTATCTCTTGACATTGCGACAGAACTTGTGCTGCAGCTGAGTTAGCATGACCGGGTGTTCTAGTGAATAAATGAATCTAACGACATGTGTTTCTGGAGAGGAGATAAGAATAGCTAGGAACAGGATGTTGTATGAGAAAAACTGTGCTTAACATCCAGCAGACCAATGTGATTAAGGAAAGTTTATTATGGGAGAAGTATAGTAGGTTTCAAGAAGTGTATGCAAGGTTCTGCTTTATCTTACACATTTCAGTTATATTATTAGGCTACCCAGAATGTTTAGATTTAAAACAATTTTTTTCATAAAACTGAAAAAGCTGGATGCCTTACATAAAATTGGTAACTTCTGTCAGCAATCTAGCTGTCTGGATGATGATAACACTTTGGATGGCCATGCTTGGTGATGCTCTATGTTTTCCTGAAAATACTTTTAGAGATATTTTTCATAGCATATACAGAAACAAAACAAAATCAATAGAAACAGCTTGAATTTAAATAACACTGTCTACTGTTTATTATCTAAAGGTTACATTCCATTATTTATGTGTGGCTCAGAATGTACAAAACTAATTCTCCAGCCACACCTAATGCAAGCTAATAGAACAACCCCCATTGACTAGGAAAATCATCCTTGAGGCTCTTTATACCAATTATAGCTCTACATTACTGCTATATAAGTACAATAACTCTATCTATAATAACAACAACTATGAAGTCAGTAAAGACAATTCATTTTAGTTGATAGATGATTTGTCAGCAGTGAACTGTACTTTGTGAACTCCATTGGTCTTTCTATGAGTTTATGTTTCTGACTGTTGATGTATTATTTACCCAGAACAGCTCAAAGTACTCCACTCCATCATGAAACACATATTTATTACAGACACGTCAAAGTTAGGATATTTTTCATGTTCAGTTGATAGCTTTGGCAACTTCAATTTAGTCTCCTTCAGAACCGATCCTGTTCAATGAATGAGCGACAGATCTTACTCGAAAACTAAAATATCTGTTTTCTAGAGAACATCCACTGGACTAGGACTCAGGGCACCTTGTTCTATTCAAGACTGTCATTACTATTAGACTGAGCAATATATAAATGGTATATGGTAACGTATATCACCATACAGCAAGATTGCTTGAGATACAGTTAGACTTTCTAGATTCTGCTTTTGTGTTTTAAATGAATAAATTTAGGGGAGTAATTTCTTTCTAAAGACAATAGGAAAATCAAACAACATTATATCACATTGTAATAGCCACAACTTCAGTCACATTTCTATCCTTGGCCTACAGAACAGAAATGTGAGAAGCAACCTACTGAATTGCAAGAATTAGTTAAGAATGGATGTTTCACTGTGAGACCACAGGATCAACTGCTTTGGATCACACCACGGCTTCATCTAGCTTCAGCCACTCACTGGCTTCATTAACAGTGGCTACTGTTAGAATAAGATAGACATGCAGTGATCATTTCATAGCATTTTCCCAGTTTCCAACAATTTGTAGCTCAATGCCTTCCTGAAAGAGGAATAGTGTCCTTAAACATCATAGTCCTTCATAAATTTCTCTGCCAGTTTGGTGGTTGCTGAAATAGGCTGGGAGAAAGAGAGTTGCAGGGAGAGATGGATTCATTGTCCGTAACTCCGTTCTGAGGGAAATGGAAGAAATGGAGGGAATGTCTCTGCATTTTGGATGCCACAGCAAGATTGATAGGTTACTATAACTTTGTATTGCTCTTCAGAAAGATACAGGTAAGATGCAATTAGAATTCAGCTGCTCTTTTTCCCCTCTTCATGAGCACTGAAGCAGCTTCTACTGCTGGAGGAAGTATTGAGCAGGTGATATGAACCCAAATCTCAATGGATCCCCATAGTACTATGAAATTATTCTATTTAAGATATATTCATTTGATAGGACAAAGAGCTTTCAGTTGCCTGGATTTTTTTCAGGAATCATATTCACATCCAAGGGGTAAATGTGTAGATCTTCAATGAAAGTTAATATAATTTTCTGAAAAAATGAGTTCATTTCTTAGAGTAATTTCTGTGCTTGCCTCAGGAACTTTTACAGGATAATTGTAACACTATACTCACCACCTATGAGTAATCATTTTCACTGTTTTCATCTAGTAAGAAAAAAGACTTGAAAATTTACATGACACTATGACCAATCAAAATATTTAATTCAGTAAAGATTTTAGACTAATGTAAAAAACTATTACACTAAGTATGTATATACATACAAATGTATACTGCATAGTCTTGCTAAAAATACTATGCAAGCCCAACCCTTTATGCTATAATTCTTGGCATCATAAAAACCAATTTACGTAATTTCAAAATTGAGCACATCTTTGTACAGCTCTGTGCTAAGCAACACTGGTCTAGCAAATTAGCGGTGCTGGGTAACAGAGAAATATTTAAAGAAACTTTCAAAAAAGGTTTGAAGGAATGCTCACTGCACAGACATATCTCAAGAAGTTAAATACAGCTGTTAAATAAATGGCAATTTCATAGACCATAATTTCATAGATTTGGTAACTGCTGTAAGGTCCTATGGAGAGCTGTGGAAACGACACACCTGTACTGACACTGCAGTAAACTATCATATTGAAATTGTGAATCTTGAAAGTATACATGATAGAAGGTAAAGGATTTCTCCCGAGGTTATTTTACAAATCAGATTCAACCTGAGACAGTGTGGCACTTTGTCTTCTGTTTTCTTTTGCCTGGTTGGGCTCAGAGGCTTCCTTGTCTCTGATGCACCAGATTTTAGAATGATCTCCTTCTCTGAAGAGCTGATCATGTGAATACCCTTCTCTCCTTTCTGTTCTTTCTAGCTTCATTTTATAATTCCTTTTCTACACTCCCTATTTATCTCATGTCTACTTATTCTTGTAAGTTACTATCATTTGCTCTTTTGTCATCCCTCTGCTGCTACAACAATCTGTTGTTCTGTTTCACATTTGCCTCTTTCCTTTTGCTTATTTTTTCTTCTTACTTCCCATTTCAAGCCTTTTAAAACAGGTTCATTTGAAAATTAAATTACTTATCTGAGATTAAATTACCCCCTGAAATTTGTGTAGAGTTGAGACTAGGTTAGATTTAGGTATTTGAGGTAATCCTAACTTCAACATTTTTATAGATTAGATACAGGGCAATATTTGCTACATACACTAGCTCTCCAACGTTAACCAGCAGCTGATTATAAAGATGATACTCTAAATCTGTACTGAATAAAGTATGTTTAAATAGAAGCAAAGATAGCTTGAAGCTCTTTACTAAAAAACAACACTGAACTACCCCTCACCTGTGTCTCTCCTAGAACATTCAATATCTCAGAAAATAATAATACATAAATCAGACACAACTTACAATATTTCACTGATATGATAAGATAAAATTGTAATAATTAATAAAAAACAGAGGTGTCTCAGCTCTGAGGGCACCAATGGGCCTTGCTGTGCATGCCTAGCATCTCCTCAGGCCTCTTCCCATCCTGCTCACAGCACAGGACTCCATTTCAGCTCAGCCTGGGGCCATCAGTCCCTGCACCAGCAATGCTACAGCAGTCTGTCGCTGTCACTGGTCCTAACTACTGCCTGGATCCTGGACCTTCACTGTAGGTAGTTCATCTCCTTGATGGGCCCCTCAGACATACATAGTGGCTTTTTTCTAGTTCTGTAGTCAGCCCTGCCTCCTACATGAACTATGAACACATGTTACAGCCTTGTCTCCAATCCCACCTCTGACTCAATCTCCTTTTGCTCTTGGTTAGGTTCCCTGGATGGACCCTGGACCTAAATCATCTCTCAGGGGTCTGTCTGGAGTGGTCAATGGATCATGTTACCAGTATCTGGCTCTGTCCGTGGGACTGCACCTTGTGGGTGAGGGCACAGCTCACTACCAGTAGGGAACAACCAGCCCTCTTTGTTCCCTGTCAAGAAGTCAGGTTGGCAATAAGAACTTGTTTTATTAAATAAAACCTCTATAATCACTTTCTGTAATATTTATCCCCTGCCAACACAGGCTCTGTAACACCAAAAGCAAACTGCAGCATCTTTCAGTGAATAATAAAGACCTTACTTGAGTGGGTGGCACACTGCCACAGCTCTGGCAACTCACTGGACTGTTTGCATATGGATGAGGTTATATAAACCCTGTTCATCCTGTCTGTGAGCTCCCTCATGTTGACTGACTCTCACTCTCACCTTAACAAGAGCGGCAACTCCGAACTGGCCTCCCCTACCCACAGACAGAGCCCAGGAACTCGTTTCAGGAATCTGTGTTGATGCCTACAGAGAGTGCAAACACCTCTCATGGCATCTCACTTAGTCCTGCGTGGTGTTTTGTTTTAGAAATTGGAATGATAGAAATGCAACTTTCCAGACAAGTTAAATAAACTGAACTCGAGGCATCATTCCTTCCATCTTTCCTTATATAGGTATAGGTTAGCTGAAAATGTACTCATCAGACTGGCTTCACTGTTTTGTAACAAGTTAATGATTATTTCCTATATTACAAACAAGATCAAAACTAGAGCTGGTTTAATAAACAAAACCAACACCTACAGTTATTCTCTTAAATTCCGGTCTAGTTCTGTTTAGCTATATTCCTTGCTATCCACTGCTGGAAAACTTTCACAAACATGGATTTGTCTTGCCTAAATTTGAGAAAAATGGTTGGTGTCTATATGAATGCCATATGCATATGTAAATAGGGGAATTTGTGTACTGACAAGATAATTTATTCATTGGAATTACGCACTATAAAAATTTTCAAATAGTCGAACAGAAAACACTAAGTAACTGAAATGGTCCATCACATCCAATAAACAGAAAAACAGTCAAATTGCAGAGTTCGTAAAAATATTTATCTAAACTCAAGCATGAAGTTGTGAAAAATAAATATACTTTAGAAATAGATACCAGAACTATTCACAACTTTACACTAAATGCTATTATTAGCATTTAATGCAAGTTCATGTTAGCAATCAAGAATTTAACTTCAGACACCTCAGATTTGTAATAATACACTAAAGAGCTAAAAGACAGCAGTGGATATAAGTAGAAAAAGTTTTGGGAAGTTCCTGGTATCATGGGTTATGAAGCAGAAGTGGTATCTAGTAAATAGTAAATAATTTTGGAAGGATTTGAAGGCATTCAAATACAACATTTTCCTGAATATAGGGCAATGAAACAAGAAAACAAGAAAATACTGTTTCTAGTGTTACGATTGTGAACTCAGGTTAACAGTTTACGTTAGAAAGCAAATGAACACACTTCAGTTAGTTAAATATTCTAAATTACTTCATTTTCTGTAGGTGGAACTAAAATTGAAACAATTCTGTGTGCTGTAAATTCTATAATAAACCAAAGATTTTGAACTAGCATGTGAGGTTCTTGTGATTACTAGAAATATGAGCTTCCAAGGATTCATATCTATTTAAATCTAAAGACTATTAGATTAAGAAAGAAAAATGAGTGAATCAACCAGACTTTCAAGAAACTGTTATTAATTCAGTTTTAGTAGACTTAGATCTCTATATAATTTATGAAAGATAAACATCTCAACAACAAGTCTCACTTGCCACAATATCTCTAACCCTAACATATTTGTAAGAATAGTACCCATATCATCTCATACAAAACATCACCAAGGATACTGAACAAAGTTTAGAGATTTGCCCTTAGTAATCACTTTATGGTTTTTATAGTCTGTTTTAGAAGTTAGGAATATTCTCTTCCCTTTAAAATATTTCCTTGTCACAGGTTGTGAAAGTTGCATTTTTCATCATATATTTTTAACTCCACTGAGGTGTTAATTCCTATTCTGCATACATCTTACACCTGGTATTGAACTTGATTCTGCTTTAAAGAATAAATGTTGTTCACAAATGCTGTTACTGACATCAATTGAGTTAAATATTGATATACATGGGCATAAATGATTCCACAGTTGCAAGGTTCAGATTAAATTGCAAGGAAAAAGCTGAACCTAAGCAAGTGAATTCTAAAACTCTAAGTAATCTGATCACACTTTTGATGTCATTTATCATGGCTTGAAAAAAATTCTCTTAATCTCTGGAATTACAGTAGGATGATTATGAATTACAAAATGAGGGCACCATCAGCTTGTACCTTTGGGCACACCGACAAACACTCTGGCATTAACTTTGTGAAACACAGCCAAACTGTCCTTGTGAGGATGACATAGATTATCAGTACACACCTGGGACTGTTATGGTTCAGTGGAGAAACAGGCAAAGCCTCAGTCCTACTGGAAATAAGTTTTAAAAAATGTTTTAATCATTTTTTTTCAAGTTCTGAAGTCTGCAATCTACCTTTGTTGATCCTTCAGTGATGGGTCTGACAGAAGAGACAACTGAACAGGATGAGTAGATTGCAGCATTAACACAGAATCACAGATTCATAGAATGGTTTGGATTGGAAAGGACCTTAAAGATCATCTAGTTCCAACTGCCCTGCCATAGGCAGGGACACCTCCCACTAGACCAGGTTGCTCAAAGACCCATCCCACCTGGCCTTGAACACTTCCAGGGAGGGGGCAGCCACAACTGCTCTGGGCAACCTGTGCCAGAGTCTCACCACCCTCACAGTAAGGAATATCTTCCTAATCTCCAAACTAAATCTACCCTCTTTCAAATTAAAATCATTACCCCCCATACTATCACTCCATGCCCTTATAAAAAGTCCCTCTACAGCTTTCCTGTAGGTTCTCTTCAGGTACTGGAAGGCTGCTAGAAGGTCTTCCTGGAGCCTTCTCTTCTCCAGGCTGAACAACCCCAACTCTCTGAGCATGTCTTCACAGGAGAGGTGCTCCAGTTCCCTGATCTTTTTTTGTGCCTCTCCTCCAGAACTGGACCCAGTACTCTAGGTGGGGCCTCATGAGAGCAGAGCAGAGAGGGAGAATCACCTCCTTCAACCTGCTGGTCACCTTTCTTTTGATACAGCCCAGGATACAATTTGTTTTCCTGGCTGCAGGTGCACATTGCCGGCTCATATGTATCTTATAATCAACCAACACCCTCAAGTCCTTCTCCTCAGGGCTGTTCTCAATCCATTCTCTGCCCAGACTGTGTTTGTACTTGGGATTGCCCTTACCCACGTGCAGGACCTTGCAGTTGGCCTTGTTGAACTTCATGCGGTATGCATGGGCCCACTTCTCAAGCCTGTCAAGGTCTCTCTGGATGCTATCCCTTCCCTCCAGCATGTCAGCCTCACCACAGGGCTTGGTGTCATCAGCAAACTTGATGAGGGTGAACTTGATCTCACTGTCCGTATCACCGACAAAGATGTTAAGCAGCATCGGTCCCAATACCTGATCCCTGAGGAATGCCAC
>VZRW01006789.1:66888-167599 GCA_013398125.1 Aegotheles bennettii | reverse complement strand
GGAGGGTCAGGAGGATGGAGACATGTTCTCCTCTGTGATGTCCAGTGATGGGACAAGGGGGACTGGGTGCAAGTTGGAACATAGGAGGTTCCGGGTGAACATAAGGAAGAACTTTTTCACTGTCAGAGTGACAGAGCACTGAAACAGGCTGCCCAGAGAAGCTGTGGATTCTCCTTCTCTGGAGACATTCAATACCCGACTGGATGCGTTCCTGTGTGACATGCTCTAGGTTGTCCTGCTCTGGTGGGGGGGTTGAACTAGATGATCTTTCGAGGTCCCTTCCAACCCCTAACATTCTGTGATTCTGAGGGGGGAAATGGGAATATTTGGGACAATTCTATTTAAAAAATATTCTGGATGGATGGCTAGCATATTACAAGAACAATCTGATTTTCATACAGGTAAGAGCATGTTAAGTGTCCAATTCAACAGCTTTGAGAACAGTACTGGCCGATTTCTAATTGCAAATATAGAAAAACCTCATGATTTGAAATGTTTCTAACTCAAAGCCATCACAGTCTAAATCTTCTTTCTTGATATGCGTAGTCTACATTCTCTTGAAAATTCTTTACCAGTGTGTATTATTATCAAAGGATAGTACCAAATTATATATAATGTCTGCCTTGAAAAAATGTCAGTATTGCATTTTAAATACAAAAATATAACTTGATTCCACTGTTAGTGTTATTAAAATGTTCTACACAAAGAAGAAATTGTACCTTATTTCAAGATGTACCTTTTCTGTAACAATTGAAAATAGCTTTGTGTGAATTCTTCAACAAACCAATTCTTTCCAAGTAAAGCTAAAATTACAAAATCAGGTTATATTTCAGTAAAATAAAAGTGTTTTTACATGAACCACATTTTTAAGGCAAACATTAAAGTTATTACCTCTTCCATGACATATTTGAGTAGCTACTTTTAAGTGGTTCCAGTTTTGAAATCCAAAGAATTTCCAGCCCTGAAAAGCAAATACATTGTACCTGTGCTCCTCCTATCACCTACAACTGCACTAGTGAGAACAATAGCTTCTCACAGAAACTACTGAATAGAACTTCTAAAAATAATTGCATGGTTTTCCATATGATGAAACATTGTAGTTTACTAAATACAGACTAACTGCTGCTATGATTTTTAGAAATGTTTTAATTTAGATTTTTCTACTAAAATTCTCTGTATCAGTTATGCCAAGGAGTTCACTTCCTCCAGATATGCTTTATTCTCAGCTAATGGCAATTCTTCTACAAACATAGTAGAGTAGTAAACCCTATTGTGAGCTAATATACTAAGCCCAGGCAAAACTGTAGATTCCTACTTTTAAAAAAACAAAACAAAACAAAACCAACAAAACCAACTCATACACTTGAGATAAGTGGTTGCACATTCTTTGAGGTTAATATGCTGACAGCATAGAGAAAAAATATAATTTTAAATCTACGGTAACAATAAATTAAACAGATGAGAAAGTCCCATATTAATCTCATTACTCAAAAAGAATCATGAAACAGTGGAGAATAAGATGTAAAACTGAGGTTTTTCTTAACCTCTTCAAACATTGATACCGAATAAAAGGTGAGATAGTGCAGGCACATTTGAACAAACTGCATCCAGATGTGCTCCATAGGCCTGATCCAAGCTGAGACTGACAGGAAGACCCTCACTGATTTCGGTGCTGTTTGGAGCTGGCTCTCAGAAAAGTGACTTCTCAGCCAAGTGCCACATTACTAGGTCATTCCTGCGCTGCTGTGCCAAACATTTCTCCTTCTCTAATAAACTGTCTTCATTATTTTGTGTGACACTTCTGGCTGGTTGTGTCACAGCACTCCTGGAAAGCGATGGAAAAGTAGATGGAAAACTAAGAACAAAACAGGCACTTAGATGACACTCCCTTGGAGAGAAAGAGAGAGAAAACAACTGGAAGAGAACAGAAAGAAGTTTTTGCTAGGATGTGTGAGTAAATGACATCAGGCATTTATGGAGGTTAAAGCAGTAACAGCCAAATTTCTCTCAACCTTGAGAGAACCCACTAAGGGCTCTGAAGCAGAGTGAAAGGAAGGGCAATCTGTCTAGTATGCCTGCTTGACGTATGTGTGTGTCCTGAACATCATCTGTGCATAAGCCTCCAAAACCGCAGCACTTCAGTATGCAAACTCTTGTGTTGAAGAATCAATATATGTATCTCTTGCATTACCTTGGAGGGGACCATGAGCTGATTTTTCAAAGATTTCTAAAAATGTATACCTTCACTGTTCTGGAAAGAAAATATCTATGCCAGTGAAAGGAACACATGGTTTCCTGCTCAGACTTTCAGCTTCTGTTGAAATCTAAATATGAAGCTAACCACAAATCTGTGGTCAGACTGTTTTGGTGTCAAAGAGCCAAACTCCATCAAAATTCATAGAGTCAAACCCCACAACACAGCATATAGCTTTTCCCCAGTGCTTCTATGCATTTTCGTTCCTTACACTCACTTCAACTTTTCTACACTAACCTCTAACTCTCCAAATTTTCAGCATAGATCATTATACAGACATTTAAAGACATTGAAGGCAAGATGTATTTTGTTGTCTGTGGCAGTAGATCAATGTGGACTGGCCAGCAGAGGGTGCTACTTGAATTTGGTAATAAAACATATCAATAACCTTTAATAATAATCTGATTTCCATGAGAGTATGCTAATCACAGGCCTAGTCAACTACTTCTGCCATCAGTGCTAAAGAAACCAAATGATGGTACATTTTTTTTTTCCTGAAATGCTTGTTTCAGCTGGTAGTACAAAATGCTGAGGAATGATTTAAGTGAAACTTTGGATTTATGCTCTGACAGCAGTCTAAATGGCACTAGATACTACTGTTCAGAAATAAACATTGCATACACAACCTAATACTCTTGGTTCACTTTGGTAGACTTCTCATTTTATATTCTCTCCACAATTAAGTTGGAAGTTAGATTTCCACTGCAGGTCAGAATTTTTACTTCTTTGCCTTTCACCAGACTGAACCAATGTGTTTGAAATTTCATAAGTGTGTTATTCTGCCAAAGTAGAAGTTTAATGGAAAGTTTGAGGTGAATTCAACAAGATGTTTGGGAGACATGAGGGCTCAAAAAAGGAAGCAGTTTCACCTCTTGAAAATTTTCCTAACATTTTTTTTGGCTTACATTAACTGCAAAATGGCTTGGCTGACAAACTAGAAATTTGTTTTAATCTTTTGTAGATGGTGATTTCTGTTTCCTTTGGCTTCTTTTGGGGTGCTTCAGGGGGTAATTATTTAGTCGCTAAAAGACGTTTATGCAAACATTTAGGGTTCCTAAATCCGTATGTCAGGTTTTATAGGGCTTGTGAAATCCACAATAGTGGAATGCAGCCTTCCCAGACTGCATAGACTTTTTCACAGGATAACTCTTGTGATTACGGCAGGGCAAACTTTGTTGCAAAAAGGACTTTATTAGATTTGAGTTGAGAAGCTATGAAGGTTCCCACCCACAGCACCATCAGGTCTTCTGAGACCTGCTCGAGGCAAAGGCCATTCCCATAAAGGCATTTTGCTTCCTTTTCGTCTCTACATCTGCTTGGAGCTGTCCTACTTGTCTCTGTTATCTGCACGTACATATCTTGGCAGGATTTGAGGGAAAATATATTCTTCACTGCAAAACTAAACTGGTTCTGTAAGCTATGCCACTCCCAGTGCATGGCCAGAGGCAGGTCTATATGTAAAGATTTACCCAAATGATACCCAGGAAAAAAATCAACTTTGGCATTCTTCTCACTGGTTGGTAAAATGTCCTGTATTGGCCTCAAGGACCACGCCTTTAAGAGTAGTTAACAGTTTTTCAGTAGTTAGCAAAACTTTCCATGGTGAGTTTGAAGGTGTTCTGAGCTTTCACAGTATGTGATTTGTTACTCCTATTGGCCTAAAGTCTAAGGAATGAAGCAATTTACTGGCAGCATTTTTTTGTAGAATAATATTAGGAAAGATCTGTGGTTCCCTAATGAATTATGAACAGAATATGGTCAGAATTAGCACCAACCTGGTGAAGATACTGTTCCATTTTTGAGATTTTTGTGCTGCTCCCAACTTCCTGGATTTACCAAGAATTATATCTTTTTCAATCCAAAACCAAAGAAATAAGGAGGTAGGATCCAAAAACATAAGTCAGAAAGGCTATGTGGCAGTTTGGGAAACTTGAAACCAGGCTATCAGAAAGGAATGAGTGAGGTACGCAAAAAGTATAAAAGAATTAATACTACACCTGCAGGCAGAATTATCTTCCCAAATACAGAACATTTTCTGAAAATAATTTAGTCTTATTGAAAAGTTGACTAGGAGGAACAATGTGTAAAACCAGTCCCGAGACAGTCATTACATTATGAGTGAGATGTCCTTCTGTCACTAAATTTTCTTTTTCCCTGGTGTCTCTTTTCTTCTGTCTCCCCACACCCAGCTTTACTATAGAATCTATTTTTTGAAGGGAAAATACATTTTGAAGAAAACCTTGCTTATAGTCACCTGTCAGCCTGGTACGTATGCAATTACTGGCTCAGTTTTATGTGTCAATAAGACAGCTAGTAGTGCCACAGAAGTAAAAAAGTGGTACCTTCAAAGATGATGTACTAAATTTGCATTGGTTAAACTAATGAAATCCTGGTGAGTTCAAAGAAATATGGACTTGGCAGGGTGCAAGAAATGTTAACAAAATGAAGTGAAGAATGAAATAGAAGTGGTAACTATCTCAAAATCAGGGGAGAAGTGAAAAATATAGAATATCTAAAAACTATAGAGAAAAGGGGTTCTCAAAAGTTTGTTTCTGGAGGGCAAAAGGAAAACAAGAAGAAAATTATTTTAAATTAAAATCTTCGTTACATTTAGCAAAACGGTTGTGATTTATAAGCCTGTTTACAAAGACTTTGTAGGCTTCACTTTGCTAACCTCTTCTAATGAAGGAAAGTCTGCACTGGATGATTTTCAACCTATTTGTAGTTTCTTTCCCACCAAACAAAAATATTGAGAAAGCACTGATGAGCAGAAGACCAGAAATGGTAAACAGATCACAAAAGAGAAATGCTAGGGCATCTCAGAGGCAACCCTGAATGTTGTACCTTTTCAAATGGATCCCCAGGAAGAGACACATTTCATTCTGCTACTAATTATGAGGACCAGTCATCATCTAAAGGAAATTTCTTCATTAAAATACATTTGTCTTGTAATTTCTCTGTTTGCAAATGTGTGTTTTTTTCATCAAATAAGTCCATCACCTAACCCATACTTGAAAAGGAAACTGTGACAAAGAGTGCTTGCAGGTTCATTACTTGGCTCAGTTATTTGCCAGATGTGAGTGAGGCTGTGTTTTGGCTAACTTGTATGCTCTAATATAATATTAAGCCAAATAAAAAATTAAATGGGATCCAAGTGCAGACCTGCAGCTAAGAGAAGCATTTTATGAAAAAAGGAAAATTCCTGAAATTGTATCTTCACTCTTGAGGTAATCTAAATTATTTATGCCAAAAACATAAATTATGTTCAATATTCTGTCAGAAATATGACAAAAAACCCACTATTTTTCAATCCAATTAATCTCCAGCAACACTCACCTTATTTTACCTTCAAGGTAATATTACAATGTCTTTAAGTACTGCTTGTTTCTGACATCTGTTTCCAATGCCTCTCCTGAGAATTACAGGCTATCTGCAGGCCTGGTTTCCACGTGTCCCAATTTATAACCATATCAAGTAATTTATTCCACCAAACATCCTTAAAAGGCAAAATTGCTGTTTCTGGCTGGCAGTTCACAAGAGTATCTGAATTATTAACTCATCCACAACTGCTAAATGGCAGGTTAGCTGCACTGCTGATACAGTTACAGCCTGATTGAAAACTGCATAAAACTAAAAGCATGGTTGTATGAAAAAAATTCGTAACTGTTTTGGTTTTTTTTCTCTATATGCCAAGGGATGGTTTTGGAAGGTTGATAACATGTTTATCCTTGTGACTCCAAAATCTGCTTACGAGATTAATTGATATCTTCCCTCTTTATCACTGCTATGTGAGGTACTTTACATGCTTTTCTTATTTTATATATTCATCCATTTTATAGAATAGGTATCATAAAACACTATCCTGAAGAAAAAAGGCATGAAATATGTATTTAAGACAACAGAATCACATGAGGAAGCTCAACAAAAATATCTAATTGCTGGTGTCACCTGATGGTGGATATCTCTGACACAAATTCTGCTTTTTACTGGTGAACGGGCTTTCAACACCAGTCTGCAGCTAATGTAAAGGTTGTAACATGATTTTGTTGAAAAAGATTCTTTTTCATTTACTATTTGCGACACTGGGACCATATAGTTCCACAAAAGACCTGTTTTGTTTTTTGGTTTTGGTTTTTTTTTTTTGAAGATCCTGCTTGACTTGAATGAGTCTCTTATCAGGCCTCAGTTCTGTAGTAGACAAAACTCTTCCACCAGAATTCTTCTGTCCATCCATCATAGATCAATTAGGAGGAACCAGTAGGTTATTTTAACCTTAAGGTGCATGGATAATCATGAAAATCGCTTCTGGCTTGTCCATAGGAAGAATGCAAAAATTACCCTCGTAATTGTTTGAAACATCTCTAAACTATCCCTCAAATTGGATTTGTTTAGGTTCTTGCAGCTGCTCTGGGATGATATGCATTCTTCACTCACCACCCAACAACTGTGACCAATGACCCACTTGTGTGTAGCACAGTGATCTTCAACTCTTCAGCTAAATTAGGTAAAATCTGAAACTGCATTATGTCATGACAACATTCCTTCCTTCCTTCCTTCCTTCCTTCCTTCCTTCCTTCCTTCCTTCCTTCCTTCCTTCCTTCCTTCCTCCCTTCCTTCCTCCCTTCCTCTCTTCCTTCCTCTCTTCCTCTCTTCCCCTCTTCCCCTCTTCCTTCCTCTCTTCATCCCTTTCTCCCTCCCTCTCTTTCTTTCCGCCTCCTTCCTTTCTTTCTCTTTCTTTCTTATAGGCAAATAAATATATATAAATATAATATATACATAAATATTTATGAAAGGCACACAAAAGACAGATGTATGCATGGCATAGAAAATACAAGAGTAAAGAAATACTTTTTTTGTGTATATGAAAAATAGATACAATTTATATAGGCTAAATTCCGTGTACCTGTATTTGTCCTCAACTATACATGTGTGAATGATTGTACACATACATGAATGTCAGGATTTAAAGAGAGGAACAAAATAGTGTAAATTAACATCTATTCAAAACATTGAATGTCTTCTTAGTGGTAACTAACAGAAGTCAAATGGTGTTGAGACAGTCCTTGTATTTAAAAGGTGGTTTTAGCTGTTTGAAACTCAGCCAAGAGAAGTCTTAGACCTGTCTGGGTCTGTAGCATTTTGCCCTACCACCTCCACAGTTGATGAATGCAGCAAAGCTTTATGAAACTTGTGGTTGGAACAGCTGTTCATAGCAGAAATAAAATATACAGAAGTTATTACTTACATTTCAAAGCAGCTGTGATTAGACATAAAAAATAAGCTTATTATTACAAACATGAATATCTTAATACACTTCTTGCAAGAACTAAACTGTGATTGCATTAAAACCATTTGACACAAACTTCTGGCAACGAATTGTTTGCTTGGAAATCAAGCTGTAGTATCTAGAAATTACTCTAGGTTTAAGCAAACGTTGTTCATTTGTTCAGAGTTTAATCTTCCACTTGCTGTGTTCAACTCTTATTTTTCTTCCCCAGGGAAATGTAGATTGCTATGTCATTATTAGCTGTCCTCCCTCTGCCTCCTCTCCTCTTCCTTTCAGTTGCTTACACTTAAGTGGTACCAACTCTGAGGAAACATTGAGCAACCTTAACTTCCTTGAAGCTGCAGTCTGAGACATCTTTCAAAACACGCTCTGAACAGGAAATTATTATCTTCATATAAAAAATATTCAGCAAAGAATTATTTGATTTCCATTTGTGCTTTTCCTTGAGCTAAATGTAGAGGACTATACAGATGACGTTAAGACACTCTCCATTTATCTCCAAGGCCCTGGAGATACAAGAGTTTGCTGTCTAGACTTGTTACATTTACTCTTTTTCTTGTCAATGAAGTATCTGTCCCCAGTGGGCTGGGGGCAAATTCACACCACCGGAAATTTGCCTAGGTACTCTCATTGCCTTGCTAGAGGCCTTGCTCCTGCTGGGTCTCTCTGCCTGCTTGAATCTGCTCCTGGAATCACAGCTTTAACTCAAAATTAAAAATCA
The DNA here is from genome assembly GCA_013398125.1 of Aegotheles bennettii. Classification (NCBI taxonomy): domain Eukaryota; kingdom Metazoa; phylum Chordata; class Aves; order Caprimulgiformes; family Aegothelidae; genus Aegotheles; species Aegotheles bennettii. The sequence goes on along the minus strand of VZRW01006789.1, from coordinate 159,337 downwards.
CCTCTTTCTCTGAATACCCTACAGAACAGGAACCTCCTTCTCTAAACTAGCCTGCCCTTTGAGGGAGGTGGAAACTATGTTGTCCAGCCTGGTGAGGCTTGACCAAAATCCAGGCGTCACAGTCCCTGGACTATAGAATAGATAAAATGGTTCAGGTTGGAAGGCGCCTTTAAAAGTCACCTAGTCCAACCTTCTTGCAGTGAGCAGGGACATCTTCAACTAGATCAAGTTGCTTAGAGTCTCGTCCAACCTCATCTTGAATGTTCCAATGGAGTTTTTACCATCTCTCTGGGCAACCTGTTCTAGTGTTTCACCATGCTCATTATAAGAAAATGTCTTCTTGATATCTAGTCTAAATCTGCCCCCTTTCAGTTTAAAACCATTACCTCTTGTCTTGTCACTACAAACTGTGCTAAAAAGTTTGTCTCCATCTTTCTGATAGGCCCCCTTTAAGTAGTGAAAGGCTATGTTAAAGTCTCCCCAGAGCCTTCTCTTCTCCAGGTTGAACAACCCCAGCTCCCTCAGCCCTTCTTCATAAGAAAGCTGCTCCATCTCTTTAATCATCTTTGTGGTCCTACGTACCCTAATCTTTAGGCTATTGTACAAGAAGTAGGCATCAACCAGGAATCTTCAGGGGAGATCCCTAATGGTAGTAAACTCAAAACCATCCAGAAATGTTACATGTCCTCTGAGCAAATAGAGAATTAAGAATACTTTGTTAATAAATCTCAAATGGAGCTAAGTGGAAAATAGTTACTCACCTCGGGTGAGCAGCCACACTTTTGGAGACTTACACTTTCAGTGAGCTACATGTGCTGGGGAGCTTCCATCAGAAAAAGTATGTGCATGTGCTATCTCAGATATTATGATGCATAAGAATATGTGAATGATCTGACTGGGTCACACCACAGGTCCATCCATCTTAGGCTGCTATTCTCAGAGAAGACAAAAAGAGGATGCCTAGGGGAGTGTGTAAATGATGCTATTCAAGAATATTCATCCAGCATTCAACCATTTGTGCCATATTGACTTTTTGAACCAGTTGTCTTACAATAATTCTTAGTGGATTTTTCTTACATGAATTTGTCTTGTTGCCTTTTGAAACCATGTCAACTTTCAGCATCTGAAACACCCTATGATAAGTAATTCCATAGTTTAACTGCATGTTGACACTGATGCATTAGGGCCAGATTGTTTGAATCTCTCTCCTGGACCTGAATTACACACTGGGAACTACTTACAGTTCACTCTTAGTTTTCTAAACTGGTGACTTGGTTGAATAAAATCTGAAAGCCACGTACCTGCTGGTCCTACTAAAGCTTAATTTATTGTGATTACATTTAAGGTATTTTTCTGGGGTGACATTGCAGTTCTGTGGCAGGACTGAATTCTTAAAACCGGGCCATTTATAACCTGTTCACCCCTGCCTTTCACAGGCAGTTTCATTTGTTCCTTCATATTAAGTGCATTTCCCTTTGCTAATACTTGCATCGTTTTCTTTTTTGTTTGTTTATTTTTTCTGTTTGTTTGGTTTTTTCATCAGAAATAGCATGTATTTATGACAAGTACAACAGGAAAAATAAGAAATTTACATTTTAAACAAACCAATCAGACTGTAGTAAGGTTTTAGGACACTGAAATCCAGTTTCTCTTCTTTGGAGGAAACAAAAATTCTGTTCACATCTTGGACAAGAAACATCAATGAAAGGTATTATGGATCACATTACTTTTTGATGGAGGAATACAAGCAAAAATATTGCTGGTATTAATTTGGATCTTGAACTCAGATTGAACAATGCAAGATCAAAAAAGAAACAAAGCATCTGACTTGTGTTGTAAACATTTTGGTTTTGTCTACTTTATCTGTCTTTTTATCTGTGTGCAAACCATCCATTTGTTTGACTATAACCCACAGGTCATTTTCTTGCCATTGAACATGCCATTCCCACTGTGGTATTACAGACAGGCAAAGCAGATAAACAGAAGCAGCAAATAAACAGTCTTTAGTGTGATGAATACAATTTATAATTAACATGGACAGAGAAAAGATTCTAAGCAGAGGCTTAAAAAAATTACAAGTCCTCATATTCAACTTGTTTCTAAATTTATCTGTGAACCACTGATAAAATAGAATGAGAAAAGTCTTTGTAAAGAAAATGATATATTATTACACAAAATAATAGGAACATGCAGTGCTGTAAGTATGAATTAGGCATCCTGTGGTTGACTTTTGCATCGTATAAACATACTAGTCAGTCCAATGCTGAAAACAGAGCCAGGAATTTAGTAACCAGTGTCCCTTGTCCAGCTATTAGTGACTCCCAAAGCTCTTTGGTATAAAGGAATCATATGGAACTACTCATTCGAGTAAGGCAAAATGTCAGAGCCAGCTATATATGATGAGCAATAATATATTAGCCAGAAGTTGAGAGTATAAATATATGAAGCACAATTAAAGCTCACTGAATTCAATTAGATTTTTCTATTGGTTTTGTTGACATTGAATCACAACAAGAAAGGAAGGCTTGTTTAAAGTATGCCTAAAATGAAACATACAGGGACATCATTATTAGTCATGCAACCAGTACATTACATCTGTTGAGTGAAGACCTAACAGAGAATTTCTGGCATTGCATCTGGTAATTTTTGAGATGGGAAATTTTCCTCTCAAACCTTATGAAATTTTAAGGCTTCAATTCAGGGTTGTTTTTATCCCTTGCATAGGGATGCTCCCATACATGCTTAGGGAGATAATCATCCTGCTTATTAGTTTTGTCTAGTTGTCAGCAGCAGACATTGCGTTTTCTTCATTAGAACATTGATCCATAAACATTCAATATCATTTATTTCCAAGTTATTGCTGAACCAGAAATAAATAAGTTTGTTTTGATGGAGTGCCATTCACATTCTCCGTTTACTCAGTTGGCCCTTTTCTGTGTTCTGTAACTATGATATTAATGTTCAAGTCATGAACACCTCTCCAAATTTCATTAATATCAACTAAGTCATATTAAGCTCATAAAACAAGCAGTTCTCTCGTTTGTTACATTGGATTCCAGAATAGACAGATAACTGGACTTTTCTTTTTTTCATGCTCCTTGGAGCCTTGGTTAACAGTGTTCTCAAAGTCTGACATTCCACTAAGTGCATGTCTTGTTTTCCCCTTCTGCTGTAAATTTAACACTGTCTCTATTAGTGCAGAGGGCTGATGAGACGGGGAGCATTTACTTTGTGTATTCACTTCTCTGCTTAGAAGGTGGACCATATTACCTCCCAGAAATGATAGCTTCTGCAAAAGAAATATTTCTCTTTACCATACTTGTCTTACTAGTACTGCTGCTTGCTTGCTCCTCTTACAGCTAGGGAATGGCAGCAATAGGACATGCAGGCCTGCAACAAGGAGGTACTGTGAAGAATACTAGTAGGATTCCTAGTAGTGCTACAGCCCAAGAATAATCAAAAAAATTTACCATTATCTGCTGAATTCCTTCATCATCTAAGTTAGCCCAGGGATCTTTCCTGCTTCTGGAGAATCCATTTACTATGTTGTCCAGCTTTCTTGTAATATCCTCCCAGGCACATAATTCTTTATTCTTAGAGGTTTAGAAGAGAATATGATCATCTCTGAGCCCTAATGCATTATGATACTTGGTATCAGTGTGGAGTACAGACTTTTTCACTGTCTTTTATAGTACTGTCATGCTTGGGTTTTTTAATGCATGTACTATGCATAAAAGCATAGTACACAACTCCAATGTTTGGATTGCTATTTTTTGTACATTTTAAAGAAAAAAGTTGTATGAGTATAATGACTAGTTGACCTCCCAACAAATTTGGATTGCTGCAAGGCAAAACATGGGGTATAATTTTAGAATAGAGAATTTTTCATTTGTAAATGCTCAGCAAATCAAATAAATTGGCAAATTAATCAAATTGATGAAACAGCCTGTGTTATGTGTTTGCAAAGTGGGATGCAAAAGCTCTTCAGGTACTAATGCAGCTCTAAGTGTACAGTCATTACACATGGCTGTTTCATAGCTGCCTTTGTACATAATACATTCTATGTTTAACACCCCATGTTTTTTACCAAATGTTATTAGGGAAAGTAGTGGGTACCAGGAGTAAAATTAAGCAGAAATTAAGCTATTTTTTCATATATTATACATGGATGAACAATAATATAACTTTTATTTTTTATGACAGAATTAAAAACAACATTTACTCACCCTTAAAAGTTTGCTAAATAATCTAAATCTACATTTGATGATTATGGCTAACTAGATTGACACACATTAAATGAACCAGAATTAAAAATTACTTAAATAGTTTTGTTGCTGTCCCAAAACTTTAGAGGACTACTTTTGCCGACCAGCAGGCATGTACATGGAAAAAGTGCTTCTGAAATCTTAAACCTAGCATTTTTCTTTTAGCTACCATAAATGTCCTTAATGTACAAAATCTGATCCTTTAATAAATTAGAGATTATGTAGACTCTGCAAAATGCTTTTTATAGGCAAGAACTAGTCCTGATGAAAAGTTTCTGTGACTAGGTTTGCTTGTATCTGTATCTTTTCCTTGATCAGCTATTTTACCCTTGTAAAGATCTGTCCTGGCACCTACAATGAAAGTAGGAATTAAGGGACCTGGCAAATTCAAGAAACATTTGCTTTTAAAATTATGGTTTCCGTGTGTTGTCTCAGCCAGTCCAAGCTTGTTTCAGGATGACTAGCAACTCTGTGTTTTCCCCATGTGTTAGACTAGGCAAGTATTCTACATTTGCTAGTGAATGTACTGTCAACCTAGTTACAGGAAAGAGATTAGCCTCAGACAGACAGACACAAAACTTTGGGAAAAATTATACTAGTACGCTCTTAGGACTTGTACTCCTTGTGTTAGATAGTGAAAGAAAAGAATTCAAGTGTAAAATGCTACTTGTATGGCCTAATTTTTCAATTCCTTGCTATAGTCTTTATTCATAGAAGCCATCTTACCAGTTGTATTAGTGGGACTACTTCCTCGATTAAAGCCTTCTCTAACTTCTGATAAAGACTGAGAGACATCATTAAAGATTATTTCTACTACTTTCAAATCTGGCCCTTCAAAAAAGAGTTGGACAAAAAAATCTGATTACAAACTGAGACTATTTCACCATCACAAATTTACAGGCAGAAATGAGTTTCCTGTCTGCACTTCGAGTGTAAAAGAACTTGTGTTGCTCTGTGATAGGCAGGAAAGAGATTGTGTGAACACAGGTAAAAGCCAGGCTGAACCTGAGCTAATAAGCCTTGGCGAGCGAGAAAATATGTTACCCGAGAACTAAGGCTGCACTACATATGTTTCATGGCTTCCATATAGATTTATCATGTATATTTGATCTTCAGTCTTTTGGGACTATCTCTTTCACAAAGCTTGAGGAAAAGAAGCTATAGGGTATGGAGGACTGCACCATCCAAAGGGGAATATAATACAAATAACAATGGAGCAGGCAGCCTGTTGAAAGGCACTTAGTGCCTGAGTGTTGCAAATGCACCGTTCCTCTGTCAGAGTACCAGATGGTTTCTGCTCAAGCACTGTGGTGCTTCTGAAGCAGATTCTCTACACTGGGTCTGGAATACATGTGACTGAAGTCTGATCACGTCTGCCTTTTTATAGTGACATGAACACTCCCAAAAGGCATCTGTCTGGTCCCAAGGAGAGATTGGAGTAGTCTCAGGTTTTCTTTACACTGTCTTAGCCATGTAGCACACCTGAAGCCTACACAGCATGACACAGAATTGGGGGTGAGGGGTGGAAAACCAAAATACTAAATTCTGTGTGATATCTGCTGGGCAGGCAGAGGATCTGGATAAACTGGCTTCTGTCTAGTTTGCATTGTTTCAAATCTATTTCTACATCTATATTCACTTCCTTAATTTCTCTTCACACTGAGTTCCCATCCAGAAGTTCAAGGAGCTTTATCTGGATGTTAAACAGTCTGGGAATTCATTGCAAAAAGTATTTGCAAAAGTAATCAGGCAAATGTTTAGAAAAAAATTACTCTGCTTATACCCTCTTCTGTTCAAGCATATGATTTTACTGTCATATTTTTTCAAATAGAAAAGCTGAAGTACAGGCTGGTAGTCATTAACAGTGTGCAGAATATGAGTTTCAAAACAGGAATCTGGATCTAAGCGTAAACCCCAGCCAGTCAGAATGTAAGTCCACCGTATGACCTATTTCTCCCACCTCATGTAATCAAAACAACCCAAACTTCTCTTTTTGAATACATGACAGTCACTAATTGCAACTAATCTGCAAGCCAAGAATTATTCAGAACAATTACATGGTACAGTTTCCAAAATCCACGTATTTGAGAAAGTTTCCACTTGTAGATTTTAAACCGGAAAAGTACAGATGGTGGAAATACAAAGTGCTGTGCAAATAATCTCCTAAACTTGGACATCAATTTATTCCTTCCTTCCTTCCTTCCTTCCTTCCTTCCTTCCTTCCTTCCTTCCTTCCTTCCTTCCTTCCTTCCTTCCCCCTCCTTTCTTATTTTAAGAGAGACATATAGAGACACTCAATAGAATCTGTTGTCGGTGAGTATTCAAGTATATTGGTTCAAACTCTTGTTTTTCCTCACACAGGCTATGGGCTTGATTCTCTATTTCTAGGTAAGCATTACATATTATGGTGTGGATTCATTTTCATTTTGACAATAAATCCCCCACTATGCACCTGGTAATATTTTTTTCTTTTTTTTTTTTGTGGAAAACACATTGTCAAAAGTTCCCAGACAATTCTAATTGTAAGCATCATTCTGGAAAGGGAAAAATGAGATGGAGGAAATATAACCATATTTGTTGGGCAAATCACATGCTAAATGCATCCTTCTGGTGGAACAAACAGACATGGGATGATAGGCAGAGTCATCCAAATATCAGTTTTTGAATTGCTAGATTTATGCTCTAGTCCCAGCTCTGTTACTGACCTGATTTGGGCTTTGCTTTCCAGCTTTTTACCTTTCTACATACATACCTTCTGTGTCTTGCCTATTTAAATTATAAAAATTTTGTCCTAGCAGCATTGTCTTAAAATCTGTAGCTGTACTGCAAAATCCTGGCCATCCACAGTAGCAGTACTATTGCATTAGCAATGTCAAACTGTAGGGTCCTCTCAGTCTAGACCTGAGTGGGCAAAGGTAGGAAGAGTTGCTTCAGCAGTGGGACTAGGTACTTCTTAGGAGCAGTTTTTAAGAGTCAGTTCTAGCAAACCAAGCTGAGCTGCTTTCAGCACAGCAATCAGTCTTTAGTTACAAATGCAACCCTCCTATCTATCTCCATTGTCCAGGGAGTTCTCTGTCTGCTTGCATAAATTTAGAGCTTTAACATGAAAAGGATGGGGCTTTTCTCATCCTCATGAACTTTTCCAGTTAGGGACTGATATTGTTACTATTTACAATCAAAAGGACTTCTTTGGTGCCACAGACGGATACCAGCGTAAGCCAAGGTCACTGTGATAAAATCAACCCCCAGTGCAAAACATCAAAACTTTGAAACTAGTACTTGACAGATTGGTTGGGGTTTTTTTTGTTTTCACTTGACTGTATGGAGTTTAATCACTAGGTCAAATTCTACTCTCACAACACTGTGAGTCTGGGAGATGAGAAGTTAATACCAAAGACATCTGCCTCTAACATCATGCCCACAACATTTATCAATAAGCGTGTCATACATCCTGCTAAATGCATAATCTATTCTCAGCATTAAAATAACACATGGTATCTTTATAAAACCAGAAATTATTGTTATTCAGTAATACATTAACAGTTTTGTGTGTGTTTTATGGAACCCTCCTTTTCATAAAAAGGGCTGTTAGGTTGTGACACCAGGTTTTATTTCTTCTTCTTTTTTTCATTTAATTTTTAGCCATTTAGGAGGGGTTTTCTTCTATATTTGGTTGCCTTGACTCATGCTTGAACTTAGTCTTCCCAAATGCTCACAGGGAGAGTCTTTCGAATTAGTGGATAAAGTTAAACTCACTCCCATTCTGCAACTGAATTAGTATATTACATGCAATTATTTATGATTCATCAAAACTGGCTTCCCATGGCCCCATAAATCTTACAGAGTCAGAACATTGTGGCATCATCTCTGCTGATAGTTTTCATTCTTTTGGCAGACATAATGCTCCTTGAATTGGAAAAAAACTACTCCTACTCGGCAAGGACTAGTTACACTCCTGGTGCTGGAAAACTTTGGGAACTCTGTCCAGCCTGACAGAAGGAAAGTAGGTATTTCCAACGGGACTAAACATCTACATCCAAAACTGCAGTCTTCTAAAATCCTGCTAATTTGTTGCCACACCCTGGAGGTGCCTAAGCTCCACAGGCGCCAGTTTTACATATTAAAATTCCCCAGACTACTGAAATTCTGCTGTGGGCATGTCCAGAATTGCCTCTCATGTCATAGCACCAAGTTAGCTCACACCCCAGCACCATCAGATCCAATGAACTCAGCTTTCCTGTACCTGCACCCATCTTGCCCAAGGGGCAGAGTCTGTGAAAGTCCCCAAAACACAAGAGCTGTTGCTCTGCAAAGCACAGCGGTAGCAATTTCTATTCTCCTCTGCCACGTTTGAGAGCTCCTTGGTCAGAGCTTTTACCCTAGATGTGGGAAAGCCGCGTTTTACACCCTCCTGTGCCTGAGGAGATCAAAACCCACGCCCTTGCCCATGAGGCCAGGGCTGTTCTGGGTGAAAGTGTTCTCCACCCTACCCTTTGAAGCTCTTCCACCCTACAGGAGCAAACCACAGCTTCGCAACAGATGTGGAGAACATGAGTGAGCACAGTGCTCTGAGGGTTTATGGCCCTCATGGGAGAAGGCAAGGGAGGTTTTGGTGCTGTTTCACTCCACTAAAGAGTTTCTGGGTATTGTGTCTTAGGTCAAACATATAAATGGTCTTTTTGGAACCCATATGAGAAGGACCTTCCCCAGTGCTGTTCAGTGGGATGCTAAGGAGACCAGCAGAGGTGCGTTTCACCTGGCAACCCAGTCACCCCTCCCCAGTCACACTGCCACTGGAGATTTTGCACACTGTTGCAGCTTCTCCAGGCTCGCCCTTCTGAGGGCCTTGTCAGGGCTGATTTTCTCAACAACTCTTTTTCCCAGAGAAGCAAAACAACACCACCACCAAACAACAACCTAGTGCAGCATTTCAAGTACATATAAATTCCACCACCCTCTACCTCCCAGTCACCCTGCAGGCCCACATGTCACCATAGATGTGGCCACCCCACCAGAGGCCAGCAGGCACCCTGTTCTCCCACGGCATCCCTGCTGCCAGGTGGCAGGGACGCCATTTGTCCTCACTTCCCATGGTCCAGGAGCTCTGCCCTGGCAGCTTGCTGAAGCTATTGTCTATTTGATAAATGGCTTGAGGAAAATGGTGAACTGGGTTTCTTCTTTCAGGGGTTTTGGAGAATGAGCTGCATATTTCTCCATAATATGCATCTATCTGGGTGACAACCCTGCCAGCCCGGGGCTCCCCATTTCTGCTGGAAACCATTGTTTCCCAGGGTAATTTTCACAAAGTGAATTGGGGGCCTCTGGGACTGCAATTCACACTGAGTTTTTTTGTTTCGCCTTGAGTCTTGGAAGTCTCCAGTGATTCTCCAGTTTCTAGCTGTGAAGTCATATGCGACACTCAAGTGCTCTTTAGTCTGAACCCTTTTTCATGTCATAGTTGGGATTCCTTGGCCCACAAAGTCAAACCACTACCTCCCTTCGTCTGCTTGTGTGAGTCCTTTAGCTCACCAGGCGTATTGTTCAAAGATCAATTCTTGATCTTCAGCACACTTCTTTGACTTCCTCAGGCATGTTTGCAGTGGAAGTAAAACTTGCAACATCGGTCTGTCTGCATATCTGTGCTACCCACAATGCATTTTGTTTCCTTTGTCTGATGTCAAACAAGCCTGACAGGGAGATACAGGTCTGACAGGATATATGGAGCCTGAGGATTTGCAAATTCTCTTTAACAGGTATTGCCAGCTGATTTCTGTAAATACGTGTATATGTGATGCATGATATGTATATATCATTGCCAAATGTTGCTGGCAAATATCATTGCTCTTCAGAAGCATGTTAGAGATATACAAAGATAATGGAACATTTGTTTAACATCATTAAACTGACAGAAACAGTCAGAAAAGCAGTCTTCACTACTGTCCATATTCAGAGAATTAATTACTGCATAGCTAGAGACAGAAATGGGGTTAGGGTTTGAGAGGGCAGGCACTGAACGAACAGGTTTACTAATGTGTCCTGAACAGCCTACCAGGCAAGGTCAAGGACTGGACCTGGCTGGAGGCAATTGTTCATAGCTACCTTGGGAGTGATTAGGGGTATATAACTAATGCCAGGGATCCATACCTGCTCCATAAATAACTGTGTAACATTATCTGTGAAATTAATTTTGATCTGGTCGTTTATAAGGTATATTTTCATCTAATTTTAACCTTTTCCCTACAAAGCAACTGCAAGGTTGGTACTCTGTTTGAGTACAACAGTCATACATGTTTTGTTTTTCCTGAGGTTTAGAGTATTCATGACTTTTTTCTGTTATAGAAGCTGACTACACCATAATAATTCTCAAATACTCCCCCTGACAAGGATAAATCAGCCTGTGCTGAGCTCTGGGCTGCTGTTGCCAGATTGCTGTCAATATCAAAGCCTGTTTAAAAGTAGCTGGGGGATCTCAACACTGCTCTGCAGATACAAAGTTTTATGCAGCCTCCTCTGCATGACTGAACTTAAACTTTTTCAATATACTTAATGCTGCAGAATCAACTATTGTTGAAATAAGGCTATCTCTGTATATCTTCTCCTGCCTGGCAGGTGCTGCTGGAATTACTGTATATCCATCCTCCAACAAGCCCTTACGCATTTCAGCCCTGGCAGGCTTCTGGCAGCTCCAGCAGTCTTTGGCTCCTTTTTGTTCTACTCTTAGTACCCTACGTGGTTGAGTAACCACTCAGAGCTGAGGATCGTGACCAGCCTGTTTTTAGGTAGTCAGCCCTGCAGAGCCCTGTCCTTGCAGGATCCTGCTGAGTGGAGAGGATGGCCTGGAAAAGCCCAGGCCCACTCAATGCTATGGCTGGCACAAATCACGAAGCTCCACAAGTGGGCTCCTTTATATATTACTCAGCTGTCCTTTTGCTATTTTCATGCACTAAACAGGTACAATTCTCAAGCTGGAGGGCCTTGTTGATAATTACAGGTAGTAATTAAGGCACTGAATGGCTTTTTCAGTTGAAAGAGGTTTCCCCTGAGAGAGAATATCAGCAAGGAAAGTTCATAAGATCCCATTGTTTTCATGTGTTTTTACAGACTGGAAAATATTTTTTGGAATCATCTCCTGGGCTGCTTATAAAGAAACATGATCAGAAGGTTGAGGGAGGTGATTTTCCCCTTCTGCTCTGCTCTCCTGAGATTCCACCTGGAGTACTGTGTCCAGTTCTGGAGTCCTCAGCACAAGAAAGAAATGGACCTGTTGAAGCAGGTCCAGAGGATGGTCACAGAAATGTTCAGAGGGCTGGAATACCTCTCCTATGAAGACAGGGTGAGAGAGTTGGGGTTGTTCAGCCTGAAGAAGAGGAGGCTCTGCGGACACCTTATTGCAGCCTTTCAATACTTAAAGAGGGCTCATTAAAAAGATGAAGAGAGACTTTTTACCAAGGTCTGTAGTGACAGGACAAGGGGCAACACTTTTAAACTGAAAGAGGGTAGGTTTTTTATATGAACATAAGGAACACAATTTTTTACTATGAGGATGGTGAGACACTGGCACAGGTTGCCCAGGGAGTTTGTGGCTGCCCCCTCCCTGGCAGTATCCAAGGCCAGGTTGGATGAGGTTTTAAGCACCCTGGTCTAGTGGAAGGTGCTCCTGCCCATGGCTGCTTGGAACTAAATGATCTTTAAGGTCCCTTCCAACCCAAACCATTCTGTGATTCTATTTCTATTATTCCATGAAGAAAATGAGCTAGCTGCACTGACAGGAAAGTAGTACCTTATAAGGCTTTAAACTACGTTTGTTGTTGTTCTATTTATTTAATATTTAGCAGCTCTTGTAAGACTGACTCACATCCTAGCTTTGGTAGGGACTAATTAAAATCATTGTCTCCTTTCTTCCAGCAAGATTACATACCAGCTGATTTCAGTAATGTCCTTCATGACATCACACCTTCTTGGGAGTGAAATTTGATGAAGTTCAGTATAAAACAATGAATAAAACAGAAACACTGATAGATAGTTTAAAATGACATCTGCGAGCTTTGTGAAGAGTTAAATAGAAGGACTGCTTGACTAATGCTAGATCATACAGTAATGAGGTATCTTGTCCCTTTAATTTTAGGAAACACTGTATTTTCATGAGAAAGAACACATATGTAATGGCATCTGAAAAACGCAAAATTTCAGGTAAGGAAACATAGTTTCCAAAATAATACAATTTTAATGAAAATTTCCATCAGAAAGGACTATATTCAGTCCTTTAAGCAGAGCTACTTTCCCTTCAGCACACTTTAGAGAATGTATCGCTCCATGTGGCAGCAGATACTTCAGTGCAAGACCTTAGGCAAGCGTAAATCAACAAGCCTACACCAAAACCAGCAGAGGTGAGATGGCTTTAATCAGTTTAGAGTATGGCCTGTCAGTTGTATAAAAATGCTCTTTGTAAATGATGAAATGACAAAAATATGTTTTTTTTAATGAATTCATTGATCTGTTCTAATTACTGATGGAGACAAAAGGTTCTTCATACACAGGAAAAAAATATAGAGCACCTTTAGAATGTGATGCAAGTTTTACACAACAACCCCCTTGGTAGGATTGATTTTTGACATATTCAGGTACAGCAGACTTAGAGCTTGCATGTGTGTTACAGATAAAAGAATATACATTTTGTGTCTATTTTCATGAGAGATATATTTACAGCAGAAGAGTGAACTTGTGGATGGCCCCTGTTTTATCCTGCAAGAATTAACAAATACTTTTCAAATGAAGGTCAGTTTTGATCCTTGCTCCTTCCCCTGAGGGCATATAAAGGCTACCCCCAGGAAAGCACTGGCCTCCAGCTTTGGTCTGGGATTAAAATCTTTAATACCGCGTATATCTTCAGAGGAGAGCCAGGTGCTTCTGAATGAGATCCAAAACAGCCAGCATGCAAAGCTTGGACCTGCCTAAAAAACAGTACACTCAGCAGGCAGCTGGCGAAACCTACTTATTAGGGAGCGCTAAGGGCAGGGGACGGTCTGAAACCCTCAGTTGGCACAAAGCCTCAGGTAGTCACCTCTGCCCACTGCTGCTGCCCAGTCTGCAAACAACCCTCGAGAAAGCTGAGAAGCGAAACTCCTTCAAAGAACCAAGCAGCTCTCTTTGTAACTGCTTTTAAGAAACAACTGCTCACGATAGTGTTTTTTATTTGTTGTTGGGTTTTTTTTGTTGTTTTGTGGTGTTTTTTTTTCCCCAATTATACAATCCCAATGGTAAGAGAATGGAATTAATCTACCTTCATAGCCTGAGGGGTTCAAACCCACCACCCTCAGAAGAGCAGCCTGCATATCAGTCTGTGGGATAGGAATAAAATTTTCCACCCACCTGCCCTGCTGAAACTGAGCTGCAGTGCAGCAAAGAATTCAGGAGTCACTGACTCGGAGCTGCTTGTTCCTCTGAACAGACTGGGGCAGCTCTGGGCATGCATGGAGAAGGACTGTGCTCTGCATATGCAGAGGTACAGCCCCAGGGGCCTGAGGGATGGTGAAATTAAACGTGATGTCTAAAGGGGGAAAGATGATCTGGGATTTTGCTGTTGAAAGGATCATAGTCATGTGCTTTCATGCTTGTGCTGGGCCAAGCTTCCACACTTCTCACCTGTAGTGCCAGCATCTGAACTCTGAGCTGCACAACCTTTCACTGCAGTGTGATGGTAGCAGAAAGCTCACCCCACTCTCTGCTCCTCCACCCAGTCTTTGCCTTTATAACCTCCCTTTGAGAGAAGGATCACTCCTTACTGTCTCTCTTCTACCTCTGGACTGTATTATGTTTTCATGGTGATACTATCATGTGAATAATAAAATGAAATGCAGGCCCTGCTTGTGCTCCTGAGGTCAGTGAAGCTGAATCTATTTACAGCAGCTGAGAAACTGCACAAATGTATTTGTTTTTCCTCTTTGCTCAAGAAAACTGAACCCTTCATTTTCTGTTGCATGAAAAGATACCACATAGTGATTATTTTGGTGGATCATTTCCCATCCACTCTGGGTTGTTCTTTTTTCTTTCTGAGTTTATACTGAAGTCTGGACAAAATCTTTTTAAATGCTGTATTTATTTGTCAGCTGCATCCTGACAAAAAGAAGGAAAAAAACAGCACAAATTTTTATTTAACAAAAAACACTCTCAGGTATGTCTTGGGGAGGAGTAGGAAACAGATTCCACAACCATCATAGCAGCATGTCTGTGTAACCATGCACAGGATAGTTCATCAGAATTTGATATCTTTTTATTTTTAACCTAATGTCTAAATGAAACTACAATAAGACTGAGATGACAATTTTTTTTTGGATGCTTGAATTCCTTGGAAGCAAAGACATTTAGGTTGAAACAGATAAGTTTCTAGCTTGGATTTGTGTACCTGAAAAGCTACATTACTTTTACAGTATATTAGAGGCCTAGTTAGTTCCTGCCCAGTACAGTGATTCACAAATCTACCCCTGATCAGAAAGAACTTAACTGTGTGGCTCTATGACCTAAATAATTTCTTCTGTATTTTTCAAGCAAGAGGCCATATTTTTAAGAAAAGTGATGTGGTAAGACCTCATACCTAGTTTACACTACTTTAGAACACCTATAAATCATGGCACACTAAAATATCAGACCTGGCAGCTCGGAGGTCTGAGAAGCCTGCCCTATATATGTAGACTGAGTGATAATGATAACATTTTAATTGCTTCTTAAAGTTGTCTCAACCGATACCCTAGTACTCTTTATTTTTGCAGTCACTTATGGCTACTGTGTTTATCTTAGAAACCAAAATCCACCTCCTAAACTGTCCAGGAACCCAAGCTTTCTGTTCTTTATTACTCTTTCTTCCATCCCCGGTGCTTTATCAGTTAGTTACTTAATGGATTCACAATAACAAAAAGTTTGGAACATACCACAAGTTTAATATGAAACATTAATAACGTGGAAGCTCCTGAACTCTTTAATGAATAGATCTTTCTCTAGAAAATTAATTTTCATCTGTATTTGAGATGAAAATTTACATATGGTCAGCCTCCATTCTCCAAGTATCTCTTTCAATATTTAAACTAACACAGTACTTAAGAAATATGTGTAAAAATTTAGATCTACTGTTGACTGTCAGAGGCCTGTTTCTCCACAATACTGCAGACAAAAACTGCCTCTTAAATTTTTTCTACCTGTCAACCCATCTGAAAAAAGGGCCACTAACTGCAGGAGGTATTGCAGAACATTAGAAAGTTAACAAGTCTGAACTGAAGAAAACAAATATTAGAACCAGTTTTGCCCGTAAAATCATTCTCCCAGCAGATTGCTAGCATGTATACTTTGGATGCAATAAAAAGTCTCTGAGCTGAACAGGACTAATTCATGAAGAGTTTGACACTGAGATCTTCAGATAAACTCTCTCTTGATTTTAACATTGACTGGTTCAATAGGAATAGTTGGGCCAAGGCTGTGCCCTTCAGAATCATTGTACGTATCAGGGCTGTTATGTATAAAATTGTTCAGAATTTGAAAGACAGGCAATGTGCTTTACATGATGACAAAAACAGCTCTAGAAAAATACAGTATATGAAGCTCCACTGAAATTTTGAATGCACCAAACTTGTGTTGCATGATTCAGGGAAAGATTTTAGGGCCAAATGCTACAGACTATGCAAAGTCTTATGATACTTTTGCTCCATTCGTGTATGTATCTCTTTATTCCACTTCTAAACCTCATAGTTAAGAACATGCAAAATATGTACGTGCTTGTGTTTTTATTTTTATGTATTTATTTTTATTTATTTTATATTTAAAACTGATCTCAGCCTCTTTAACTTCTTATTCCATGAGAACTCTGTTGTCAAATCTCCACATAAACATAGCTCCTCTACTGTGTGCAGGGTAGGATTGTGCCATTGCTAAACTATAATTAACTGTGAAAACTTTTTTTTTTTACTTAAAACAATACACTGTTTTTAAACAGGGCATTTTCATGAAGCTATGAATAACACTACCTCACACAGATTTTGGGAGAAAATATATCATTATCTCCATCAAAGGTCAACCACAGATTATAACCCTTTTTTTGCTTGTTATGATGAATGCCTTTTCAGTGGACAATGATAAGATATGGCAAGAAATGTGTGAGAACAGAATCTTAAGTAGAATACATCGCCTTGGGTCCAAGAACCTTTTTCCATTTTGCATTATGTTAGTTGGCTAATACTGAGTTATCACACTCCAAATAATTTCACATCTACCTTTTTTCTTTCAAAGGCATCTGGGGGAGCACTATGCATCCATTAAAGCTGGTGGATGTTAATCCTCAGCTTCTGTGACTTCCAAGGCACTCAGAAAATGATCACCAAATGGTGACCGTTACAAGAAATAACAATGGAAAAACATATGAAGAGAAGAAAATCTGCGAACCAGCCATATGAATTTGGGGTGTGCAGGACCCAATTATAGAGCAGAATTGCAGAAATGGATGTAGATTTAGAACCCAAACATAACTGGTAACATTGTTTGGGAAACAAGCTAAACATCTCTAGGCTGGCACACATGCTGCAACACAGGAGCAAAAATTTGGAACATGCAGTGATTTGTTCCCATCATAACAAAATACAGGGAAAGGCTTTGAGAAATAATCAGACCAGTCTGGAAGGAGGTAAGCTGAAGGAGACCTTAGCTGAAGTACACTGTGACCAAACTTTAGCTCATCACATATAATAGCCAAATGTTGCCTCAGACAGTTTAACTCCCACTTAGTATTTTGTAATTTCTTTCTACAGTGCTACAAGATGAAGCTCACGTCCAGCAGCCAACAGTCATATGGCTGTGTATGCAACTCTAAAGTTGTGGATCAAGGGAGCACAGGAACATCTGGGTGCGCTCTCAGCAAGAGAGTCCACAAACACACACCTTGTTTATCAGACCACTTAACAGATTACTTTTTAGTTGGGAATACGGAGGGGAGTGTTAGGCTTCTGCAGGTCTTCTGTTTTATTAGAACAGGTATTATTGAACTTTCTAAGCTTTAAGAGCAGGGTACACATGTGTTAAAGAAAAAAAAAAGAAAGATAAAATGCAATCTGTCTCACACATGCAGCTATATAATATATACATCAAATTTTACCAGTGAGTTTTCTTCATGAATTATTCCCTCTTCACATACTTTTATACATGGAGGTAGCACACAAGCCTAAAATTCAGACTTGCCTATCTCTGAAATATATTTTGGTTTATTAAAAAAAAAAATAGAAAAGAAAATATACTGGTCTCAATTAGCTGAATCATACAACCAGTTCATTCTTCTGGCTTGTTATAATACAGCTCTTAAGTAGGTGAAGAAAGAACTGAAAGGTTCTTACACAGGCAAGACTCCCCAGAACAATAGAAGAAATCTGGCACAGAAGAAAAAAAATCATTTTCCACTGGATTAGCAGCAAAAACACTGCTATGCAGCAGCCACTTAGTAGTATAAACAAAAGGTATGGTCCTGTTGCAGAACATAGCTTTGCAGAGATTTTGATTTCCTGACTTGAAATTAAATCCTGAAGTTTGCCCACTTTGCTACATTTCTTCCACTTCATGAAGTCTTGTAACTTCACTGTTATTATTTATTTGTTGATTGTCCTGTAAGAAGGATCCCACCACAGAGAGGAAAACACTTCTTAGTATACAGTTTGTCTATAGGCATACAGGGGTATGTGGAGAGGGGAGGATGGCACTGTGAAGTCTCTTCACCTGCACTGACATTAGTAAGACTGATGGTGTTTCTCCCACCAGGCAAAAAATGCATTCTTTAAAAAGGAAAAAAAAATAGGTAACGTATCATTGGCTGGAGAGAGGCTGAGCCAGTAACAGTGCCATAGTGTGATTGATTTGTTTTTTCTAACACAGCCTGTGTAGTATCAATGAGTTGAGAACAGTCAGATGAAGGGAGGAAGATTAGGTAATACTGATTGAATTTCTACACTTTTTTTTTCCTCTCTTAAAAGAATATTTTCTTTGGAATGAGACACATTTGTCAGATTACACAAAAGGGAATACATTTTCCTGATAGAGAGGATGTTCTTGTGGTTAAAGAATAAGACTGGTAATAGGGGTTTTCTGTTCTATTCTGAGGTATTTGTCACATAGGCCACATTCAACTCTGGCTGTAACAGCAGCTTCCACTGGCTTCAAGGAGAGCTCTATCCACTTAAACCAAGTGTGCTGTTTCTGTCTGGGAAGGGCACAAGTATTACTCAGTGACTCCTTGTTCCCAAGTGTGTTTATGAAGATAACATTCATTCACATCTTTGAGTACTCTGAGGTGCTGTTGGAACACCAAAGATTTTTATTGTTTATCATTAAGTTATAATCAGCAGTCCAAAAGGTCCAGTTGGCATCAGACATTTTATTGTTTGATTTTATTAGGGGGCCATCCTTACGATTCGTTACAAAAGTGCACTTGTCCTGTGTTTAGGATCCTTCTCCACTAAACCTAGAAGGTCACCAGGAAGATACTGGTTTTGGGTGTGAGGATAGCCTGCTACCCCAAGCTGATCCTGGCCTAATGGTTCATAGCTTTTAGTCTTTATTCTATCTCTCTACCTCTGCCACTCTTACTATTGATTCAGAGGACTGGCTTGAGCTCACTCTGTACCAGATAACCCATAAATCAGGGACAAAATCAGGGCTGAAGTTAGTTAGTGCTCATTTTGAGGTGCTTTTACCATCATTCTCCAGACTTCACTCAAACTCTTTGAATTTGTGGTGAATGCAGATTACCATCTGAGGGCAGCTCTGCTAACATTTTCCATCACATGACATTGTGGAGAAAATAGCAAATCCCATGAAAGACAGAAAAAAAATCCAAAACCACTCTTCAAATCTGTGTTCAAGGACTTTGTTTTGTTTACTCCAGTCTTCAAAGCATTATCTTGCTAGGAAGGTGAACATTTGATAATATGGACAAGGTCGTGGGAAGCATTTCTTATTTTGGAGGCACTCACTCAACACAATTATTTAAGCACTACTCTTATTCAGCAAAACACTTATGTTTACCTTTTATTATCATCTTCTTAATCAGGCAGGCTGGAAAAAACATCCATGCCACCAAGATTTCCACTGAAGTTAGCAGCCATGCATGAGTATCTCTAAACCAAGTTGAACTCAGAACTGGCTGTTTTTATGCTGTAGCAATTTCTCAAGAACCCTTATAATTACAGTTTTGTCTACATGCCTATCTCCATTCACCTAAAAGACACTCAGAGCCATCCTCACATTGCACAGAATAAGAAAACTGACTACATTAAAGAGAAATCCTAATTTTCTTAGTGCTCTGAGTGCTGAGAACAAGTTTGTACCTGGAGCAGGTCATATGTCTGAGCATTTCCCAAGTTCTGGCCAAATCCAGGTCACCTTAGGTCTACCAAGTCTTCCCTGAGGTGGCAGGTTCAGCTGCTCCATAGTTGATGGCTCTGATGCCGCCTTCATAATCGTGAGAGATGGACTGTATAACCTAATGGCACATCCTCTGTCCTGTGAGAGCAGCAAGGAGGGATTTGGAAAGGAAGGCTGCATTAATAAATCAGCCTCCCTAAACTTACCTGTACCCTAATCTCCGATTAATCACTCCAGGTGAAAACTTCATAAAGCCAGCCAACAAGAAATAAGCCATAGCAGTGTGGTCAATTCAAAAAGTGAAATAGAAGTATGTAAAGCATTGCAAATTAATCTCACAAAAAATACACACATCAGTGAACACAGAAACTGATCCTAGACTCTTCTTTCCACAGATCCTATTAAATCTTTGCAGACTGCTTCCTTAAGAGCACTAAAACGTCTACAAACATAACTCATTTGGAAATCAGTTAACCAGCTTCTCTACTGCTTAAAACACATTAGACAAAGTATGGCAATGGCAGTATTGTATACTGATTGAAAATGAAGCCTTGTCTATAAACTGCAGTGAATTTTCATTGACAACAAGGAATGCACGTATGCTCAGCCTTTTCCATGCCCACCCGGGATGAGGGGAGGCATAGATGGCTACTTGCATTTGTCTTAGCTCCCCACTACCTATGTTGGACAGTCCCTGCAGCTCCACAGGTAGTCTCCTTCACTCCAGTAGAAAGTGCAGACTGGCAACCTACTGAAAACCAGTGACATTTGTGCTTCTGAATAATTTTGTCTTATTTTCAGTTATTTTTTTTAATTACCCACCCTAAGTGTGGAGCATGACATTAACTGTAGAAATATCAGAGTCCTTAGGTATTTTTAGTTATTCTTAGTTATTTTTTGCTCATCAAGATTGGTGTCAGTGAAGAAGTAAAACACAACTATAGCATTTGGCAAAAATCACACTACACCATAGCTGAAAATTTGCAGTATCATTCTCCCACACTTGGCACAAGTCCTGCTTGCTGAAAGTGCAATGTCATAGAAATACAGTTATTATGCCACTGCCAGCAGTTGCATAGCAGATGCTCATTAAAGGGAGGCTGAAGGACATTACTATAGAAACAGTTAGTTAGGGAACATCAGCCTCGGTTAAAGATAGCCACTTTGGCCAGAGGCTTATAAACACTTGGAAATCAAAGTGACTGATGAATAGTAGGTAAATTTATCTACTTTGCTTGTCATTTTCATTTCTTTTTCACTCTACTAGATTCTTATCCTAATTTAAGCTTAACAATTTCCAAATATAAAAAAGTATTTCAAACACTGGAAAGACAATACCAGATCCTCCTCCAAACTAATCTGCCAGTCCAAGAGAAGTGGCGCCGCACATAATGCAACATAAAGCAAGTAAAGTTATACAAAGACTGCAGCTGCACAGATTTTAATTAGATCCTCATAAATTTAGTGTGTGGCCCAATGCAGACACCTCACAGGGCGCCCAGCAAACCACTCTTATAGCAATGCTTTGACTAGCTTAATTGCTCTGCCCAAGTGGCTTTATGTAATGCCTCAGACAACAGCATCACAAACTGATCAAAGCAGAGTAGCCTTCTATTCTTCACTATGAACTCACATATCAGTGGTGAATTATGGCATTCACAGCACACCAGGACAGTTCCAGCATATGACAGCATCTCTCCTAACTCTAGATCAAACTGCTGGGAGGAAACATAAAATTTTGGAAGGTATATTAAACTGCACGCAGCACACAAACACACACACATAAAAGAGTTATTACTTTCATTAGGTTGTTCAGTCCAATTCTTCTTTGCCTTGAATCAATGTCATCACTCTGCAGCACTATCATAATGCGGCACCTGGTCTATGTGATCATAGCAAAATCCACTTCAGTGATTGCATTCATTGGCTCCAGCTGAAGAACTCAGCAAAGTTCAATGACCTCTGTGGGGCCATTAAGTTCAACCCAGGTCTTTCACAAAATCTGTAATCATGATGGTGTCTATTTTACATTCCAGTGGTGCTAAGAAAGAACCAGTACTTTTAGGCAAGAGGTCTTCCGAACTGGGCTTTGACTTCCATAGTGATAATATTCTCTCCAAAAAAGCCTCTTTCTTTTTTATAGCAAATATTTTTCCAGCAATCTGAAATGGGTCATGGACATCTAATATCAAACATTAGTGTATTCTGTGTCTTATCAGATCAACGCTTCATCCATTTGTCTCATTTGAGAGGAGATATATGTCTTATGAAGTGCATTCACCAGTAGTAATATAAAAATACAAAATAGCCATCAGTAGAGAATACATATGTCTGTCCAAAATGTACAAAACAAACTATTAACTTGTATATATAAAGAATCACTTAGATGGGATTTTTTTTTCATAGATGTTTTTACAAATAATTGCATGTGTTTTTCCTATCAATTGAATTTTAATATTAACTTTCAAAATAAAATGTACTATGAAATATTATATACATTAAGCTATTAGCATTGAGATTTTCTTTTTTTAGATTTATAGTAATTATTTAAATATATGCATATTACTGTAAGAGAGCAGAGCCATAGGAATTCCAAACAAATTATATTTCTGAGTAAAGGGTTCTTCGCTCTAGTTTATATATCTGTAGCTTTTAACGTAAATATACTGCAATAAAAATCATAAGAAAACTTGGCATTCAAACTTTCTTTAAGTAGTTGAAAAATTCTTAACATGAAATTGTCATTTATCTGCCATTCTTGAAAGGTCATTACATCCATAATATAAACCACAAAGTTAAAAATAAAGGCACTAAACTTTTATAATAGAATATACAATCCCTCTTTACATTAATCATAACATTCATGTGTGTGTTTTATGCTGTAATTCTTTTTAGTTTTGCTTACATTTATTTCATCTTAATAATTTCTATTAATTGTCAAAATTACTTCACTGTATTTGTTATTCTTTTTAATATTTCTCCAGTATTTTCTTCCATGGTTGCTATAGGCATTTCAAATGAAGATTCTTTCTTCTAAAATAGCTCCTGACTGCTTTCTTTTAAAGAACACTCCTAAAATGCACAATTCTAATTAGCTAATACCTTTACAGTGCATAGTATTCTGTTATTCTGTACATTTAAAGAAATAAGAATAGCAAGAGGCAAGTAGATGTTAATGTTTCAGCCACTGATTATGACTCCAAGGCTTGCTGAGGCATTGGCCTCTCCAGGGAGGATGCCAGCAGAAAATGTGTTTTTGAAAAAGGCACAGTTTTGTGTAGGAGAGCATGGGGGTAAGGAGCACCAAACACTTGCCACTAGGCAACATCCTGATGGCAGGTAATGTCTTCAGCAGTGCCTGATATGGCTGAATTCATTGGTGGAAGGAGTTTCAAAAATACTATCAGTTGTTAATTGCTGTACTGAAGACAGAGTGCTATTTGCTCTGTAACATTTTTTTTGACCTTTGTGGAGGCTTAGAACAAACAAAGTTTGCTACATCTTTTCCTCCCCGTCTCTAGAGGACTCTACTTCCATTAACCCCTCCACCCTGGCCTTCGTGCCCAATATCATCCTTCCCTAAACTCAGAGGCAAATAATTCACTTACTTCAGGGGCCAAACCTGTGTTATCAGCCATGTGCTTACTAATTACTTCCACATGTTTAAAGAGAATCCTCTTCGTTCCTTGCTCTGTATATAACTGTCAAAAACATTTTCACTATTGCTCAATTTTTCTTTGCAAAGTTGAATTTATGTCAGCTTCTAGCAATATCCAATTTTTCCTTGATGTTTCTCAATCTTTAAACCTCCAGATTTCTTTGCCAGTAAAACCTGTTGTCACTCCTATGTCTAATATTCTGAATCTGGTTCTTCAATCAGTTAGGTTAGGAACATACCTCTATAAGCCTTTCCCCCCAGTATGGACTAGTGAATTCACATAGCTCCTGGTCTACCTGATATAAAGACATTCCAGCCTGCTCATACGCTGAAATCCTTGAACTCTTCAGTTCTGCCAATGTCTTTAACAAGTCACATACATACATTGTTGTTTGTTTGGCAGATTTCTTATCTTTAGCCTTTTTATTTTCTAGAATTTTTTCTTGACTTGCTTACATGTCATAGGCTTAATGACTTTATTGGTGGACTTTGCATTTCTGTTTCAGATCGCTGTCTGGTATAGGAAAATTCTTTTGAAAGTCTCAGGTCAAACAGTAAGTAGTCATTTCTGTACTCTTTTTTATAGCTTAGATCATACTTATAATTGTTTTTTAATGAAGAACCTGCTTCAAAATGCCTAAAGATGGCTTTTTAATTGGTTTCCCTCATTAAAAAAAAAATCTCACTATCTTCATGCCCTTTACTATTTTTTTTTGTTTCTACATTAGGCAAAACATAAAACTTTCATGCCTTTTTTAATTTTCTGAATGTAATGAACCTTTGACTCCTTCGCTGCTTCTTCAAAGCTTTTTCCCTTTTTTTTGTTATTTTTATATAAAATGTTCTGTGTCTGCCCAGTGCTTCTGTACCAAACCACTATCCCAAGCAGTACCATTTTTAGTTCACACTCACATCTGTGGGTTTCCTGTACAGTTCAAATTGCTGTTTGAAACTTTTTCCAGGGCTTCAAATATGAATTGAAACTGCCATCAGTGCATTTTTTTTCCCAGTAAATTATGTGCCAGTAAAACTCAATCATTAGAATACTTATGAAAAGTGGTCTTGAAAAGGATGGAAGATGAGTTCTCTCAATTAATGAGTACATAATGACTCTCTCTCTAAAAAAAATATAGAGTATTACTAATCTTATTTTCTTAAAACAACTCTATGTTGAGTCAAGACATTGGACCTGGGTCTTTTGAGATCTCAAAACTGAGTCCAAGTAGCAACAAACTGACTTAGTCTTTGTAATTTAGGAAATAATTTCAGATATATTTTGTAGTGCTTATCCAATACTAATGAATTTTTACCAAGTTTGACAATTTTTCCCATTTTTTAAGCAAAAAACAAAGGCAGGAAGAAAGGTATTTTTTTCTCTACAAATGGTTCATATACGGTAATTTTTTTCTACACAACAGCAAGATGATCAAGGGTCCAGACAAGGCCAAATTCTAACCCAAGTCATTTGGGTTTAGTGTCCTTCCTCAGTCAAACTGTCCTTCAGACAGTGATACTTGAATGAGGGATTTTGGGACTCGGCCAAAACCCAAGTTCTGCAGTTTCATAATTCCAAAGCAATCCCTATGATTTCCCATTAAGTCCAACATTGTATATGGTAACAATAATTCTAATTTTCTGTCCTAGCCACAAACTATGAGTGTGACTCACCAAGTAAGCTCTTTTCTGACTTCTGGGTTGTTTTTTTTAATCTGTGTGCCATAGTGTTAAAATGCCAACTGTGGTTTCTGCCTGGTCCTCCTTTTCATTTACCACTGCCTGTACATGTAGTTATATTTTAATAAATGAAAAGAGTTCTTACAAATAACCCTTATTAACAGCTTACATGCTGTGTTGCACAGAGCAGATCGTCTTGGCTGAAGATCCTTCATTCCAGCTGGAGACTTGGGACTTCAAAGCATGTTGTCATATATTAGCCATCTGGCAAAACAAGCATAGCAATGAGATTTCCAGTCTTGCTGCAGGCACAAATGCTGTTGTAGCGATGCTTTTCAGGGTGCATGCAACTCCTTCCCAAGTACAGTACGCTGCAGTGAATATGCTGAAAGTTGTTGGAAGTGCCAGCAACAATGGAAGTCACTGTGACCAAGTTGTCAGATATGTAGCTCTAGCAGTTTTGCCACTCATCAAGAGAACCAACATGCTTCTGCAAATCCATAATGATAACTACAGCTGGTTATCTGACAGAGCAGAGCTCCCCACAGTGGGAAATACTGTGGCTAGTTCTGCAAAATATTTTCTATTTCCTGAAATTACTACTTCTATTTTGCTCATTGTGCATTTTAGCCGGTTGACCTTTATGAATGTACTAATTTCAGCCAGGTATTCAAGCCCCTGGATTATCAGCATGGGAATGAAGGAGATGTATCCATGAGGGTACCTGCATGCTGCTGACCTTCTAGATGTTTCATGATTTCCTTCAGAGTATTCAAACAATAGCTGAACATGATAAATTACAGGAAAAGGCACAGTGGATTAATTCTAATTACATTAGTTTGAGTAAAAAAGAATAGCACTAGAAGTCTGCAATGTGCTCTCTGTAGATGAACAGAAAGATGAGAACCCAGAAATCCCTCTGTTATTGTGCTCAGTATAAGGTTTTTAGAGCCATTAGAGGTCACCACAGACTCCAGTGAGCTTCTCTATGAAACAGGCAGACAGCATATAAAAGTCTTCAGGGTCAATGTAAAACAGTAGTGACTGATTATATGATTTTCTGGTCTGAAAAATATAGATAATATAATTGGGACATGGAAAAATGACCAAGAAGGATGAACTATTATTCAAGGATTATCTGTTGAAGACAAAATAACCAGCAAAAAACACAAGAAAAATAGAAAGTCTTAGGCAATGCTTAAAAGACATAGGCTGAGAGTGACTGGATTGATAAGGAAATGAGAGCTGGACCTGTCAGTGCTAAAAGAAAATGAAGAAATGGCTAATGGTCAGAATCCAAGTTTAGGAGTAACTTTGTTTGTTGTCCTTGTTAAAAAACATGTATGTTGCAATGGAAAGCAGAAAATGAGATGCTAACGATGACTGCATGATTTGTCTGTGAGTTCCATTCAATGACCAAGACCCTATTGTGCTGGAAGGGGAAACAAATAAGTGGCTCCTTCCTCAACAAATTTCTAACTTAAAAGAGGGGTGCAGGGGAAGAGAGAGAGAAGGCTGATATGCATTGTTAATACAAAAGAGAGTATAAGAAACTATTACAAAACATTGTCAACAGTGCCAGCACACCAGCAGTCTACTTGCTGGGCTAGCAAAATTTGATTTTGCCTACTCTGCTGAGAAACCTTGAGCTGGGAATGTGCAAATACATGTCTGAAAATCTAGGATGTGTGTGGTGAAAGATGGCCAACAGAAAGAACAGAACTGGCTGCTAGGGAGGATGGCAGCAAGCCATGAGGCAGCCTTAGAAGTGCAAGGGGTAGTTCATTTGATGTGGCAGTGAAGGAGGAACTAGCAGAAGAGCAGAAAGGGGGAGACGGCCATAGGAACAGGCAAATAAGCACTGTGGAAGCCTACTGGAAAGATAGGAGTAGGGTAGCCTTACATTAGCTAAAGAGAAAGAGAAATTAATGTTGCAGTATAAAGGTTCATGATGCGTTAAAAAGATCCCAGAGGATAACTCTGAATTGCCAGGACAATTTTCTCTTAAAGGTGTTACAAAGAAGAGTTTAGACATAGCCTGGATTTGTAGAACTAAGGGAGACAGTGTGGATAATGGTTAGTGTACAAATGTGCATGACAGGCAAGAGGGTGCTGTGTACATACATCAGGTAAACTCTGACCTGGAAAGGTTGTAATCTCAAATACAAGGCAGGTGTTTAAGACAAGCAGTGGCCAGTTAAAGTGAAGGGGTGAAATGTGCTTGTAATGCTTAGTGGAGCTGTAGCAACAACCACAATTCACAATTTACATAAGATGTTATTGCACAGCAGGTTTCTTTTATGCATTACAGCACAGATGTATTTTAAAGTGGCATTTGAAGTAAGATGAGTTGAGACACTGGCGTGTCCAGACATGTGGAAAGCAGTAAAAACTCTGCTTCTGTGCTAGTACCTAGACCTCGAGCCAAGAAAGGACTGAAGGGAACTGAATCTTCTGGTTATACATCTGGTTTGGGGTTGTACAGCATTTCTTGACTACCCTGCTACTAAATAGTCAGATAAATATTTACTTGCTTGCATTATCACAACCAGACTAATGATGA
The DNA here is from genome assembly GCA_013398125.1 of Aegotheles bennettii. Classification (NCBI taxonomy): domain Eukaryota; kingdom Metazoa; phylum Chordata; class Aves; order Caprimulgiformes; family Aegothelidae; genus Aegotheles; species Aegotheles bennettii. Next base: position 131,790 of record VZRW01006789.1, on the reverse strand, counting down.
TATTGTCCTTTAAAATTGTTGTCAGTATATTGCATAATGCTAAATATAAGAATGTTTTTTTCATTTACGTAAAATGAGAATGTGAGCAATTGACCTAAACTGAGAATGATAGTAACATACGTGTTGCCGTGAGTTTTGCGGAGCAGTTTGAGCAAGGAGAAAGCACATTGAAATCATGGAAACTGGGTAAATATATTCTCTGAAGCTCAGGAAATTACTGGTGGGACAAAGAATCTTTATGTCACAAGTTGAAATCCAGCAGGAATTTCTTTTCTCATAAGAAAGCTGAAAGACAGAAAGCACAGACAAATGTTCTCTTTCCCTGCTTTGAGGCATCCTCGTTCCCTTGGACCATGCTGGAGAAACACCTCACCCCTGCATAAGACTGTCCTGTGCAGTGGATTACACAAGCTCTGTTGGGAGCTTATTCTACTGCATCAGTGTCTTTCAACTTGCACCTTTTTCGCAATAGCATAGCAAAGCATTTTTGCTGCAAATTAAATCAACACCTTCTTGCCCACCCTCCACAGACATGGAGAATAGCTAGCTCTGTATACAGGAAGGCTGCTGTCACATTGTTCTCATCTTCTCTTCCTAGACTAAACAGAAGCAGTTCTCTTGACCTTTCCTCATGTAGCATGTTTTCCATACCACTTATCATTCTTATTCTCCTCCTCTGGACTCTCTCCAGTTTGTCTCTATCATTTTTAAAGTGTGGTGCCCAAAACAGGACAAAGTACTCAAGTTAAGTTTCCCCAGTGCCAACAGAGTAAAACAGAACAGCCATCCACATCTTACATAAGGTACTCCTGCTAACATGCACTACAGTGAGATTCCTCTTTCCTCAGCCATATGATGCAGCTCACCCTTTCTCTTTTTAGGGGCTGTATAGTCTTCAGATTTCTTTCCTATCCTGCATGCCACACAAATATTTCCCATTTTGCATTCATGCAGTTGAGAGCTCTCTCCATTTTGTGTTCATGCAGTTGATGATATCTGCAGCAAACTTGTTTGTTTTTCTAATTTCACACTACTTTGATCAGATCATCTCTCTAGGCTCTAATACAGTCCTCCAAAGTGCTGGCATTTCCTATCTGCTGGTTTAACTTGAAGATCCACTGCCTCATCTTCCAAAAGTCACTCATAAAAATATTGAGCAGAACTAGACCAATATGTGACATCTGTTCCATGTGCATATTATGATGAATTCATCTACATTTATTTTCCTGGGTTACTTTGAGAAAATCATGTAGGACTGTGTGGAAAGCCTTCTTAAAATCAAGATCTAGCAAGTCTACTGCTTCATTCTTACCCACTGGTCCAATTGTTCTATCAAAAAAAACGAGATGGATTTTTTTCTGAAAATCCATGTGGCACTTGCAGCACAATGTTTAAAGCATTCACAGTCTGAATATATGCTGTAGTACTGCAGGATTTGTCTGGTAATGGGATTATCTTTCCAGGCATCTCCATTTTATTAGGGTCTCATTTTTACAGATAGATGTTATAGCAGACATTTTCTCACCCTAGTATCTTCCATAGCACTCCATATTTTCTGTAAAGTACATGCTGATGGTTCAGTGATTGCTTTTGGCTAGCGTTGCAAGCTGTGTATGCCTGCTTGTTCCTATTAACAAAGTGTTTGTATTCGATGACTACATGGTTTGATACACCTTACTGGATGAAAGTTATCTATATCACACACTGATAACTGAAACCTCCAAGGACCTGAAAGAGCACAGTGATGTGAGAAACAATCTGTATTTTCCAGTCCTTACTAATAGTGCCCTAGAAGAGTACTGAGGATATTTACTCAGTCAATATAAGGAAACTTGCAACTGCAAAAGTAGAGTGTGAGGGGGATTCCTGTTTCAAGGCCTCAGTAGTAATTTTTGCTATGTTAGGACTAATGCTAACAGACATGCAGATGAATTTTTGGGGGGGTGTATGATAACCACCAGTTCATTATTATCTGATAACAAGAATATCTTAACCTATTTTGCTTACCCTCTTTGTATTTTCTTTGATCACTGCTTAACATAATGTAACATCTAAAGCTGTGATTACAATTTATCTTGCTAGTTAGTTTAGGGGTTGGCAATATTTCCTCTCTTATTGGTTAGCCCACCTCTAGCATTGCAACATATTGCCACCTACCCCAAATAGACTGTAAAGAACAAAGTCTTTAATAAATGCTATGCATTATCGCTGCTCCCTCTTGGAGTAACAGAAAGCATTGCTTTGGGTTAAATGTTCCTGCTCACTTGTCTTAAAGGTTATTTAATTAAAACATGAGCAAAAGAAAAATGTTCCTGCTCTAGCCAAACATATAATGCCATGCTAAAAATAGAACTAAAATCCTCACTTTTATGTGACAATGCTCAGATCTAACTCACAAGCTAGTGAAAATCTTTGTGCAGATCCCAGAGGGAACTTGACTATCTCAGTGAAAAGTTATTTGTTGCATCATTCCTCAGCACCTCCTGCTGGCTAAGAGACATGGAGAGACTTTTGTCCGTATGAGGGCTAGCTGACCGTAGCCTGCATATAAAACCATGCATACAAAGTTGAGCTATACTTTGCCACCACTCAGAAAACCAGGGATTTCTGTAATCTTGTCAGTAGCAATGGTAAAGAGAAATAATCGGCTTGTACAGGACAAAAGAAAAACTAGAGACTTGAACAAGTTATAAAAATAAATTCTCTAGGCCTCATTTTTCATATATCTCTATATATCAAAAGTAACACTGCAGAGACAATCAGAATTACATCAGAGTGAAGGATTTAAAGGTGGAATAAGAATCAAGCAGAAGATAACATCAGTAAAAATGGTATGCTGTAAAACAGAAGAGCTACAATGAAATTATGTATATGAGGGTTCTTTTGTTGGCATTTATATTTCCATTTCAAACATATGGTGAAGTAAGAGGAATATTGTTTTAGAGTACAAAGTCTTTAAAACTAACTTTACCGTAACCCCAAAATGTGGCTTAGTATCTGAGGATGTGTATAGAGTGAGTATCAAAATAAACTACTGGTGTTAACCTTCTGCATCTATTCAAAATGAAAATTTCGGGGAAATTTGCCAGCTATAAAAAAATAAACATAGCTGGTTAATGTCCCTGGACCAGAACGAGCTCAGCATGAATAGATTTTATTTACATAAGTGCAGAAGCAGGTTCCATTTGCTATTAGATCTTCTAAGGTAAACTTTCTTGTATAAACTATGAAGTCTCCCACTAAAATAGTACAGTGAAAGAAAGCCAAAATTTGGGGTTAAAACACAAAGGCTGTATTTATTCTCTGAAATGCACACAAAAGCTCATACTTTAGCTGCTCTGTTCATCCAAGGATCACAAAGGCAACCATCAGTTATAATGATGTCTGTGTTTCCATTCTATATCATGGCACAATAGGAATGAACCTGCAGAGAATAACAGTTAGTACCAAGGACCCAAAGTCCCAAAAAGTAGTTTTGGGGGGTTTTGTTTGGAACTGGCTTTAATCCATTCCTGTTGATTGGACTGCATCAGATATGCAGCTGAAATATGAGGACAAGAAAGGATCCAGCTAGCATGTGGTGTGACTGCTCCATAATGTGAACCAAAGGTTGGTAATTGGGGAGGATGAAGTCCACTTCAAAAGCATGCCCCGATCAGAAATAAAGCACCAGCAGAGACACACCCAGGGAATTAAGCCCTGCCCAGTAGCCCAGTGCATGAGGCAGGTTTCATTAACCCCATTACATGGGTGGCAGAGGGAGGTACAGTAGATTTACATGAAAAGGAAGTGGCAGAGCCATGACAGGGCTGAATAACTTGCTGTCCAGAGACATTGGGCATTGTGGGGCACTATGGCTGATGCAAATGGACAGGGCAGAGTGGTGGAGTAGTGAATTAATACAGATAATCTGTACCAAGAAATACAAAGAACAAATAGAAATTAGAGAGTCTGGTTTGATTAAAGGATTTGTGAATGATCTTATTCAGCCTTACCAGTGACAGTGATAGGGATAACAGTTAGATTGGTTGTGATGAGTAGCAACTTAGAAATGCCCTGTGAGACACAAACTTCATTGAGAAATACAAGGGCAAAAGAAACTGCAGCCTCTGGCTTGGCATTGTCAGATGTAGCACAGTCACTGAATGAAGAAAACATCTCCCTAATGGCAGCCCATCTGCCTCCATCATGGCTACCTCCAGGAATAGATATATTCAACACCAGAGCTTCCAGGGGAATTCACAGAACTCAATTATTACAACTTCATTGCTATCAGTTCAGTGACTTCACTACCAGAGAAATGTGTATGTTATTTTAACCAGCAGTAAAAGCTAATAACGTCTTGCGTTATGACGTGTTCTGTGGTTATCATCCAAAGCAGAGCTTGCCATTGTTATTTTGGTATGTTTTTTGCTATTTAATATCTGATAAAACAGTTATCCAGACTAGGTATGATATCAGCTAGATATTTAATTATTATCTGGCTTTACTGGAAAGTGATGTCAGAAAATATAGACACCTCAGATGTGCCAGTGTTGATTTTGGGCTTAGCCCACATTTTTTACCAGTGAAAAAGTTTCATGGGTACATTAAAGAAATAATTCTGGAGGACTCTAAAGCAAAGAGTTACCACAAAATCACTGGGCACAGAGAATGACCCAGTTCATTCATAAACTCATAAGAAAGGAAGCAGCCTGAGTAGAAAAAACTCTCAGATGTCTCTTGCTTATAGCAGAAGGCAGCAGCAAGGGCTTGTTATGAGACAGGGCCTCAACCGTAATGGCTCCAAATCAGTCCCTCAGTAAATGTAAAAATGTCTGTGAATGAGTATCTCCTCTTCACAAATCCAAATGTACTGCACCTAGAGGAACAAAGGTTTTGTTTTCGTAAAAGATCCTATTTTTTTCTCTCCTAAGTGATATTAGAAGGAAGAAGCCTTGAACGCTATATCCCTACTTGTTTTCTAAGTATGCATGTATAATTATTTGATCATTATATTAAGACAGTTAGATGTAAGAGTTATTTTATTTTTTAAATATTGTATAACTGCTCTTTAAAATACTGGCATCTGATCCTTGACAAAAAGCTGTGCTGAATCCATTGCTGGTCTATAAAAACCACCCTACTTATGTTACAATTGCTATACTGTTCAATACGAACATGAGATGTAATTGTTTTAAAAGACACATCAACAAAGGATCGAGCAGAATGTGGTGTCACCATGGTCAGAGGCACAACAATTCCCTCTGGAAATTCTGTTCCCTCCCTTCATCTTTATGGCTGAGTTCCAGTGTGTGATGTTGTTGAGTCACAAATATGCAAGTCAATAAGATATGAAGCCATACCAAGATGCTGCATTCATAGGAACTGTGGTCTGACTATAAATTAGTCTTTCCCTGTCTGATATTTCCCAAATTCTCTTTCATACCTCTTAGCACATTCTTTGGGAGACAATTTTAAAGACTTTGGTAGAGCACTAATGAGCAATGATACAATACTGACCAAATGGTACTATTCAAAAGTGGAAGAAGGTAAGCTGATGAAGAGACAGAACCCTGTCATGAAGACTAAGAACATGTACTATGGTATTTCAGAAGATGGAAAGAAAATTGTTTAAAGGTTTCCATAAAAAAGCTTTCAGTGGTGTCGTTTTCTTTTATTCTCTATTCAGATGGCTAAAAGAAGTTGAGCTTGTGGGAACCAGCAGCCTTCTGTCAGTTTCTAAATTGTATGTCATCTTCAGACTCCCACCTATCTGTCCTCCTCTTGTAATTGCACAACCCATTCAAGAGTCAGCTTGGGTCATAGATAGTGGCAGGCTGCATGCGTAGCCAAACTGTGCCTGTGGAAATAGCAAAGATGTCTCATTCCAGCAAAGTTTAAATTTGGAATGTTGTTTTTTTACCTGTTTAGCTATATTTTGTATCTAACAAGATCATAAACCTGGCCCTTCAGTACATTTACTCATGTTGTTTTAATTTTTCATCCTGGAGAATTAGAACATCTGATTCATACTTTATTTTCTTGTGCAGAGTTTAGTTGTTGTTTTAAGAACTTTTAAATCACTTAAGCTCTAAGCTGTAAAGCAACAATCCCAAGATAAGATTTTAGAAAGACAGCCTACACATACAAAAAAGGTAGGTTTAATTTTTTATTTTTTTTTATTTTTTTTTTTTAGTTATAAAACCTTGAGAACAAAATGTTTACTTCTTCCCGTTTGTTTTCATTTCTGGACAGTCAGATTTTCTTGAGCTCTGAATCAACCTCGACAAAAGCTTTTAAGAAATTATCTTCTATATTACCTTAGCTGCTTTGTGTGTAGAATCAAGACAATATTTGAAACCTGCACTATCTGCAGACTCCCAAAGATCATCAGGTTTTCTTCCTACATTATTTCCATAAGGTTGAATATCTTTTAAAGCCATTTGTCTGTTGTCAGGCTTGCATAGCATCGCTGCACATTGCTAGGATACAGTAAATGTTTTTAAAAGTGAAAGACCTCCCCTTTTTCCTATTGCTATCTAGTAAATAAGACCAGATTTTACCCTCTGATATGTGAGTGCAACTCCCTGTGGAATAAATTGAGTCCTACATGTGCAGAAATGTAGATTTCAGCCTTAAAGATTTATAGAACTATAAAAATACAAGTAGATAGCTTAGATGATGTTTCCTGGAACTTAGGGTTGAAGCCACATCCCTAAGAAAAGTTTAATCTTAAAATGGCATTAATATCCCTTGGAATATGATTTGGGATCATAATTATTATGTTCTTTTAGGTCCTTGGATTCATTTGACTTTCAGTCTGATCTGTCAAAGGTAAAATTTAGCTTTGCGTAACCAGCCAGCACACTTCCCTTCCCTCTTCTTCCCTTTCCTATCATCTGGTTTCATGGGTGGGGCAATATAGGAGAGAAGTCAGGAGCAGAAATGCAGTACCAGCTAACTCAACACCTCCTGGAAGTTGCAATAGAGATTCTCCCACTGTCCAGGGGAAGGGAGGTGAGCTGGGAGTGACACCAGAGGCAATGACCTAGAAACCTTACGTAGGAGGGAGACAACACAGACTGTGAGCTGCAATTGTAAATTACTCAGGCTTTGCACAAGTGGGTGAATCTATTCTTTTCCTGACTTGTCTTGGTGTCCCAGAATATTCTTACCTTCTTCTTTCCTTGCTGAAAATAATTTTCCTATCTCCTACGCACTCAGTGAGGAACCCTTCATCAGCTGTTTGAGAACCGTGTACATAATGCACTTATCATAGGCCTCCTTTTTATTTACAGTCTGGTTTTTCTACTCTCAAAACAGAATTATCCCAAAATAAACACCAGACAATGGGAATCAAAAACATGTGTAATAGCTGTGCCATTTCATAACTACTTGCTACATCTTTGTTTGGCACACTGGACTTTGTTTAGCAGAAACATGGTAGTATCACAAGGTCAGAGTCTCCACAACTTAATCCATCCTTAACAAAGGCTGGAATTCATACGACACAGACTTCTGTACAAAAGAGTTTCAACCAAAGTTAAAAATAACTGTTTCTCCAAATGGTGAACAAAGAGTATTGAACTATAAAGAGGGGAAAAAAACTTGGAAAAAAACTCTCCCCAAAGTCTCCTCAATTAGTTCAATTTTATTTTTACAAAATTAACACCTTCATATATGCAAGATGCAGTTGTTTTGTTCTCTCAGATAGGTGCTTCATCACCTCAAAAGTGATCATGCTGGATCTCATTAACTAAGTAGAGATAAGCCTGTTCAGCAAAGTTACTCAGTGGGGAGTTCTCCCAGACTGGTGCTGGCAGGTCTTGCAAGCAGTATTTTAGTAAGAATGAAGCAGCACTCTTCTTGGACTTGCGGACCCATGCTGGATCTTAGGCAAAGTTGTTTCTTAGGAAAATCACCGCAACTAGTGTCTAACACATGGTGGTGAGAGATGTTACTCTGCAACTCATAGGTGCAAACATACAGGTATGTATGTATAACCTGGAAAAATAAGAAATAGGGAGAAAATCACAATTCTGTTCCCATGATGATCATCTCGCTGTTTTGCAAAGCAGAACTAACTCTAACCCTCCCTTGTCCCTCAATGCCACCCAAAGGTCCCCCAATAATTCTGCCAGTTTAATAATATGTACTGAATTGAAGTGCAGGAAACATCATATCCATTCTAAACCTCACTGTGACCCAGGACCGTTCAGGATCTTTTACATATTCTAGGGCAATTCCACTGCTTTCATACACTTACAATCTTCTTCAGCTGCACAAAATCCAACTGACTTGAGGCCAAAAGTACAAGAGACTATAAGTAGCATGAACATGTTCTTTTAAATAGCCCTGTGGAAAGTCTTCCCAGCTCTATGTATCCTCCTTCTTTGCATGGCACTTCTGTCATTGCAAGACCAAGAGTTGTTCTAATGGCAATTACATGTCTCGTGACGGTGGGAATTCATACACTAAATCTAGCCAACTAAATAAAAATATTTAGGGATCATTCTCTGTCCTCAAAAGTAAGTGTGGGTTTGTGATTTACGTGCTTTCTGTTTGGCTTCCTCTGCCACCCTGCCACCCCAGGAGATGGTAGCCTCAGACACAGAGTTTGCTGACAGCAGTCAGCAGCAGGTGATTGGCCATGCTTCTTCCCAAATTGTGTCTAGAACACATCTGAGGGACAAGGTCCAAAACCATGCCAGAAAATAGGTTAAAGTCTAAACAATGTGGATAGTTGTGGGAGAGTAATCAAGCCTGTGTCTATACTGTGCACTATATTATAATAAGAATGCAACCTATGATCCCTGAAAAACAAGCAGGTGGCACTGTGACATGCCATGTGTCCTTGGCAACTAGAATATTACTGATAGGAAAATAGGAGATCTTATTATTAGTGCTTTACTCACAATGAACAAACCAATTGTCTTTTTAATTAGCTCAGTACATAACAGCTAATAAGACTAAACTTGTAATGTTTGACATATGCAATAGCAACAGACTGTAACTTGACCAGCAGTGTCCCTTACTCTTATGTTCAGGGGATGCCAACAACTTGCTACCTATTCAGAAGAAAAAAATAGAGTTTAAGCTAATACATTTAGTCCTGTCTAACATCACTACATCATGAAGTGGTTGCAAGTACATTTTGAAGTTTTTGGGTTTTTGGTTTTTTTTTGATGCTTCCTTTTTCTTTTGACTTGGCTGCTGTGTTTGAAGCAGTGGGAAATAGCTGACTTGGGCCTGTATAACACATATCTCACAAAATAACTCCTTTGGTTTTTTCCCAATGAGAGTGATGCTGACACCTGTACTCTTTGGAGGCTGAGACAATGTTTTGTTTCAAAGCCACCAGTTACAAGGTATGTATTTCCCAGCTGGGCAAGCAACCAACTGTGTATATGTGTACACTTCTGACTGGAGACTAGAGAAAATATGCATGTTGGCTACAGCTGAGTGCTCCAGACTGCTTTTCAAGATATCAAGCAAGCTAAACAGGATGTGTCTAGTTCCCAGTGCAACTGGTTTGGTATTAGTAATTACTGTTGCTGGGAGGAGGAGGAGAAAGACAGGCATTTGCAATAGGAAGGGGACTGTGGTAGGCAGGAGGAAGAGAGAGACATGGTTTAACTTTAATAAAATGGAATCTTTACTGTTTTATCCACTCATTTGTTAATGTCATTTGATCCAAAAAGAATGAAACTGAGCTATCAGTAAGTTACAGCAAATACATGAAATCATCTTCTGTTGATTACAAGTCTTTTTCAGTTGTAATTTTAAGTGTTACCTGAAACCATTGCAGGTAGTGTTTCCAGGCAATTGAATACCTTAAAGATTATTTCTTTTATGACATCAATCAGGTCAGCTCACACTAAGTGATATGTGAATATGCTGTACTCAACAGCATGGACAACTTCATCTTTGCTCAGGCTTGGTGATACAGCAAAGCTTGGTTGCTCTTCAAATCATACTCACTAGATTTGCTTAGAATTGTTACTATGAAATTTGTAGTTGTATTCCCCTGTACTACAGGATATTTCTCTGGTAAACATACAGAATTCTTTGCTAAACACAGGCCACAGAGTAACAACCCATAATAACATTCTCTACAAACAACACTGAATGGGGAGATGGGAAGTTCAGATTATGAGAACACAGACATTTGCATTTCAATAACACTTTCTATTGAACCACTTGAACGCATTGATAGTCTGATCCTACTTCCATTGAAGCAAATGGCAGAACTCCCACTGAGGTCAATGGGAGGCTTGATCTGACCCTAATTCTTGAATGGCCAGATTTTGGTACTCTGACTCCCACTGAATAAACTGTTCAGCCTGTGCAATTCCACCTAGCTACTTATTTTTGAAGTAAAGTACTTCTCACTCTTAGGCTGTCATGAAGTACACAACACTCCTTTGAGATTCATCAGTAAAACTGATGGATCTATACATAGCAAAGAAAATGTATTAGTAGTGCATACCACCTAGGTTCTCTTAAATAGTTATGAAACATTTCTGATAATATATTTGTAATTTTGATGTTTTTATGACCTGATGGTTTTATGACTCTTCCCTATTTCTTTTGTGAGACTGCTCAATTAAATCACATGCATAGTTTCTCTTTGCTGACTGGATGCTGGCATTTTAGACATAACTCCCAAGTACACTATAAAGAACAAGTTTTTGGTATGACTCTATAACAATGGCTAAAATTTGTGTAACTACCTTCTTGAATAGCTGAGAACTGGCCACATACTCTGAATAAGATAAAAAAGAACCTGTAAGCAGAATTTAATATGTGGGTAGTTTTTTGTTTTTCTTTTTGTATAAAAAGAATTGCATTGCATTTACCCTCCTAGGTGATTCAGAGTATTTTGAAAGCAGAGGGGCAAATTCATACTTGGCTACCAGTGCAGATCACTAAGAATTGAACACAAAACATACTTGTTTGTTAGAAACACCTCCATATATTAATTTATATATTTACCTACCCTGTACTTGTTGCACAGAGTGTTAAATTTTTTTTCAAGGCTGGGGTAGTTTGTTGTAAGTAAGATAACTCTCCCTCTAAACTATGTTTTGATTTCTTTGTTCTTTTTCCCATGAAGGACACATCCCTTTCTGGCACCACCTTGCCTAATGAAGAGATTAGAGAACCGTGACTATAGCAAAGTTTCTAGAAAATACAAAAATCCTTTATCAGAATATTGTAACAGTTAGCCACAGAGGGAGTGGAAGTGGTGATTGAGATTGGATGCAAACATTCACCATGTGCAATGCTGCTAAAGAATGCATGTTCATTGCCACAACTTTGTACAGTCATACGTGCCTAAACTGGATCTTCTTGTAGACTTTTAAGAAAATAGCTAAGATTTTTTAAATTTATTTTCAGTATGAAGTCAGAACACCAGTGTTCAAAAATACTGAGAAAAAGGCTTGTTTTAATCATCACAATAAGCAACAGAAATTACAGAAATCTCATGACATAGCTCAGATTTACATTGCAAAAAAAAGTGGTTCAGATAACCCAACGAATCATGAGATAAAACCAAACACAAACTTTCAAGTATCATCTATCCCTCCTATTAACAAAAGATGAGCACTAATCTTATCTTTACAAATGTAGTTTTATAATAGAATGGTGAACTGAAAAGACTAGAATAAACTAGAACTTTTTCCCTAGCAGGTATGAATATTTGGACAGTTAAGTAACTTTCTGGTTACAGCTCAGCAGGAATTACTTTACTTTCAGCAAATATTGATAATAAATACAGAATCAACAGGGCCTGGAAAACAATCTGCTCCAACACTCCTTTCACAATCAATTTATTTTAATAAATCACAAAGATTTGTTCAAACTTGAAAGCAAATACAAAATTTGCTCAAGCTTAAACAACAAATGTCAGGTTTTATTTTTATTATCAATAATATAGTCATCAGAATTGCACATGACAGCATATCAAATACATAATAAGCAATGGAATTTGAAGTCCAAAAGTTACTTCAATTCTGCAGATGCATGAAGATACTCTTTAAAAAAAAGTCTTGATCTGCTTTATATTTATTTTGAACTGTAGCATTATTTCAGTAAAAATCCTCAACTTTGTCTTCACTGGGATAAAGGGTTACTGAGATTAAATTGGACAAATTAATTGTGTTCATCTAGGGGCTACAATCTACTAAAGTCTGTTGAAAACTCAATAATCTTTGATCCACTCTCAATAATCCACTCTTTGATCCACCATGATGATTGGGAGAAGCACCCAAAGGCAGGAGGAAAGCAAATGTTTCTCCTGTCTTCAAGAAGGAGGATGCAAGGAATTACAGGCTGGTCAGCCTCATCTTGATCCCTGGGAAGGTGATGGAGCAGCTAATCCTGGAAACCACTGCCAGGCACATGAAGAACAAGAAGTTGATCAGGAATAGTCAGCATGGATTCACAAAGGGAAAGTCATGCTTGACCAACCTTCTATGGTGAAATGACTAGCTTGGTAGACAAGGCGAGAGCAGTGGATATTGTCTACTTTGACATCAGTAAGACTTTAGACACTGTCTCCCATGGGGTCATCATAAAGAAGCTGATGAAGTATGGGCTAGATGAGCAGACAGCGAGGTGCATTGAAAACTGGCTAAACTGCCATGCCCAGAGGGTGGTGATCAGTGGCAGGAAATCTAGTTGGAGGCCATTAACTAGTGGGGTAACCCAGAGGTCAACATTGGGTCTGATCCTATTTAACATCTTCATTAATGACCAGGATGACGCAGTACCCCCAGCAAGTTTGCAGATGACACAAAATTAGGAAGAATGGCTGATACACCAGAGAGTCATGTTGCCATCCAGAAGGATTTCAACAGGCTGGAGAAATGTGCTGACAGGAACCTCATAAAGTTCAACAAGGAGAAAAGCAAAGTCCCGCACCTGGGAAGGAACAACCCCATGTACCAGTACACAATGGGGGCTGTCTGGCTGGAAAGCATCTTTGCAAAAAAGGACCTGAAGTTCCTAGTGGACACCAGGTTGAACATGAGCCATCAGTGTGCCATTGCTGCAAAGAAGGCTTAACAGTATCCTTGGTTGCATTAGGAGGAATGCTGTGAGCAGGTTGAGGGAGGTGATCTTTCCCCTCTGCTCAGGGCTGGTGAGGCCACACCTGGAGTACTGAGTCAGTCTGAGGCTCCTCAGTACAACAGAAATAAAGACGTACTGGAGATAGTCTAGCAAAGGGCCACTAATATCATTAAGGGTATGGAACATCTTTCCTGTGAGAAAAGGCTGAGGGACCTGGGACTTGCCAGCAAGGAGAAGAGGAGGCTCAGAGGGACCTTATCAATTTATATAAATACCTGAAGAGAGGGTGCAAAGAGCTAGGTTCTTTTCAGTAGTGCCCAGTGACAAGACAAGGGATACTGGGCACAAACTGAGACACAGGAAGTTCCCTCTGAACATCAAGAAACACTTTTTCACTGTGAGGGTAATGGAGCATCAGCACAGGTTGCCCAGAGAGGTTGTGGATTCTCGATTCTTGGAGATATTTAAAACCCATCTGGACATGGCCTTGGGACAGTGGCTCTAGGTGGTCCTGCTTGAGCAGGTGGGTTGGATCAGATGACCTCCAGAAGTCCCCTTGAACATTCAGAGATTCTGTGAAAATGCAGCAGGTTTTGAACTGGGACTGGATCCATCTAGGAGCATCTCTCTCCCTGAACTGTAACTCTGCAACTTTTTGCCCTCAAACAGAAAGTAAAACATTGGTAATTGTTAAAAAGTCTTACATGGATTGAAACAGACCAGCCCAAGGGAATCTCTTTCATCCCACATCATACCTGCAGGCCATAACAGCATTCCACCTTGCTCCTAGAGAGAAGCAGCTGACAGACCCAGTTCAGTCTAAGCTCAGGAATTTGCAAAGCGTGTGCAAAAGTCTGAACATAATGTCCCCTGTAACATGCTCTATGACTTCAATATGAGTTTTTTTAAGTTTCTTTTTTTTTCTTAGATGATGAAGAACTGGAAAATATGGGACATTGTGGCAAGGTTCCTGCTGGGGGGCTCATAACAGGACTGCTGGATGTTACTGTAGGGTCAATACCTTGCTAGGACACCTGCACCATGAGTAGGTGTGCTAGTTACTATTAAGATTTAAACCAGTGATACATGTTGGTTCATGTGTGGTAACAATGATGAGGTAAAATTCTAGGCCTCCATGTCTCCATGAAATTGCAAATCCAGTTTTAGGGTTCCTGATCCTTGCCATATGGTCCAAAACACTGATATGATATCAATTCACAGTGCCAGATCAACCATGTTCAAAAGTAATGACCAATGAATTTCATGCTGGCAGGTATCATGCTGGTTCCGTTATCAAGGGCTGCCCTTCCCATGGTACTCCACAAGCTTCTTTCCCTGCTTTGATCTCTATCTTTTGTGTCCAAAGGTCATTGTCCCCAGATGTTCCTACATCACATCATGGCTGCTGAGATGTGATTGTCCTCTTTTTACCCAGTGCCTTCACATGTAAAAGTGCAAACTGTCTAATACATGGTAAAATGACTTCAAGCTTCAAAGGAAATAAAACACCTTTCCTTTAACTATGGACAATGCGTGCAAATACATTGTACCTTATACTTGTGTTTTTAAGAATATAGGAATAGACAATTTGTATAAAAACATTTTATATAAACAGACTTGATTCCAGAAAAAGGGGCAAATATTGATGAAAGGTCCAGTGTTACTTCTTTTCCACTAAGTAAATACTTGGCACATAAACAGTAGTGTTACGAGGCCTTTCCTCAGGATTATAGCTGTCATAATTGTAGCTGGAAAACCTGAGCAAGCAGAAGAAAAACCTCCTTGAACAACATTTGTAGGTGGCAAATCTGAGTGCCATTAAATACAAGATGTCAATAATCTGATGAATAAAACTATACAGAGACTTCCCATCACAAAACTCAGTTTTCAGGTACTTAGAACTTGATGTATATGCATTCTGGTACAGACTTTAATTATACGTTATCTCTATTTTCCCCCTACAAGATGGTAATGGTGGTCTCTTCAGCTGCATCAATACTGTGCAGTAAAACCTCAGTTGCAGGATCCCTAGCAGTAGTCACTATAGAGGTTGGAAATGGGTAGTGAGTGACACAAGGGACAGCAGAAGTAGTTTCTTCTTCAAGTTGTACATTGGCCTGGGGAACTAGGTTCTCCTCATGAGTTTCTACTGCGTAGTTTTTAAAAGTACATCAAAACACTCACCATTATAGAGATGGCTAGTAACTGTCTTCATCTTTTGATTAAGATTATCATGTGATCTGGAAAACTGCTGAGTTCTTTCAGCTGTAAATGAGGTTAAGGGGAGCTGTGCTTGAATCTACATTATGCCAGATAACACAAAAAACTTAAAAATCTGGTTTTAGGTACCTCTAGTCAGGCACATAAAATTAGAGATTATTCTAGCTTCATCTGTCCATGTTCTGGTTTCTCATCTTTAAATGGAAATAAATCCAGTTTATTTCATAGCAGTCCAACAAAAATACACATTAATTAGATTCTGAAGTTCTCTAATACCACCACAAACACCACAGCAAAGTCTGTGAGGAAATTAATAATTCTAATTTTAGAAGGGAATGCAGTAAATAAGGCATTCAGTCACACATTGAACAGGGAGAATGAAGCTGAACATTGTTTAGTATGTTATGTGAATGCAGCCCATCAGATGCACTGAATCAGGCAAGGATCCTCTTAAAAGATGGTATGTGATCACATAATCAAAAATCAAATTACAATGTACATGTAAGATAATTAATTCAACCATATTCCCTGGAATTAGTATTTCACGTGGCAGCCTTAGTCATCTACTTCTTTTAATATAGGTTTTGTTTTTAATCACTGATGCTACCACTCCACTCCTCCAGAAAGTCCTTCTTCCAAAGGACTCCACCACAGTTTAAGTACTGAAAACAAAAGGTAGTATGACTGGTTGAGCCTTACCTTATACACTGCCAGAGCTCCAAAAAGTTTAACAAAGATATCTCAGATGTTTCTAGGAGTAGTAGAAAGGACTAGGGCAAGTTGTTTGACTCCATGTTTTATCACTCTGCCATATCCTCTTTATGCAACTTGCAACAAATCTGGGAGATTGTATGAAGAGATTCAGATATTCAGTTGAAGAAATCAGGCAGGAAAACAGGAGAGGGTTGAGACTGACTTAGGGAACACCCATTCAACTACCACTCAGTAATGGAAACCTCCTGATACTCCTTCCCAGGTGTTTTGGGAGAGAATGGCATCTGCTTTATCAGGTCATGTTTCACTCAGTATATATCGGGAGGATTTAATTCCTACCTGTAAGAAGAGGAGAAGGGCAGAGATAATAATTTGCAGTCATTTATCACACTTGACCAACAGAAATTACAGAAGGCTCCAAAGTCCTTGCCCTATGTCCCAGCTTCCCCTCCTTGCACCACTCTGACTCCCCACAGATGGGAATCTCCCAGTTACACCATACCACGTCTTACTCTTGCAGTGTTCAATCAGAAGTAGCCTTTGCTGTTTTGGGACAGCTCATCACTGTGCAGAGCTCCCTCTCTACAAACATCATCCTTAACACTCACAAGAATTGCACACTATCACAGGTGTCCCTGCTCCAGTGGTGTCTGCCATCATGAGGCTTCTCAGGTCCATCTGTAAATCATTTAATGTAAGCTAGATGTAGATTGTCCCAGAAGCTCTTGGGAACTTTCCTTCTCCCACTATCTGGACTCTGCAACTGCAAGTCTCCGTTGTCCTGGCCAGGGTTGCTCAGCACCCTTGCCATTCAAATATTCAGAGAGTAGTTTAGGGACAGTTTAATGAAATCTCTAGGTCTCTTTCATGTCTTTTTCCCCCTTCACCTCACAAACCCCATGTTAGTCATCTCCATCACCCTCGCCTGGGATGGCCTAGAGGTGAGTGTCTTCGATGATATCCCAGAGACTTACACCCCTTCACTTCAGAGAACTGTGCTGCTCTCTGCCCTTGGGACAGCTAATGGTATTTTTAAGAAATCACTGCAGATACCTTACTGTCCCGTTCTTCCCTCTCACTATTGCCATCGAGCATCCTGACTTTCTGTTCAGGTTCAGTGTGAGTGGACTTGCTTTATCACAGGACAGACTGTGTGAACTGTACCTTACAATGTCTCTGCTTATTTCAAAAACCTTTGAATTCAATATGAATCTTTTCATATACTTCAACTCTTCAACAGACTATTTGATCAAGATGAAAAAAAACAAAACAGCAGAAGTCTGACTAATAATGTTACAATAAAGAAATTATATAAAAAAAGGCAAAATCCAAACTTTCAAACTGAATATTTTCACAGCCCCTACAGTTTTAGATATTGATATTAATTCTCTCAAATATTGCATGTTCTCTAGAAAATACTATTGTTAATTCTCATACTACCACAGAAGAAATACAGAGAAAATTATAAAGGGCTGATTTTTTTCCTCAACATTAAAATATATAACTTAGCAGTTTGTTATATATAGTACAGTAGCAAAAAAATTAGTCATTAAGATCATGAAAACTGTCCCCAAAATCCTCAATACCTGCATGTCCCCTGAGGAGCAAGGTTCTATCAGGCTTTCTGCCCTGTACATGACAGAGGTTTTATTGTTTCTCTGATCTGCTCCAGTCTGCAGGAATCAGCATGATTAAGAAACAGCCTTTAATGGACAACTTTCCAAGTTATGCTTCTTACCCCGGAAAAATGCTCTGAGATACAGGAAAAGGCAGTAAAGAGGTAGACTTGAGAGGTTTTTCTGTTATTGTTCTTTCGTTTCTTTCCTTCTTTCTTTCTCTTTCTTTCTTTCTTTCTTTCTTTCTTTCTTTCTTTCTTTCTTTCTTTCTTTCTTTTTCTTTCTTTCTTTCTTTCCTTTCTTTCCTTTCTTTCCTTTCTTTCCTTTCTTTCCTTTCTCTTTTATGTAAAGCACTTTAGTTATTTGATTGAAGGGGATAAATATCTGCCGAAGGAGACCTGTCATCTATTATGCAACATAGAGACTGAACACACTGAAAATATAAGGTATAATATAAGAATCCATAGGGTAAATAAATCTGTTAAACTTGTCTATTCTTTTACCAGCTCCAGCTCATACCATGTCAATGTACTGTGGCTTGGGAAGCCAAAATTCAGTTCTATTGATTGTCCTGGGAAACAAGAGGACAGTATTTCTTCCCAGTCTAGGTTACCAGAAGGTTATAGTACATGCTGTACTCCAGATGACAAAATAAATGCCATTCTTCCTATTCCATCACCTGGTTCCCTAATAGCCGAATAGGAAGCAGGATTTTGAAACAGAAAAAATAAACCAGAAAACTACATCAAATACACACATGCAGTATATAAAAATATTCATGCACATGTGTACATATAGTCAATATGAATTTGCATACTCATGCACACACTTTTGATGCAACAAAAGATACAGATAGTCAAACACAATTAATTAGCTTTATAAACCAGCCAAATATACAAGTCATTGATTTACCTCATTAATATTGCAATGTTCTATTTTCCATACAGTCTTCCACAAGATCCCTTAGAGAACATGTTGTTGATGTAGCATCAACCCTTCCCATCTACTGTTTTCCTTACCATTTAGAGCTATATTTGGGGGCATTGCTGATAAGGAGTTGTATGAAGAATGCACAGTGATAATCTGTGGTAAGGATTGTTGTTTGACTTTAAATAAAGAGGAGCAGCCTTTTAAGGTCAACATCAGTTCCATGTTTGGATTGTTTCTACTATTTGGAAGGGGTTGACATGTTTTAAATTACTAAGTAATGTGAAAATACATTACTAGCACAAGACTGTTGTCTATGTAAATATTTTATGGGTAGAGTCACCCGCGATTGGTTAATAAGGTAACACAGATTCAAAGCTATTTATGTTGACTCATATTTTTAAGATGAGGAATTTTAAAACACGAAAATGTGACAGAGTTGATCAGGCCATAAGACGGTGGCTCACAGACAGACTGTTTGTGTCTTGCATGTCATGAACAGCTCTTTTAAATTACTTATTGAAAAGAGATGTAACATTGTCCATGTAAAATATATTAAATTAATAACACAGTGAGTCACCTAATGAACCTCAGTTAAACAACTATAATCCTTGTTTTTGCAGAGATGAAAGAAAAAGATCCTTATAGGCTTAGCTTCTCCTGGGTCAAGTGTTCTCATAAAAATAGGAACAATCATCTCCCATGTGTTCATGGCAACAAATACAATAGGAAACACACATCTATCATAAGTGTACATGAATGGTCTCACCCTGGAGTTAACAGTATGACTGGGGAGCGAGTGCAGCTCACAGGCTCAACCTGCAACAGCCTTCCCCTTGATACACCCAGTGGGCCTTCATTCATAGGAAGCATAACGGCTTCCATGCTGAATTGTTCAGTTTGTACCTATTTGATGCCTGGGCTCGTGCAGGTGGTCTTTCACATTGCTCTTGTCTGATCTTCATCGCACAAGAACAAACAAAAGGCCAGCTCACGCTGTCCTACTGCCACTGTGCGAGGCTCCCACAGTCCGTGAAACAGGGATACAGGAAATGATGCGGTGTTGTGCAGGGGATGCAATATGATGGCTTGACTTGTGCAGAGCCTATCAGAGATGCAGCATGGCAACTGGTGGCCAGCAGGCTTCTTATTCCTCTGCATGCTTGCATCAAGAAAGATAAATCTTGTACCACCCTTTCTTCTGTGCAATGTCTCAGAAGCCTGTCTTAGTCTTTTGCAAGGGACTTGGGGGTAACAAAACACATACAGGTATTGCAGCTGATTTTATGGAGCTATACAACGAAGAATTCTTTCAAGTCTTTCAAGTTTATTGTAAGGTAAACATTTCCAACAACTGATCACTAATTTCATCACAGCCGCGTAGGCTTTGACCTGAAGTCTCTCTTGAACACTCTGGCCTAACTGGCCTTTTAGTTTGTGTAAGCACTTTCAAGACATTGGCCATTCAAATCCAACAGTTAGAACTATAACTCTAAGTGCCCCTTCTAGCAGGCTTCATCATTGATCCACATGTAGATACGGAGCCAGTGTGTTACCCTACTATTGTCAGTAGAACAGAAATGTGTGAAGGATGCTTATGATGAATTTGAAAGAAGGTGGCTATAAAGCCACATTTCCGCTTCAGAAGACACATCTAAGCAAGAACTCCGGAGAGCCAAAAGTTTGGTGGAAATACAAAATAGCAATTGTAGTGAAAGGTTTTCTGAACCTGTAAAGAAGATGTTTTTCAGAGAGGCCAGGGTGCGCCCTGGGCAATGACCTTGCTGACCTGTTCCTAGGAAGAGAAATCATACAGGAATGAAGAAAAGTCTGGCTGTGCTGGGTGGCACCACGTGTCACTCTTCATAGGCCAGGTCAGAGCCGCATTAGCAGTGAAACTATTTTCATTAAAGTTTAGGCAGACAGTCTACACTTACAGGCATCCTCACACCCTCACACATGACTATCGCACATACACACAGTTGCAGATGCACAGACACACCCACCCACCCCAAAGCAGTTGAAGATGAAAAGAAAAAACACAAACAAAAAACCCAACCCTAATGTTCACAGTTTGGTGCTGTGAAACCTCACATGGGAATGATCTGTTTCTGGGCTGCTAAAACAAAATCCCTGAGAAATGAAGTTTATGATGTGTGAAGTAATGTACATGGACAACACTCCCTTCCCCCTACTCGTCAAAATAACCCCCATGCTCCCCATGTACACCAAATTTATCTTCCACGCTGAGGCTACAGCCCAGCGGAGCCTCATCCCTTCAACCCATCATCCCCCCCCTTCAGTTTGCGCAATAGATTATATGCAACAAGTGATATCTGGAAGCCACATCCTGCTGTAGGCAGGGCTGGCTGTACTCCCTAACACAACACTTGACGATGACTCTGCTTCCAGCAAATGGAATCAATGTGCTGGATGTGGTTTAATTGGTGCCAGCTTTGTCCTACTAACAAGTGTCGGCTTTCTTCACTTGATGCATCAAGTGGTGATGTTCTGCAGGTTATAGCACCCTTATGCATAAAACCTTTTGTATATGTTGCTGCCTGATTAGACAGGAAATAGTGCATGGCACCAGGGGATAATTTGTGTGAGTAAAGTTACTTGCATGTATATGCATGTGCAAAACTGGGGCTCCAGATGTGGAATACATCTTTTTCTAATCCCCGAGCTATTCACTGTGTGTATGTCTATATACATATTGCATGCTTATTACTTTTTATTACTTTTAAAACTTAAAAATAAAATTGGCTTGAATTTAGTTTGAGGATTGGCACCAATCCAGGATAATTCTTGTTTTAACTGAAGAAATTTGTCCACTGCTAATTTTAACACAAGAAATTTATTTTGTTAACATGAATGCAAATGGTAAGCACACTTTCCCTTTCTAAAAGGAAGCCTCAGAAGCCTAGTACAAAGCCTTGAAAACAGTGATGCCACAATTCTGGGGAGATGGTCTCTTGGTCTTGGAAAAGGTGTTTTGGAGAAATTCCTCATTTTCATACCTCTCTTTGCTACTTATGCAGGAGGGAGGGACCTAAAAACCTCATATTCCCAGATGTCTTCAAGGACATAACCAAGTGAGAGACTGAGTCTAAGTATCCCAAACCTTTCATTCCCTTTAACTTCAGTGAACATGTAGAGGACCTGCCTGGCTCCATTATGGCAGATGATGAGACTGTAAGCACTACACCATCAACTAGGAGAGGGCAGAGGGGGAGTGGAGGGAAAGTGGGGAGTAATTGCTATGTATAGACAGTGCAGTCATTGAGAGACCTTTAACCTGTTTATTGTTCCTTAATAAAGTTTTTGCAATCTATGAAAGAATGACTCTGTTATTCCTCACCAAGCTTCAGCACATGACCCAGCTTTTTCTACCATTCAAGGAATGTAATTTAAACTAGATTTAGACTCCTCTGCATGGCCGAGCGTGATGCCCACTGGAATGTTCAGCTTATGCGGAATTGTTTGGTTTGGTTTAAATAAATAAATAGCATTAAAATCTAATCATGGAAAGTGTAGCTGTTAAAAATAGACTGAGGTAGAGCTCACCCAAAGTGTCAAGAAAAGGTATTCGCAGGAGGGATTCTGAGAGCTGATTCATCAAGTGCAGGAACAACCAGACGACCAACGTTGGCGAGGTTTCAGGCACGTAAGCATCATTGCCTAGCCTGCCCACCCTGCAGCAGGAGTTCCCAGCAGGAGTTAGACCTGTTTCTTATTCTTTGTATTTCAGCCACCTGCTTTCCCTTCAATCCAATTCTCCTCGGTTACACAAGATCCTCCTTGAGCTACCTGTGGCGAGCCTGGCACCCAGCATGTACAATATTTCTCCACCTGTGAATCAATTGCTTAAAAATGAAGCAATTTTTGTTTGTAGCTTTTGATGTTGAGTTTTGTCTGTCTGTGCCACAGTAAGACATCAGTAAGCAAAAGATATCATAAATCCAGATGGTAAAGACAGTTTCTGTCTCAAATTGTTTCACCTTCTGCCCCTTTCTGCTTACTTTTAGTCATCAGCCTTAAAGATGAAACTATTATCATTCTTGGTTAGGACATCTAAGTTAATCAGGGCATTGAATGAAAAAGCTTTTCAAGACATTTTACATATCAGGTTCCGTGATCCAGTTGGGTTTTGAATATTTGTGAATATTCCTGAATGAAAAAGAATATTCCCTCTGACGCAACATATTTTGGATTTTCCAGAATGCACGATGGGAACAAATGAGAGGGCCTTTAAAGTAGCCTGGAACACAGCCAGTAGAGCTTGATCCAGACAGCAGCTGCTGCAAAGACCCTGGGTAACTTTTCCAAATGAGTGTACTCCCTCTTTCACTAACATTTTCAGTTGGAATTCCACTGAATTCCACTTTCCTTTTTGCTCCTGCAAAATTAAATGCCTATGGAAAACAGAAAACTTTTTAACCAATTGTACTCAAGTGCACCAGAGTTTTTCGGTAATTGACTTTCTGTCTATATGCTTTTGACAGACAAATGATAGTGCTGCCAGGAGGGATGGCAGACAAGGTGCTCAGCTGCCTGATCCACCTGCACTGTCCAGAGAACAGACCAATTCATGCACCTGCTCCTGAGCCACTTGATTACATTGAGATTTTGTTTAAATTATTACTGACTAGAATTTGTTTTAGAATATTGATTTATACATGAAACTGCAGGAACTGACTGATCAGTGGGCCAGGTGAGGACCAAGTGTACAGCCAGAAGGAATGACTGCATCCTTTCTCCAAAGGTGGGCTCTCCCTATGAATCAGCTAAGCCTAGTTCTGCATAACACCAGTCATCTCCCTGTCCCCAAGCTATATGATTTCCACATATGAGGCAGACAAAGGGTGGGAGTACAATCAGTATCTTTCAGAAAGGAAATCCAGCACTCAAGGTTATTCAGTCCCAGACTGGAGATTTCCTGAGTCTTCTTCCAGTGACCTGTGGTCACTGTTATTGGCTCAGACAAGTCCCAGTTCAGATGTTAATTGTCATGGGTGACATCAGGTCACCCTGAGAAATTTCACTAAAGACTTTAGAAAATATATATCAGTTTTACATTTTTCAGGAGTGAATACAGGAAGTGAAAAATCTGTGAGAAATATGTACATTCATTATGAATGTTGCCTAGAGAAAGCTGCATAAGACTTCCCGTTCATTGACTTGTAAATTTATTAAAAGGCCCAAGAGCATGCAGGTGCCAAAAGAATCATTTCTCTGACACTCCGGTTCTAAAAACCTGCTAAATGAATCTTCCTCCTTTGCCCCACACATCTAACCATTAACAGATCAATTACTCCATTTGCATGCTGCTGCCAATAGCCTATTTACATTTGATAGAGAGTACCTGGAAAGTTCACAGTTTGAAAAGCTTGTCTGAGTGTGGCCCAGAGCAAGGGAAAACAGAACAAAGAAGAAAAGAGCTAGTGGCATCTAAAGGTGAGATGCCACAGAGCACAGATGGGATCCAAGAGTGTAAAATAAAACCTTAAAGAGCAGCCTAGAAGAAGATGCTGCACAGGTCTGCTCTTCTCTTCTCTGAGATTGCCGGTCTCGGAGCCAGCAGCACCCTGGGCCGGTGCCTCCGGGTGACTTAGGGCAGCAGGGTGTGACAGCCCCAGAAGCTGTGCAAGCCACACTGCTGTGGCACTCAGCCCAGGCTCGTAACATCGCCTCCTCTATTGGGCGTGTTGAGTCAGCCCCAGCGTCGCTGGGATGTGGAAATACTGCCCTCAGTCCCAGGGCTGGCTGTTCCTCTGGGTAGGTGAACCATGTTCAGCCATGTGGGGTGTACCTGAGCACTGAGTGGAGGAAAAAAGGGAAGCAATATGACAGATAGACAATAAAGAAAGCAGAACCAAACAAGGGTCTGATAGGGAGGGACAGTGGGAAAACATGGCTGTATAAATGGTTTTGAAATGAAAATTTTGAATCTGGAAAAAAAGATGTTTTCCTCCTCACACACTTGAGCTGGACAGCATGCCTCAGCATGGCTGTATACTGCTTGGCAGAACTGTGAAGCAAACCACATTTATCTGCTGAGATTATATATTCATCATAAGTTTCAAGAGAGTGCACTCTCAGGTCTAGAGAAGACCCATGAGTTTCTGGAGACTCTTCAGCTCCAAGTTTCTCACCTCCAACACCTTCCACACTGTAATCTCAAATTCAAAGTTCCTTTTTTGTTGCATATAGGAAGATCACAGAACACCTACTGTAGTGCAACTCTTTCCTTCCAAACATCCGTTTCCTGATTGTCGACTTTTTTCCTACACTACCTCTCATGTAGCTGTGCCTAGTCACTCCCTTTCCTTCCTTCTGCACTGAGACCTGTAGCTCAACTAGTGTAAAAATAGCTGGTGTGGAAGGCTAACTTCTGCTAGAGAACTGAAACAGATGTGGTTGATTGAAATGTGGAAGGACTGCCCAAATGATTCATCTTGCTGCTCTTCCCCAGCCCTATTCTTGCTTTCTTGCTTTTCCAAAATATTATTCCTATATGCAGATAACTGGTTGTTGTGGCTGTGCTGACAAAACTGTCCTGATGCACCACAGGAAAGAGAAAAGGAAGCTTTCGGAGGTACCTCTCATACTCTTGAGGTCATCTGCTGACCTTTCCTTAAGTAGCCTGGAGTGGCTAAAAATATGCTGAATATAACAAAAAAAAAGGGAACATATTCACCGAAAGCAAATGTAATAAGCAGTAAAAATAAAAACAAAGAGACCGAGTCTAAACTACCACTCATCAGTAAAAGACTCATTCTGACATATTGTTATGTTAAAGGTTTTTTATGATACATAACACAGAAGAACACAATTTTTTAAAAAAAACCACTGACCTTAAAATGGAGCAAGAATCAAGGCATGTGGATGCATGTGTCCATTAACTGCATGACAGAGTTACTTCTATCTGATTGTAACTTTTGAAATCTAGACTCAAGATTATTCTTCAGATGACCATTACCATATTATGATAAAAATGGTATCCATTTATTAAATCTCTATAAGGAAAATTTATTTGGAAAAGTGAAAATAAAGCACATTAGCCTCTCTGCTGAGAAAACACATGCTAATCAGTGTACAAGTCTGGGGAAGACAGAAATTATTAAAGTACAGAAATACTCCAAGTTTTATCCAAAATGTTCTGTTCCTCTGTACTGTTATATTCACCAGAGTGAATGAGCTGCTACTGTTCTTTTTTTTCTTCTCTTTTCTTAATGGTGTAGTTTAGAAAAGGCTGTTTGCAAACTTATGTTAGGATGATAATCTCCAGCAAATGCCAAGCTGGTTTGAAGAGCAAGCTCCCGAACATTCACAAGGACCTGCTGTAAACATGCTGGAAATACTTAGAAAATACTATTAGCTTTAAATTGTACTCAGCTGGATTGCCAGTCGCCAATGGTGTACTCCAGATAAGTTGTTCCTCTGGAGTCTCACTAAAGTCTGTAGAAACCTATTTAGTGCTATATTTATTATGTCTGAACCCCTTTTGGCTCCATCAAATTAAAGTTTTTTTAATAAAAAAAAAAAGATGGATTTATTCTAGTTGCATGAAGATGAAGACTCCCTGTAATGAGATAATCTACCTGTGATCTGCTGCCAGCTTAACTGAGACATAGTTCAAGGTAAAATGTGTTTAGAGATGTGAAGTAGTAGATTACCAGCAAAGAAAACATTCCTGTTTCCTTATCTTAGGGAGACTGGCTTCCTGATAGCTGTGGATCCTCCTCCTGCATGAAGTACTAAAATCCTCTTGTTCAGCATTTTTGATTTTGTCTTGTAGTGATAATGGAGGTTATGTATAATCTCTGTGGCTGTTCAGATTCCCTTTTTGGCTCCCACATGAGGCAGTACTGGAGTTCATGCAATATCATAAGAGATGACTCCACAGCACACTAATTATATAGGGTTTTCAAAGTGCTTTGAAGATGAAAAGTGCTGTATCAGTGCAACTCCAGGTAATATTATTATTTATATTACATACATAATCACTAATGGAAGCTTAGCTTTAAGTTCCTTTGGGACTAAGGTGGGAGGAAGATTTGGATAAACTCCATGTCCTTGCACTTTCACTGCAAGATAGATAATGAGCATCCTGAGTTCCTCTGCTGTCTTCCTTGATTATAAAATACTATGAAAAATAAAGTGATTGAAGTAAATATGACTCCTGTGAGATGGGATACAAAATTACTTTCTAAGCTGTCAGCCAAAACTTACTTATACTAGTTAACATCTGTGAGATTCATTCTGAATGAAATTAATAGAATTAATTCACTCCTTCTGAAGGAATGAAATAGGAGAAACACCAGCTTGTTAATTAGTAGGTATTTAATGGAGCAGGATATTCTAAGAGAATACAAAAAGCTTTTTCAATACAAAACATTAAATACCTATTGTATAAGTTGTATAAAGAATAGAAGTGGGTGGTGGGAGAAGATGGCCACATGAAAGGAATGGAGAAGAAGATGGAGACTAACAGGATACTACAGTATCCACCTGAAGCCCCAGACAGGATGGAAGAGGAATTAATTTCTACAGTTATCACTATCATGCATACAGAAATCTCTGCAGACCTTTACAGCTACGCTTTTCAGGGCAAGGAACAGTGATTGACTAATTTGCCTTGATTCTACAGGAAATCCCATGGGAAACAATCCAGACCTACTTTCTCTACTCGCACACCCTTTGACAGCACTACTTGAACATCCACTCAACCACTGAGGGACTGAGCACTATAGCCAGTCCAAAGTCCACAGAGCTGGGGTGTATGAACAACCGAAATGGAGGCAGAAGAAATTCCTTGGAGATTGTCCTAGACGTCAGCAAGTTATACAAGGCCCATGGGTTCATGACTGGATTCTCTGTGTGCTTCTAAAATAAAACTGCAGGGACTTGAATAAAAGAAGGTAAGAAGTAAAGCTCAGAGCAGGATTTTCACCTCACGTCACTCAACAGAAACTCCTTGTCCTCAACAGAAGAATGCCAGGTCAGACCAGGCAGGATTCTTGTCTGAGTAATCCTTCTTTGCTTCCACACACAAAACCCAGGTGACAATCTTACAGTTGGTTATATGTTCAGCTTTCAAACAACTATGATGAGTCTCCCAAATATATGGCAGAGTACTCCCAGTGAAACACTTTGAAGTAATGATGCATAGATAAAAACTGGGGAAATTCAAAGTGTAAGCAGAGGCTGTGTTTTGAAGAGGCCTCCCTGTGGAGAGTGTCCTATTATATGTAAATACCACTGAGAATAGCACACAAATATGGTCATTAGTGAAGGTTTGAACTTTTCCAGAACGGCTTCAATTTTGAACCAAGCTATTTCAACCTTCAAAGGCAGCAAACTGTATGACTCAGCAGAAGCTGAGGCTGAAAATACCTGTTTCAGCAAGGACTGGTGTTTTTAAGATGCTAAAGTATCCAGAGGCTTTTCTAATCCCTTAAACTATTTTCCATGCTGTTTTCTTATGCAGCTAGTTGCAGACGTGTAAGAGAACTACTGCATATTCTATTATTGCACTGTTTTGCTATCAAGTGTCATTGTATTTCATTACATATTTGGGGTTGCTTATGGCTTCCCCTACAGAGCTTATATCATAGATGGATAAAGAAAGAGGAAGAGGAGGATGCAAAGACTCTTACCCAAGTAAAGCTCACAGAAGAACTAGTGAGAACAGAGGCATGTTCATCAGCATGGAAAAATTGCTCAGATATTTGGGATATGAAAAACTTTATAACAAGAATGAAGAGATGCAAAGTGAAGATTCCATTCCTCAGTTGCCCAACCCAGCAGTTAGTTGCATATTACACAGTACCCTACACTACCTTATGTAGTCCTGTGTAAATTTGACAAGGACATCACATGAAAGTATTTCATTACCTATACAGGTTTCACATCTGTTTGTGAAAAAAAAGCAAACCCTTAGATTACTTTTCATAAACTTGCCTCTGCACTGACTTATAATAAAAAGAAAATTGTGAAGAAACAGTATGATTACACATATTCAAGCAGTCATCATTAGTAGCTTATACCCCTAAACTTTCCTTTTACAGTTATATCAATGAAAATTAGATGTGATAATATCTTGTTCTGGATCCAATCTTTTTATGTCTAAAATTGAGAGGAACTTTTACATTGATTTAAATGACTGAAACCCTGGAACTCATGTGAATGTTTTCTGTCAGTTCTCATGGTGAGTATGCAACTGCGGTCTAGGTTTGCTTCAAGGAGCAATTTAAATGTCTGAACATTTTCCCTTTTATACTAGTCTAAGCTCACATGTCTCATTTTGCTATGCACATTTCCTCAACATAATAGCAGAGATCCAGCCTTTCTAAGTGATGGGAGTGCCACAGTCACCAGAAAGACATTACTTTTGATGGGTTAACTCCCTTTACTGCATATTACTAACCCAGCATAGTCTGTCCCAGACCCTCTGCCCCTAGGTCCTAGCTCCGTGCTTCTTCAGTACTTAAATGGAGTTAACACAAAACAATCACTGTGAAAACATGTCTGTCTTTGTCCAAGTTGCCTTTACATTGCAAAATCCAGCAAGCCAATAAGCCAGGTGCAGCATCTTGGCTACCATGAGAAAAGAGTGAGGGCAGCCCTTTTGGAGGCAGTTGGCTTTACCAACTGAGCAGCTGTATCTATTTAAACAGTTTCTAGACATAGTACCCATAGATAATGCTTACCATGTATACATGCACATTGTCTGCATGCATAGGGTCTCCTGGTAGTGCTGTATGTTAGGAAGTATTTAAGAAAAGTTTAAGGCAAGCATTCTTTTCTGTGTCTATCAAAATACCTTTTACATAAGTATAGGAACCAATAAGCTCTTCCTGTTTCAATCTAGTGATGTACTAGCATCATGTAATTTTCATCTGACACACTTTCCAGGACTGACAGAATCTGGGTGTGCATATGTCCTTGGGCATAGTCAAAAGCACGTGGCTTAAGTCAGAGAAAGGCAGTCATCTCTTTGCAGATATGATCTTACAGCCCTGTGTTTCTGAAGCCTTTATTTTAGAATAAATTAAAATAAAATGGAGGACCCTTACACAGTTTCAAGGGACTGGGCCAGAGAATACATCCAGGTAGTGGTTTCTCAGACAGGGATTATGCTTCTGACCTTGTAGTCTATGTTGGTAGTAGAAATGAAAGTAATGCAGAAGTAGCTTCAACAGCTCTGTACCATCAGAGGATGGGGTTTTTTGCCAGAGAAATCCTCAAAGGCCATGCACCCCACCTTAGTCACTCCCCTGGCAGATCTAACTGCAAATGGCTGGAGTGAATGGCATGAGAAGGAAAGGAAGATATCTTCAAGGAGATCATGTTTAGTGTGACCATTTTTATAATACACTGCTTTAAAAAATATACTGTATATCAGGTGTAGTCTATGAGCTTAGTAGAAAGGCCAGTCCTGCCAGGTCTGGATTAGTAGTAAATAGAGAAGAAAAAGTTCTACATGAGGCAGGTAAATCCTATTTTCTGCCCTATTTTGTTTAAATTCCAGAAAAGTAACAATCATGAAAGAATTACACGTAGAATTAAAAGTAGTCCTGACGCAGTGGGATAGAAACAACCACCACCAAAACTGGAGGTTTTGATCTGACATACCTAGAACTCTACATTAACCAATCAAGATAACTTCAGCTCTACATCAACACAGATTTGAGTTGTAAAACTCTAACCCTTACATCACCACTTTTTTTTTTTTTTCAAAATCAATACCAAGCTGCAGAGAAGTTCTGAAGGAAACACCAGCACAAGTGTAATGTGTAGTTGAGCTAGTGGTGCTGTGTAGCATGGCACCACCATAGACAGCTGTGGCTCTGGAACAGTGAGACAAGTGCATAATTTAAAAATGTACCGTTTCAGAGGGTGTGATGGGTACACTCACAAAATTTGTTCTGGTTCTCAAACTATTGTTGTAGTGTCCGGCTTAGATATGGAAATTTCATTTCTAAATTAGGAAATAACCTTCAATGTGTGCTCGCTGTATTTGAAAAAACTTGAAATTACATGATCTGCATATAGATTTTAGGCTGTCTGTAACTTGGCCTTCTAATTTTACTCTTTATAAACATTTGCAGTTGCTGGTGCAGAGTGGGGGCCTTAGGATGAATTTGCTTTTTTCAAAATATTTCTACACAAAACATCAACATAAATTTTTAACAGGTTTTGAACTGGGGGTTTCTTAGTATTTTGTTTGTAACCCTGTTTTTTATTACCTTCAGAGATTAGTATTTTTACAGTATCTTTTCCAGTTTGAATTTGATATCTAACAAATCCTCCTACAGAGGTTGAAAAATATGCACTGGCGTTGTATCACACATTCTTTTTTGTCAGCTGCAGACAATGCAACTGCTGCCGCAGAGATGCACTAGGAGAGTATGATAAAGAATTGGATGAATAGCACACAAATTTATATCCCTGTGATGATTTTGAAGCATGTAAGAAGTACACTTCACATAAAATAAGTCTAGGTGGGAGAAACAGCTCATGGAATGTCTTTACCCTACACATGCACACACATGCATCACCACCAAAAAACCACTTGGAGAACCTGGGCACTGACGCACTAATTTGTATCAGTTGTCCAAGATGCCCTAAGGAATCACATCCATAGTTTGGGACATACCTGACAATCAGCCTGTCTAGGAGACACTAGATTTTGTCTCAGGGTGAGCCCTTCTCTGGATGTTTCTGGACCCACCTTTCCAAAGGCACGATCTTCACAAAAGGCTTGGAATGCCCTTCCCTTTGTACAGGCAAACTAGGGTAAGTCTGCTTAAATATGACTCATTATTTAAGGAATACTTCAAGGAGTCGTTCCTTGTGCTGGCGCTTGTGTAGTATCTCTCAGAGCTGTAAATCCACTACCATTGTCCTAAATATTCTTATCCTTCTTTAATAATAGGAGGGGAAAGAATTTGAACTTAAAATTACAAGCAAATTTGAAAGTAGAAAGCTGTATGATAACTGCATGACCATAATATTTTATTTATCTTTTAAAAAGTTGAACCATCTTTCTTTTAGACTCCAATGTTGGAAACCTGTATGTCTTCATTAGTGATACGGACCTAAATGGTGAAACAGTAGACAGTATGTGAAATCACAGCCTTATCAAAATCACTACCCTTCTCCTTTTGACTCTGAAGTAATGAGGATTCCACTCCAGAAGTTGAAACAGACTGTCAGTCAAGCAATCCGATTACATGGGGCAATGTAAACTAGAGGCAATGATTTCATAATGTTGAATCTATGCTGTATATAAAAATTGTTTGAAAAAAATTACTCGATAGTATCTTACTACTATCTTTTTGATAATTGTTTGTAAATATTTTCTGAGGTTCATGGCAAGATTTGAATTACAGTAGTTCATGCTGAGTATGACTTTGTTCCAAGAGTGACACAAACAATGCTTGTTTTTCCAGTGTTGTGAGGGTATCTGAATCTGGTACTGTGAAATTTCAGTTTCAAATAAATCCAGATGGATTAAATCAAGAATACTGCTAAAATGCAGAGTGTCTGGGGAAAAATGAAGAGGAAAAGAAGGATTTTTGATTATCAAATGGAAACAAAAGATATATGGACATATAAAACAGAAAAAGACAATTAGAAAATATATTTATACTAAATTAAAACTTTATTGACTAATGTTCTCCAGACAACATCATCTGACGGACTATGGTTCCATACATGCAATGAAGTTGAACACAACAGCAGTTTAACATGGAATGTCAAACAAATTAATATAATGTATTAAATGAAACAATTTTTCTGTGTTGCTGCAAACTGAAACCAAGCTATGTATTTCCTTGGGCAATCTGTGTTCAGTTAAGAGGCAATATATTTGAAGAAACTGGTAGATTTCTTTAGCATATATTTCAAATAAATTAGCTAGAGTTTTGTACTCTTTAAAAATCCTTTCAACTTCACTTGCATTTCAAACAAAATCTAAGTGTAAACACTAAGTTGCTAGAGCCATCTAGAAAGACCTAACTGTCAAACTTGGAGTGGACATTACAGTTCAGTAAATGTGAATAATTAAAACAAGAAAATACCAGTTACTGCAAAAGTCATGTAGGCATATTTTATTATTAATCCAGCACAAAGCACTTCTCCTAAGTTTCTCACATAAAAGACTAAAGCTTGCTTACAGTACTACATCTTCTATCATTCAAGCATCATTATTACCTATCAGGGAGATTGGCTAGATGACCCAATGGGTCTTTTACACCCCTACCTTCTACAAAAGTAAATCATTCATGCCAGCAAGAACATGGTTCGCTACATCTTGGGCTTGATCCTGTAGCCTCCGTTCAGGCAAAACTCCCACTGACTTAAAAGAGAGATTTTCCAGAGCAAGACATCTAGGATTAGGCCCTTTTTATTTTTTAAAAAACATCCATTTAGGATACATGGAAAATATTCTATAGAATTAAAAAAATATAATGACATGTGCTTCACTTGCATTGAAGGAATCAGAGAATGTAAACACCATAGTGGCCCACATCTTCACAATATCCATGAGAAAGTGTCAACTGCAAGTAATCAGTGTGCATCTGTTTCTCAACATGTGTTTCTGAGAGTGTTTTGTGAATACCTTTACCTCCACATCTACACACATGTGTACACCCTTAATATACATAAAGGTGTGATCAAATTCACTGAAGGCAGTTACTTGACTGTCTTAATGCTTAAAACTGCAAGTTGCAGCAAACTGGGGTTTATATGATGCTAATTAGACTGTACATGAGCAGCAGGACACGAATACCACTGTGGGCAAGAAAGTGTGGTTGTCGGTTCTACAAGTGTGGAGCCATCTCACTTACGCACATCACAAAATCTACCTGCATAAAGGGCTGGAAAAGTAGTAGACCAAAGTATTTCTTTGCGAGCCATGTCTGAAATTTGAGTTGAATAATTCAAAGGCTGTAGATTGTCCTCATGGGAGCCTTTAGACAACCTGGAGGACCACGTACGAAAGTTTACCTTCAAAGTGCACTTTCTAAGAATGGAATGTTCTTGACAGGGAAATGATCAGAGGCAATCCTGGACTTTTTTGCTTGTTGAATAGGAAAAATGTTTTCATCCTCAGGCAGCACTTCACCCTGACAAACGTGAGTTCAGTTATTATTGGGTTTTAGTATTACGGAAGATTCTTTAGAAACAAAAATGATAGTACACACATACACATACACTCAGATATTTACAGCTTTCTAGAAAAACAACCCTCTACCTTAGTACTGACTACCTATCTTTTTCCTTTTTTTCTGTTTTTTTCTTTTTTTTTTTCAGTATTTAAATTCTTTAAACCAGCTACATTAAATACCAATGCGTATTGTACCACCCCACACCAACCCCACATTCCCCACAAAAAAACAGCAAGTATTTTAAAAGTTTGTTCACTTGTTTGTTTGTTTTTATGGTTGTTAAAATCTCCTGCTAGAGACTGTTAAGTACCACCTCCACTGGAACAAGATCAGCACTGACTGCATCTTCCAATGCACGTCGTTTCATAGTTGAGTAAGTACTGCAGCTAGAAGCTTAGATCTCCAGGTCATCAGGTCGAGGTCTGCTGCTGGCTCGGCTACTGGCTCTGCTGGGAGGCCTCTGGTCCACAATGGTGAGGGGTTGCAGCTCATGTCCTGACGCCAGTTTTTTAGTGTTCTGGTGCTCATCAGAGAAGTCGAAAGGCTGGGCGTGCGAGTTGGAGATGGTGCTGCCAGCCTGCCCCATTCTGTTCTGCTCCGCGCTGTAGTTGGCCCAGTTTTGCTCACTGGCTTGCTTATTGTAGTTACGACAGGAGGAATTGTTCCTGTCTCCGGTAACAAGCTTGTACCCTGGAGGAGACATGGGAGACAAGGGGGCGGTCGGTGAGGAACAGCCATTGTAATAAGCGTATTTGGGGGAGCTGCAGTCCTTGGAAGGGCTCATGGTACCGCTGTGGGAGTAGGGGTCAGTTTTCCCTTTCACACGATCCTTGACACCCTTGAAGAACACGTAGAAAAGCTCGATGATGTTCAACGCAAGAGACACCAAAGACACGACCAGCATGAAGAGAATGAAGATGGTTTTCTCAGTTGGACGGGAGAGGAAACAGTCCACTCTGTGCGGGCACGGGTCTCGCTCACAGGTGTAGATGGCATTCAGGCTAAACCCATAAATGTACCACTGTATCAGCAAGAAAGCCACCTCAAAGACAGATTTAAACAGAATGCTGATGATGTAAGTGCGAAGCAGTCCCCCACGCATCTTCACTTTGCCATGCTCTTCGATCCCATACTTGAATTTCTTAATTTCTATTTGCTTGAGGTGCATATCCACATTCACACCATCATTTTGGACCACCTTGAGCTCTTCTTCTCTTTTGTTCAGCTTCTCTTCTTTCCTCATTACATAGAACACATGCGCCAGGTACAAAAGGGTAGGTACAGACACAAATATGATCTGCAGAACCCAGAAGCGTACGTGGGAGATGGGGAAGGATTTGTCATAGCAGACGTTCTCGCAACCAGGCTGTTGAGTGTTGCACCGGAAAGCAGACTGTTCATCTCCCCAAGCAGATTCGACTGCTGTCCCCAATAGCAAGATACGGAAAATAAAGAGGACAGACAGCCACACTTTCCCTCCTGCAGTAGAATAGGCTTGAACCTTGTCAAGAAGTTTTCCCAAGGCACTCCAATCACCCATCTTCCCAGGATGCTGGCTAAAGAAGAACACAAAGAGAAAAAAAAAACAGCTATGGGTAAGGCAGAGCTTTAATACCTTTGACACACTGAATAACACATCAATTTGAATAGAGCAGTGATGTTAGCTTTGTTTTAATTCATGTGTTTTACACTATCTGAAGTCAGGGAAACTGGAGATAGAAAGTAACATCTCAGAGCACAATGAAAAAAGAGGTTTCTAATTTCACTTCAGTTTTTAAGAAGTCCATAACAACCCTCTATTGCCACCGTGCCTGGCTCAGCTTTCTTGGTGGCAGTCTCAGTTTGACGATCTACACGTGTCTCAGGTAGAAAACAGCTATGACACACGACTGAAGCAGAGCATGGAAGGACATAGTGACACTGCCTGAAT
The DNA here is from genome assembly GCA_013398125.1 of Aegotheles bennettii. Taxonomy (NCBI): domain Eukaryota; kingdom Metazoa; phylum Chordata; class Aves; order Caprimulgiformes; family Aegothelidae; genus Aegotheles; species Aegotheles bennettii. Next base: position 96,142 of record VZRW01006789.1, on the reverse strand, counting down.
ATGCTAGGAATAAATGAAAGATTTCTCTTTCATTTTAAGGATTGTTCACAGTAATTTTTATGCTCTAAGAAAACAAGAAAGCAAAAGCAAACACAGCATAAACTATATATAAAAGGTCATAATAAGTTAATATTAGGGTCAGATACTTAAAATTTTATCATTGCAAAATGTGTGCTATTTTTCCTACAGCAATATTAAACTGAGTTCTTGCATATCACTACATTGTGTGTAATACATTCCTAATGATGCCAAATTTATACTACACTCAACTTCAGAAAAAACTTGCTATCTAAATAAAGTTTATGATTTTTGTGCTGTAAATACTAATATAAAGTTAATATTCTTTACCTATACTTTTATGAAGGAACAAAAAATAGTAAATACATGAAGCACAGAGCTAAGCTCATGTTACCATGTTGGAGAAACTAGTTTCCTGTTTATCTATGGTTTGCTTAATTTATTGTAGTTTCAGCTTTGTAGTTGCACCTTTTGTATTTAAATTCCTGAACTTCATTTTGAAAGGAAAAAAGATTTAGCAAGAAAAAAAGGTAAATGAGCTCTTTCTGTTTTTAAGGCAATTCCTGGCTTGTAGTTTGCATTCCAAGTGTTGAACACTGAAAGTTTAAATTGCCTCTCTCGACTTGAGTTTTAAAGTGCATATTTCTGGGACACCAGCAGCTTCTCGGGGATATCTGGAAACATACAGGATGACATAAAGCAAATGAAATGGTTTACTTGACGTTCTAGATTCCTAGGAAAAACAAAATTCACTATATGATTTTTATTAACTGGAGAATGGTAATCATCTGCATAAAAACATTTTAATTTGCCCCAAATGAACAAGCATGTGAAATTGGGCACCTAAAAGAAAAAGTAATCACAAAACTTCCCTTTTAAAGCAGAGTCTGCTGGGTATAGATATTTGTTCCGTGCATGCTGAGCAATCCCTTCCTTGTATTAATAGTTTTGGTAGTGTCCAAATGATTTCCTCCCCATCGCATCATGGATATATTCCCTAGCAAAGGTCATTTATTGAAAAAGCCCTTTTTGAATAATTTATAAAATAGGAAATTTTAGCACCAAGGAGATTTTCTTTCAAGAAGCAGTGAGTCACTGGAAAGAGAAGATTAGAAGTCTGGCAAACTCAATCGTAACCACAGATGCCAAATAAAAACACACCGTATCAGAAAGAGTCTGAGACAGCAATGGGAGAACAGTGTTTAAAGTACTTGCTCCGATAGCTCCGAGATGCCACTTGTCTTTGAAAACCTGCAAAACATCCCAGGGCCATTTCCTCAGCCCGCTGAGTCAGCTCACTCCCAAGTTTACCCACTGCAGTGTGCAGACCCTTCCCTGTATAATTAGGTCTTCACATGAATGAAACCTCATCAAAGGATCACGTCTGCTTTAGATTTTTCAATCTGGAAGCCTTGGCTGGCAGGGAGGAGTGTATAGCGTGTCTCTCTCTGACCCATCCCTCCAGCCATCCCCAGCTTTGGTCCTTCCCGGGAAAGGCTACCTTGCCTTCGTGGGCTCAGGGTGGCAGAGGAGGAGTCAGGCACACCAGCACAGAGGTCTCTGGGAAGGCTGAAATGAAATGTGACCACGTTCCTCCTCAGGCTGGGATTGTTAAAACAGAGAACAGCCTGTAACTATACAAAACGTGAAGTTTGTTTTAAAGGCAAGCTATTTGCTCCATGTTCTAGAAGTGGACAGAAGGAGCCTTTTTCAAGTAACAGCTTCTTGATATAATTAGTCAGCTTTCTGACTATTCCAAACTACTGCATTAACAGACTTTCCTTAGAGTGGATGTATTTTTTACTGTCTAAATGTTATTTCAGATTGAAAGTTTGATTAAGAAAACAGAGGACATGTTATTTCTAGGCAGTTACGTGTTGTTTGTCTTTTAATTACGCTCCATTCTGGTCCATTAATGCAACATGATTTACTTCAGTTTTGACCTACTTAATCCCACACCTGCAGTATTTTGAGAATTTACTACCTATCTTCTAATTTGCTTCAGCATGCAAAACTGCTAAATTTCATTTATGTCCTCTGGCAATATAAACTCCAAGAGGAAACATTCCATGCTTGAATTACTCATACATAGTTTTGAAAGGAACTTTTTTTAAAGAGATCTGTTACACGCTAGCCTTTGCCAGTGATAAAAAACCCCACATCAATTCCAAACATTGTACTGTTAATCAGATAACCTTGTGGTGACACAAAGATATTATTCCTTTGCTTAAGTAGATTCTATTGCTTTATGAAACACAGTACTTTGTTTTGTTGTAGAGAAAATTCATTCATCGGATCTAAGTTGTTTACTTTCGGGGCACAGAAAGACCATTTTTATTAACTGACTACAATATCTGTTTACTAGGTTTAAAAAGAGGTTTTGTTTTTTTTCCTTAAAGTATTCTAGCTTTATAAATAGTTTGAAATGGATGGAAGATAGATAAACTTTTAAAGAAGTTCTTCAGCTTTCTGGACTTAAATTTTTAAGACTTCCAAACACCTTAAATGAGCCTATGGAAAGACACAGGTTGACCTGATTGATTGGTACAATTTTGATATTTTAGGAATTTAAGGATATGGCTGACGATGATTACCTGTGTTTAATAAGTTCTTACCGATTATTACTTTACAGGATTATAATCTTTTCCCGAGACGAACTAATGCCAGCCTAGTAAACTCTTTAAAATATGGATTTCTTCCAGGTTCTACTGTGTGTGGGTAAAGATCAGAAAAAAAGCCAAGCGCAGCAGGAGATATGAGAGCCATTAGTTTGAATGGGTTTTGGATGACCACATACATATATGAAATTTGATTTGTAAGCCACAATTAAGAAATTCTAGAACTATTTTTTATGGACGGTATTCATCAAGTCATCTGGTTCACATTTTTCAGGAAGAATAATGCAAACTCAGTGCTGTTGTAATATGCCCAGGTCTGACTACAGTGTTAGAAGGTCACATGCTAGTGGATGGAAGAGCAGTAAGGGTTACAGTGGGATCTAAAATGGCATTTTGCAGCTGAAGCAGTTGGGAAACAGGCCAAAATTTTGGTTTTCCTACCTTTCCTGCCTTTTTTCTGTGTGCTCACACACATACACACACACACAAATAGCCAACAAAAGAGAAGATTCTGGACCTTGGACATGAATCAGCTTGAGTAGTTCCCAAAAGCAACCCACACTGCAGATAAAGCAGCTTGAAGGGTTTGAATAGGTTGGAATAGGGAAGGTTAGTTTTCTGAAATCTTAGAAAAAACCTCAAATGTCTTGCAGATATTCCCTTGGGAAGGTGAAGTTCATTTGTAGCTCTGCAGATGAGCTTCAGTGCTTTTTTCGTTGTCTGCTCCTATCACTGGTGGTCAGCCACCAGCAGATTAACCCCATATACTTTGACTCCCACGTTGGACCCTCTCCACCTAATTTAATTCTAAAGCTTAGTTGCAAAAGGACCCAAAGAAACTGTAAGCACTTTCTTAGACATTCTCTAGCTGTACAAGTCAGGTCTAACCTCTGTGTTTTTGCCCAGATTTGTCCCTCTCCTGACTCACTTCGGAATTAAGAAAAGAAATGCTCAATTCCCTGAGAGGCCCTCAGGCCCTCTGATGCTCTTGGATTTTGAAATCTGGATTTCTAAAACATATGAGTGGCATAAACAACAGACCAGGTGCCTCCATGCGAGATAAATTCAGTGGGTAACATGGGAGGAGATACCAGAGACTGGAGAAAGACAGCAATGTATCTGATGAAACAGACGCATTGAGCAATGTCATATCTAACCTTCCTCATGCCCACAGGAATCCTTGGCCTAAACCAGCATTCGTTTCAAAGGCAAATAAAATTAATCTTTCAGTCTTGCATAATATGAAAACTGAGATAACCTTAAAGTGTTGAATGTGTTTGTGCTGCTGAGCGTATGAGCATTCAGATTTCTGCTGCAAATCAAATCCCTTGTGCCCCTCTCTTTCCTCTCCTGAACCCAGCCTGCTGCTCACCCCTCTCCCATTTGTATGCTTGTTAGGTATCATGGGTCAGAGCCAGTGTTTGGCTTTGAAGTTTCTGAAGGAAACACTTCAGTAAACATCCCAAAGACTAGAGGCTTAAATTCTACAGTGCAGTGTGCTGTCCAGATGTTAAAAATGGCAGGATGAAAGCTTCACGCAAGTCCTCCAACTTGCTCCTTATGCATGTGCGCGCACACGCACACATACAGAGGTCAGGCACAAGGTGTCCGTAGTCCATTTTTGTCCCCATTACCAGGGGTTTCTGTCTTAAATTTCTCATACAAAAATCTAAAGCAACTCCTCAGATGAAATATCCCACTTCGCAAGGCTCGCAGGTTATCTCAAGGCAAAATGTGAGGACACACATAAGCACACAATATTCTTGTTTAAGAGGAGAACGTGTTACTCGATAAGATAGACTCTGTGCTTCGTCTTTCAGCTGAAGGCTCTTTTTCCTGCCTCCTCGTGTTCCTCTTTAACTACTGGCAAACAGCAGGCAACAATCACTATAAGGAATCACTCCAAGCCGTGCAATGTGAAAAGCTTTTTAGTTCTCCAAGAGATGCCGCACAAGCATTTTTTTCCTCTGCATTTTGGTATTTAAGCCTTCGAGGTAATATAAAGGGAATGTGTCATATTGGGATTATGACACATATCATGGATATTCTTGCAGTTCTTCCTAGACAACTTTCATTTATATCCACCCAAGACTTTAACAGACATTGCCAGCGTGGTAAAGCATATCATGATATCTCACATTCCTCTCTAAAATCCCTCACCGAGGTTGCTAAAACAGAGTAACTATATACAAAGCAGGTTAAAAATCCATAACCCACGTCTGGATTTTATCACATCTATTTTAAAAGAAAAGGGGAAAACTTATCAGGAAGACCACGTGAAAGTCACCACTTCAGTAGCTGCAGCATTTAACAAAGCACCTAATTAAGAATCTTGCCCTGCGCAAACTATTAGGCATCAATCCGGATTTCCATATGAAAGCAAAATGTGTGGGTCAGAAATGGGAGGCGCTCAGGACAAGGTACTAACTTCTGATGAAATTTCGGTATAACAGCGGAGACTGAAGCGCACCTCGGCTTTTTCTGTAAAGGAGCCTCTGTAGTCTGAGGCAAGCAAGACGCAGGAGCGATTTCACCCAAACACGAGCAACAAGTCTGCAATTCAGCCCCGCGGTTACAACTTCACAGCAGCTTCTCCCTCAGTGGAACAAGATTAGAAGTTGCAACAGTGTTAATAGCTGAAGAAACGTATAGAAGTATGACCAAAGAAAGCCAAGAATTCCTACAAGTTTGAACTTAGCACTTTAAGAGAATTGCGCTTTTAGAGATGTATATTTTTAAACAAGTTCAACCCTCGGCGCAGTAACACGAAATTCTCAGGGTGGAAAAAAAAAAAAAAGTGTTTTCAGAAAAAGTGATAAACGGATGAAAAAGGAAAACTTTTAACTTACCCTTGCCGATCAGCAGGGAAACTCGATCAGAACACTTCTTTGGAGGGTAAAGTAAAATGGAAGAGCACGTTCAGGCACTCAGACCTGCCTATTTAAACTTTAAAAGTCTACTGCTGTGTTGTATTTTTCATCCTGCCTTCCCCACTAATGAAAGAAAAGTGCTGATACCTCGTAAAAGTTTTTTCTAACTTGGAACACTGGGAGAGCTTTTAACAAGTTTTCAAGCCTCTGACTGTGAAAGAGGAGGGGAAGAGGAGGGGTGGCAGCCCGGGAGGAGGGGCGCGCTGCGAGTGGAGGGGAGGAAGGTGGGGGAGGAGGAGAGAACTGAAGGCACAGCAAAAACCAGCCCGAGGAGAAGGAGGGAGTGGAGGCATGAAGGTCCACTCTTGCTGATGTAACAAAACAAGTATAAGGGCAGTCAGCAGCCGCCCCGCACCCCTCCGGTCACTGAGGGCACCTGGGTGGCTCTTCAGCCAGATCTGGGCTTGCCCGGGACAGATGAAACGATTTAGCTCTCTGGTGTGCACCAGGAGTTTCACCCTAGGGAAGGGGGAGAATGTGTGAGGGAGATTAATGGGTAACCAGCGGGAGCATCCTGGGTGCTGGGGCTGGACCGCATAGCTGCTGTCTCCATTCCCTCCTTGCTCCCACGTAGGATAGGAAGCCCTCTCAAGCCCTCTCGACTTTTTGTTGTGAACACAGCTTTGTTTACTTAGGTCTATTTCCTTTACGTGCGCACATGAAAGTACACACCGGGAGCAGCGTGTTTGTTTCTACAGGAGATACCCATCACACATTTTTTTTTATATTATTTGTGTGTGTGTGCACGCCAGTGTGTCCATCCCATGGGAGAAATTAAGAAATGATCATTCCAGGAAACTCTTTCCAGGAAACTTCAGAAAATAAAACATAGTGCAGAGAATCAGTCTCAATAGTGAGAAAAAATGCTCCTGATAATTTTTGAGAACATTTTACAGAATAAAAGCATGCTCCAAAACTGATCTATTCAATTAGAATGAAACTAGTCTGGCTTTGTTCCTGACCAGTCCCCGGTTAAACACTCCTTGAAAAATGCCTCCTCTGGAGAACAGAGATTAATTTATTTCTTTGCCTGGGCTAAGCTCCTCACACATGGAGTCCAAACTGCATTAGGAATTGGTCTTGTACTTGTTTGTGTCATGGAGTATTAGGTCCTCTGCAGGACTGCTTAAGAGCTTCTCTAGAAGAGTTCGTGCTTAGATAGTTCTCAATGAAGTTTCACATTTTGGGTTGTACCAGGCTTATTTAGGTTACAATTATTCTCATGGGCTATTCCTTGATTCGGTAGTACAGATGATAATTCTTTGCTCTTTAAAGGCTATAAAGCAGGAGACAAGATGCCATTGAGAGGTTCCCAAATAAAGGTCCTCTTTACAGTTTCTTCTTGAAATAACAAATGTTACACTCTACAACACAATCTAGGTATTTCTGCTTATTTTTCATAGCCTTTACCTACTGCTTTTCACCCAGAACTATCCGGAGAAGAGAACTAAGACAAGATCTTTGTAGAAAGATACTCAGCAGGGAGCTTTGAAGCTGGGAAAGAAACATACCAGTCCTGATTCTTGCCATGGAGCTGTTTGTAGCAGACCACACTGCCTCCTGTTCGAGAAGAAGAGTTAGTGCACACTGTACACCTTCCATTGCCCATTCTACAGACAGGGATGGCTTTTTCCCCTAGCATACTCACTTTCCTTTGATACTGGCTGTTACTTTTGACAGCTTTTTTAGTTTTTACTGTTGCACAAGCCATATGGCAGAAAGAAAACTTTTCTTCATGGTTTCTGAATGTTGATTTAAGGTTGCTATTTCTCTTCGCAGCAAGGGAGAACTGGAGCTTTGTGCTTAACAGGCTGTGGGCCCTTCTTGAGAATTAAAAAACTGAAATATACAAACCACAGTGTTTCACTGCTCTCGTGTCTATGGTACAGACAAGCTCTGGAGTATGCATAATGCTCCTGCTACTGCCCCACAAAACACTGGTTGTTCTAGAGCAAAGTACAAAATACCAGCAACATGGCTACGTGTGTGCCGATGCTGAGACAATGAAGAGATTTGGGATATCGTATGTGTTGGTGCTGAAAAAACTGTCCCTTAGAAAAGCAGCTTTATGCCAGGAAAAAAACCCTTAAATTATAGCATGCTAGCATACAATGTTATCATTCCCTGTGAAAGCCGGCATGATCACAGGGTCCAGCTTGCCTGATCTTGCATTTTTCCATGTATCTTCCTGTATAGGCTTTGCAATTTTTCAAACATTCTGTTTTTAAAAGAAGGACTGAGAAGTATTTCTCCACTTAAATAAGCAAATAGTATTTGTGAGAAGCCCAACAGTCTTAAAATCCACTTTGGAAAACTAAAATGTGTATGTTAGTAAGAAGGGAAGAATAATTTTGCAGAAATAATAAGCATAAGATTTGACTTTGCTAAGGCATTATCCACACGAAAAGGGAAAGTATTTCAAGTCTCTACCATGATACTGTGTAGAATTAGGAAAAAATTATTATTAGTCCTGATAAGAATGCCTTGGAAATGTTTCTTAAAGTTTGGAAATACGTCTCCATGATCACGTTTCACAGCCTATTACAAGAACATATTCAGCTCCAGATGATGCAATGATCTGCCATTTTACAAGATTACCTGAAAGTCTCACACACATTTGCATCGCAATGGAAATAAGCTTTTCAGATTGAACAAATGTTTTCACACACAACCCCTCTTCAGCCGAAGCAGTGTTCAATAGGAAAGCACAGTGTGTGTCTCTGTGTGTGTGTGTCAGACCTGAGAAATTTGTGATTCTGTTCTTAATTAGGGAATAAGAAATGGGTAAGAAGATCACAGTTAGATTTGAATACTTGTATTGTGGAACACTTTCTTTTTTATATGATAGAAATGAAGATTTTGGGGCTCAGAGCTCTGTGGAATTTATATTGGCATCCATTGACATTTTGCCTTGTGGAGCAAACGGCACTGTCTTCTGAAGCATTCTTTCAGCGTGGCAATGCTAGGACTGCAAAACCTGTTTCTCTTTGGTTTGGCAAGCTCCAGCACAAGTTGTAAGGGCACATTCGCACTGCAACCCAGGCACAGTGCCTGAACCCAGGCTCCATCAAGCACACCTCTGGGACTGAACCTTGGGGTGACTTCCACAGGATTTCTGTCCACTCTCTACTGAATCCTCTGCTGAATCAGTGAAATCATTCAGAGCCCATAATACAGCTTTTCTACAGAGAACTCACCAAAGGGAACCATAAATTGGATTATTTAGTATTTACAGCCTTTGATGCAGATTCACATTCAATACAAAACTCAGCCCACTGGTTTTTTTTTCTATTATTACCTGGACAGAAGTACAGAACTCTATACAGAAACTTTTTCCTCATATCACCTCCAAATACTTCCTAAAAAATATTTTAGTAACCTGATTTGCCAGGAAAGCCCTAGTGAATGTTTCATTTGGAAGGTTCTCCAGTCTTTTAACCATTACAAAATCTCCTGTTGATACCAGTGGGGTTCACGGTCTACTCCCAGTTAAGAATGTCTGTGATTTATGGAGCTCTTAAGACAAAAAGCATGTCTTCACTTGTTTTTGATTTGTTTGCAAAATTCACTTCCCAGTACTCCCATGCACAGCAGTGTCCTTGTCCTGTGCATTTTGGGAGAGGAGTCCATGGACTGAGTAAACTGAATATACAGTAAACCAAGATGAATGTACACATGCAGTACAGACTTTATTGAGTGCCTTTTAAGGCAGCTGTGCAGTCACCCACATCCCTGGATGGCACGTAAGCTTCAGCACGTTTTCACTGATACCCCTTCTTACACATTTGGCTTCAAAGACAGACTTGTGAATAATGTGCAGCCCTGTTTCATGCCCTATTGACGTAAAGCTTCTCACAATGTCCAAGGAACAATAATGTGGTATTTCTTGATTACCTAAGCACCTAAATGTGCAGACTAATGATTTTATTTTTAAAGCAGCCAGTGGTTTTTACTTGTTTAAGGAATTTACATCACGTAGAAACATAGCACAGCTTTGAAGTTGCTGGCCTCAGCACTTGCACATTCTCTCAGCTGGGGTCACTGGGTTGAAGCCCACTGGAAACTGTTACACGTAGCACCGTCAGTTCTGCAAAACACAGCCTCCACCCCGAGTTTCAAAGGGTCATCGCTTGGTAAAAAGGCAATTGTCATCCCTCAAGGCCGCAGCTGTTCCCACTTGGGTGGCATAGCACATAGCATATAAGAGAATATTTTCTGATTAATTTAAGATTAGTAATAATAAAAAGTAAGATAATCACAAGACTTTCCCTTAGCGAGCACACCTGCTGTTCCTTGTTGAAACTAGTCTCAGATTAATTTGCTATGGGGCCATCAAAACTAGATATTCCTCAGGGGAAAAGGAGGCTCAGTCAGCACAAGATAGCTCCTGCTCTTACTGATCTGTCTGCAAAAGAAAAAAGCTGCTATTTTAAAAGAGACCCTGCTGGAAACATATCAAGAATGAAGCACCTCAGAGAAAATGTGGAGAAGTTCTCAGTGACAGATGCCATAGAATCAGAGCCTGACTAAGGAAATGGTCACTATTCTCTGGAAATATTTTGCGCCATTGCACAGTCATCTGTCTAAAATCTCAGAGTTCTTTATAAATATTAACATAGAAGAAGTTACGTTATATCAACCTCTTTTATGGAGACAGGAAGTTTGTCATGGAGAATATCAGCAGTTCTTCTGAGTCATAGACAGCTTGGCACAACCAGGATTAGAAGCAAAACTTCACCCTTTAAGCCAAATAATATTCTGTCCTAGTCTTTAGTTGCTTTTTTGAAATATCAGCTAGCAGTGAAAACAAGTAAATGGGTGTTTCTTTTTAAGATTTATGAGGATCACAGAGAAGGAAAATACAGTGTTCAAAATTAGGGGTAATTGTCTCTTACTGTTCTTTGTGCTGGTCAACATCTGCCACTTCATACTTCTAAGATCTCAACTCAGCTTGTTCACTTTCACATACTACATTTAGAAATATCAATTTGTTCCCGGTTTGCTGATGGACAGAATGAGAGAAGAGTAATATGTTAAGGCTCAGATGCTCTTCAGCTGTGCCAAGGAACTTGTAAAGCTTATTACAGGCAGCTTAAACACCTGAAAAATTGGTCTTAAAAGGACTTAACCCAACATTGTAACTGCTTCCGATCAGTATCTCCTCAAAGCAAACTGCCCCTTTAGACTGTAAAAAAACCACTCAAAGAAAGAATGAAGTATGAGTTCACAGATACTTATGAATTTGGCTCCACCTTCTGTACACAGTGAAAATAAACATGTATTATATTGGATCTTGCCTGTCAATTAAGCTCTTTGTTTATTTTGTTTTCCATTTTACTTTCAAAAATCCTGCACTGAGATGGTTTGTTGTATTTTGTGAGTTTTTATTTCTCTATATTGGTGGAGAGGTTTTCCAGTCATTTGGTTCCAAAGGATGGGAGTTGTTTAAAACAAATATGGCCATTTCAAGTTTTCAAACCATAGAGTCACATAGTGTGAAAGTAATGTGGTCTTTCACAAAAGAGTCTTTAAATTTCTTCAGGATGTCCCGCAATGACCTAATTCATTAACCCTGAAATAAAAGAAAATTTCAGAATGTGACACCATCTGCTACTTATTCTGATGGATAATCTCACTGGATCCAATAAATCTACACACATTAAGTACTATACAGCAACGTAAATAAAGGCTACATAGTCAAACTCCGAATTAGAAGCCTACACAAATAAGAGAAAACCAGAGCAGGTAACTCCCCCAAGTGCCCACCTAGTTGAAGATACTTTTGCACCTTTATTGATGAAAAACATTTTCTTTATTACCAAATATTTAGAAATTTGAGTGGTTTTGACATAAATTATAACACTTTTCATCCATGATTTACAAACAGCAACTGACTTTCTGTGGTAGTCTTTGAACTCTTGTAGAGATTTATGAGTTTTCCACATATAGCTGAACTGAGGGACAGAAAATTTGGCTACTTAAGCCACATCAGAAGAACAAAAGAGAAATGGGTGAGCTCAAATGGGTGTGCAGAAAAGAGAAATCTGATGTCCTAAGACAACAGGCCTGAAATACACTATTTCACAAGATTTCTGAAAGACAGAGGCAGGGTGCATGAGGTGTTCCTGGCTGAAAGGCAGAGGCATGTCCAATGAATTTCTTGATAGCATCACAGGGGTGTTTGAGGACATGAACATTTCAAGGCTTCCCTCTCACTTTCCTTACATTACTCTGTTTCCATTTTCTGTACAGCTGCATATATTTTGGCCAGATCCATTTGAGGAGTATAATTGCTCCTTTCTTTTGGCAGTCTATGGGATTAACTGTGCTATAGACATGAGAGGGTCAGCAGAGAACTGAACATCACAATATTTTATAAAAAAGTAAGTAAAAATTATTAATAGGGTTGACTGCTGGTAAAAACACGAATTGTTTAAAAAATATACTACTAATTAAGGGGTTCCCATAAGAACAGCTTTGGGAAAACAAGTGGAAAATTAATCTACTGGAATGAGCAGTTTCTGTCATAAGATTTTCCCAGAAAAGAGTCTCCCAGTGTAACCCATGATTCTCTTTCCCAGGCAGTAAAGAACATCAAATCCACTAATCTGCTTTGAATGTAAATGTATGTACATGCATTTATTTAATTTGTCAGAAACTTTAAAATTAACTGAACTGCAAAAAAAAAAAAAAAAAGTAGTTGAGTTACACAGTGTATTAGTAATTTAATGACATGTACAAACGAGGCATAAAGAACATAAAAATCCCTGACTCCACTATTCAGGCTGGGAACCGCTCATTAGCTGTTGCTACTACTGTTCAGCAAATGTGAATGGTATGTAAAGGAAAACATGACATAAGAGATAACAATATCTTTCAGCTATTAAACTTCAATACAAACTACTTTATATCAAAAGCATTCTAAAAGCATACAAAATCAAATCAGTTCAATAAAGTGGGAAAAAATAGTTGTATTGTATTGAGCATTAAACTAAGGGCTAACTTTTACATGCCAACTTTGAATAATAAAACCCAGCGGCTTTACAACTTCCTGAGGCTGCATTCAAAAGAAACAACTTTCAGTTACCTGCCCTCAAAACTAACACTGGCATGTTATTCATAAGCACAGTTCTTATAAACTTGATTACAATAAAAAACAAAATGGGTACAAATAATCTCAGATCATTCCATATTTTCAGAATATTTTCAGAAGATAACATTGTAAGAATTAATTCAGTGTTCTCACATACAGTCAAGGTAATATCTTGCAAATTATTCTGTCTAAAACCTAAGTAAATATTTGTAGGCAAAACCAGCCAGATGTTAACTCTTATGAAATAGAAAAGTGTCCTTATATGAGGAAGTGCTTTTTACAGGTGACTTAGTGTAAGCATTGAAGATGAGAATGAATACAGAATTTAAGTCCTATTGAGTTCACATGAAACTGAGGCATGCAAGTCCTAACCTCTGACCCAACAGCCTTGTTCTATGATTACCAAGCTCTGGAAAAGCGTGAACTCCTGCAAAACTCCAGCAGCAATCTAAGCGGTGCTCAGGATGTCCAGAACCACGCCATGTTGTGCTTCCCAGAGCCCCGTTCCTATCCTTGCTCTGGCCAGAAACCCTGAGAAACCAGAGGTACGTCCACCTCACTTCCTACAGAGCAGCCGCTTTGCCCTGTGTTTTCAGAAGCAGCCCAGTATGGGCTGCCATGTGGAGCTTCCCACACCATGCACGTCTTCCTGGCTGAGGTCACTTGTGAATATGCTCCTGCCACTGCTGAGGTTTTTGCTAATTATTTAGTGATCAGAATATTTGCCTCCAAAGTGGTAAACTTGCTTGCAAGCCCTGCTGAGACTGTAAGCTTCAAAATGTTATCTTTAGCTTTCCAAGCCACTGCTTTAATTAGCAGTACAGAGGACAACTAGAGGAAAATAGACACATATTTTATTTCTGTAAAGAGAGTTGTGTTATTTTGCAAAAAGAATTGGAAACTTCATTAACCTGAGAAATAATTCAGAAAAAAAATAAATGTGAGAATATTTAGAGAATACTAGCAGGCTTCTGTTTGCACCAGCGCTTGAGCCCTATACTGCGTAGCTAAACCAGAATTTTATTCTGGTTTTCTTTAAGCATGCCCAGAAACTCCAGGAGCAGAATGACATCTCTCCCGGGGGAACCTGGGCTCCCCTCTTCATGTAGAGAATGGCAAGACAAAGAAACTCTGTCTAATGACTAAGAGATGGTATTGTGTTACTGCTACTAGAAGTTTAATGCCACACAGAGAAACAATCCCCCTGGAAGAAACAAGATTCTGACTTCTCTTCACCCTGCCAAGCGCTCAAACCACTAAGGCAGAAAGTGAGGTTTTAACCATGAAAATGTCCTTTTTTCTCACTGTTTTCATTAAGTCTCGATTTCAGTGCAGAAGCTCACACTTTCAGGAAATAAAGATTATATATATATAATCTTTGATAGATATTTATATTTCTTTGAGATATGTATCTATACACATATTGATGCTCTGTGTCAGAAATTGTGTCATCAATACGATATTCACATCTCAACAATTTTCCAATGTAGATTTATAATCCTGTGAAAATATTGATCCTTTTCAATTTTGTATTTCTGGAACATGTTTTTTTTTAAAAAAGAAGTGCAAAACTGTAAGTTTGGGAGAGAAAAGTTGATTGCAAATCCCTCTGTTCATACAGAAGAACATGCACATTTTCCAAGCAGTAAGCAAGAATTTGTAAGCAAGAACTGTCTTTCTTCATGTACTGAATTATCAGACGTTCATTTTTTCCAGTCAGTGAAGAATAAAAATATTAAATTAATAATACTTCAAAAATTAAATTTGAGGAAATACGTAACATCAGTATAGTATATTTTTTATTTTTTTTTTTAAGTTTTGCTAACTGCAAGATACAAGATAGAAATCCAAAGACTTTCACAAAACACTATGTGAGAAAGCTGCTTTTACATTTTTTGAAACTTAGAATCAAGAACACTGGTAACTTGGTGTTCTTAACATCTTTTTCAAAAATACTCTTAAAGACAGGAGAAGTATTCATAATATGGTGTTGAAGAAAGTATATTTATTTCTGACAGTTTCAGATGGGCACAGCACAAGCTGATACAATCTACGTGAGCCCGAGAACTCCTTTTGACAGCCATTGCACACTGGTTTATGGAAATTGTGAATTATTACTACATTTCAGATGTACTTCTTTAGTCACTGTTGATACTCCTCTGGGTAAATTCTTTTTCTGAAACCAGGAAAGTAGTCACAAGTGTGAAGCCAGTTAAGCTGGTGAGTGCAGAAGAAACTGCTGAAAATTTTTACTGATAGAGAAAGATCATGCTGATTAGCCAAATAAGCCAGAAAATAAGGGCTACTCTTAGGTACAGGAAAGGGAAACAAACACTATAAACTGCAAATAAAATGCTAAAACTGAAGTAAAGTATCTTTGGACTACTTCATGAAACTGCTAAATAAAGCACAGATCATTTTACAAATTCATGTAGAATCCAGTGATACTGATTCACCTGCATGATTTTTTTTTCTTTCCATGGCACATAAATAGATCTTTGTTACTTATTCAACGTCAACCATTTGATTTCAAGCAGGAATTCTACATCAAGAATAAATAGGATCTCTACCAACCTTTGAAATGGAAATGTAGAAGTCTCAGTGTGAAATTGTAAAAGTCCTTGATATGCAATCTGCTTGACCTGCAGACTATGCCTGAAAAGTGCTGGTGTATGTGTTGGAAGTCCTGGTGTTATATACTACCATAAACCAACTCACTTTTACCAGCGGTCTCTGCTGCAACAACTCACTGTGAGTTTTAGAAGAAGTGTTTTGCTCTGATGGTGGATATATGTAGACTTAACATAGGACAAGCAGCCGGGAATTGAGTAGATATTGCATCTAATTATTCTGAATATTCATGAAATCTAGGGAAACACAGGTAAGGCAATACTATGCACTTAAGCACGTGTGAAACTTCTTTTGGCCCCCTTGCAAACTTGCTAGTGCAGGATAGGTAGGCAAAAGCATGTTGCTCCTTTTATTCCAGAAATTGTCCTGAGGAAGGTTTATTCCCATACACCTATGATTGGTTGCCAGTGTTTTCAACTTAGGGGTGAAAACAAAAGCAATGAAAGAATGAACAAAATTATAGCAACATTGAATATCTTATTCTTGAAGATACTAAAAATATTCAGGAAAGTATAACAATAAGCTTTGCGGATCAAATCTGTGAAAGGATCCTAACACTGCAGTGCTAATCTTTGTGGCCACACTTATGATCACCACAAAACCAACCTATTCAAATTCCTGTTCTAGCTCAGAAAGATGCTCTCCTTACCCACATTCCACAGACTGAGGCATCAAGCAGCTTAATGCTCTCAAGACCAGCATGCTCCTAAGCAGTCACAGCAGGAAGCAATTAAGGGACTTCTCAGAAAATTAGGTGCCTCCAGACATGGCAATTGCTGAATTGCAGCTTCCAGGCTATTACAGCAGTACAGAAATACCTAAAACATAATTCAGCACCAGAAACATTGTGTGTCTTTAAGCCAAAATCTTTATCTTAATTCTAAACATTACGCTGAAATGTAATCTTTCTTTATGTCACTGTTAATTACCGGTTTTACTACAAGATCACATTTCTATGCAGCTCTGCACACCAAGGTTGCAAATAGATATTAGACACAATTTTCAGATTGTGCCAAGAAGAATAACTACTACTGGGCAAAATGCCCAATGGATTGTTTAACATCCCAATCCTAACCAGGGTTTTACGTTTTGGTGGCTAGGAAAATGTCCCATCTGCAAACACAGCAAATTAACCTGGAAGACACTGAAGGACAGAACACATGAATCTCTATACTGTCCTTATTGAGATTTACACCACATCTAAATATAATAGAAGTTTTGTACTCATGAAAAAAATACATGAAAGAGCAATAAAGTGTTCAAAAAATAGCTCCTTTTCATTTTAAAGGGTTTTACTGGTGGCTATATTATTATTCTAAAGAATCTAAAGATTACCGCAAACTTTGCTTTTATTGGAGACTATGGTTTAACAAGAAAGGCTTTGCTGAAAAAACAGGCGTCAGGCGAGGTGGGGGCCCGGAGATGGGCGAGAGCGCCCCGCTTCAGCCGGGTCCCACTAGGGGGGGGTGTGAGACAGCGGAGCGAGCGCCGCAGCCGGGGCTCGCTGGGCCGGGGGTAAAACGGGGGCGGATCTGGTCGGGGCGTAGGAATTCTGCGGGCAGAAGCCTACACATATACTCATGTATACATACACAAATAAACACCTTTTATAATATCTATTAAAAACAACATACATTTTTGTGGCTTTACAAAGAAAAAAAAAAGCACATGGATACAAGAATTAACTATAAATGTTACAAAATGTCACTTGGACATCAAAATTTCTGGTTCATTGGGGCTATTTTTCTTGTATTTCAGGAATGAATATCTGAGAATTTGAAACCAGTGAGTTTTGAAGGGTTTCCACCTGAAAGAGTAATGATTCTTGAAGTATATCTCAAGGTCTTTTCTATCATGCTCTATGATATATACTAGCCATAACTTTTTCAGACTTTGACAAACTGATCAACAATTTCAGTTTGGTTTTAGTTTTCCAGTGAAAGCCAAGGTAAGTCGCAGGAATGTTTGCTTCACTATCTATCAGCTTGGAACATCTGCAAAATCAATCAGCTTTCACCAAAGGCAAGTACATCTCAGAAGGTCAGTCCTTGTTTTTCCCCTTGTGCCAGAATTTCTGCACTACATATGAAATACAAAATGTTCATCATGTAATGACTTGGCTAGGACCTGAGAGTTTTCAAAGTCTATTAGTACAATTAATTAATTGTCATTAATTGTCGTCAAGGTTCTTTAATAGCATTCATATTACTCTATTAAAAAGCTCTGGCTCTTCTGGAAACAATATGTTGTAACCTTTTGTCAATAAGCATACAACACAGGCATTTTTCATTAGAGGTGTCAGTCAGCTGCATATGAAATGACTGATTACTTATAATTGATTTGGTCAACTCCTTCTGGGCAATATGATACAGCAGTTGTCTTAACAATTTCAATTTCAGAGAATGTATGTAAAGCCTTAATGTTTTGATCCAGTGATTGTGTTCACCTGCACTAAAAACAGGTACTTAGATCATTTGAGATATAATTATCTCTAGAAGCACTGAAATTCCTTATAATAAGTTAATAGAAAAAGTATCCATTAAGAATGATACCTAAGCATGTGCTGCCACTTGATGCTACTTCCTGAAAAGGCACTGTATGTGACTTTGCCATAAAAAAGCACTGTGTAAGGTAACGTGGAATCACTGGCAGATGCAAGTAGCAGGAATTTAAACACTTTCTTATTACTGTTCATAATGTAATCAAATGACAGGGGCCTCTTCACTTGTACTGTAGATACAAATTAATATTAAGAGAAACAAATTAGCAAAAAGTCAGGAATATTACCACTTCTATCAGTCCGAAGTTGCAGCAGTCATGCAGTGTTGACTGCACAGGTTGATAACCGCAAACATACTCCTTGTTCAAAATTCTCGATTTAAATGCTTAAGTTAATGTATTTCAGGAATGCCTCAGGAATGCTCCTGATACTCATCATTCCAACCCTTGTTTCCAACATGAGTTATTTGTAGGCTACAGTCTGTATTGATATTTTTTCTACTGCTTGATTGATTTAATCTTAAATGCACACAGGACCTTCCAGAAGATCATGTGTACTCCTCTAGTTCACCTCTAATAGAAAGACATGTACAAAACCACATATTTGATTTTCAGCAAAAATCGCTGATAAGGCTTATCCTGTAGAACTGTCTTTAAGGAAGTGTAGAGTACAGTGGATGTATGGTAGCAAAATCCTGAGTTATTTGGCTCAGTACAAAGCTGTATGGATTAAAAAAAACCAAAAACATAATAGGTACAGTACATAGGAGGTCAAAATAATCAAATATCCTCTCTTGGCTGTAACCTTTATGACTCCATTGATGATAACAACACAGATACGAATTTCAGTTAAAAAAACCAGTTTCACAGAATTTGTCCTGCAGAAGGTTTTTGTGTCTACGACAAATTTTCCAATGCTGACTGCATCTCAATCACATACAAATCAAGACAGCAGGCAGAAGAGTGCAATTTACAATCCCCCAGCCAGCAGTACAAATTGGAAGGCTGGAGCATGTCCAAAGAAGGGCAATGAAGCTGGTGAAGGGCCCTGAGCACAGGTCTTATGAGGTGTGGCTGAGGGAACTGGTGTTTTTTAGCCTGGAGAAAAGGAGACTGAGGGGAGACCTTATTGCTCTCTACAACTACCTGACAGGAGACTGTAGCGAGGTGGGTGTTGATCTCTTCTCCCAAGTAACAAGTGATAGGAAAAGACGAAATGGCCTCAAGTTGTGCCAGGGGAAGATTGGATGTTAGGAAAACTTTCTTCACCAAAAATGTTGTCAAGCACTGAAACAGGCTGCCCAGGGAAGTGGTGGAGTCACCATCCCTGGAGGTATTTAAAAGACATGTAGATGTGGTGCCTAGGAACATGGTTTAGTGGTGGATTTGGCAGTATGCTAGGTTAATGGTTGGGCTTGATGATCTTAAAGGTCTTTTCCAACCGAAATGATTCTATAATGGCAAAGTCTGGGATTTTCCTGTTTGCCTGATTATTTGGTTTTCTGCAGGGAAGGTGAGACAATGAAATAATTGAAAATAGGAGGCAGACTACTAAAGATGCTCCCAAATGAAGGAAAATATTTTCCACCTATCAGGGAATTGAAACTAAAAATTCATTGCTTTTTTTCTCAGTTTCTGTATGGCCTGAGTTGTTTATAATTCACTCGGACTAAAGCCCTTGAAAGACAGCAATTCTAAAATGGTAAAACCATAGATTAGAGGACCTAATGAAAGCTATTTCCAGCTCTACATCTTCTGATTTTGTATTTTAATAATTGAGGTCTACTTCTTCATTATGGTGGAGAAAGCTGAAATACAGTTATAGGAAAATCAGAAATGTACGCTTCTTGTGTCCTCTTTGAAGGCTATGGTGGTTAATCTTTATGAAGTGAACACTATAAAGATATTGCCAAAGTCATGATTGATTTTTAAACATCAGATTAAAGAAGATGAAACAATCTGAAAATGTATCACATAAAGATGAAAACCTCTTACTGAAAGCCATGCACTGCATGATGGATGAGCACTAACTTATTCAAAGCACACTTTGCCATGGCAATTTCTGGTAGACTATTATCTCTTTAGAAAAGATGCTGTGGTATTTTAGAATTTCCAGTAGCTGGAAAGACCCAGAAGCAGAGAATTGCACTTAATAGTGGTGCATCCTTTAGGAGCATGAGAGATTTTCATAGAAGAAAAACACACGTCGGTCTGTAAGAAATATTAATGATACAACACAGACAGTGATATGATTAGTAATTCTATATATATTATACTTCTGTAAATGTAGTCTGACTTTGTTCTGAAACAACCAGATCGAGGTATTTGTTTCATTGAGATCATCACACTGACTTAGATTGTCAGTTTGCCTTTTTGGTTTGGGGGTTTTTATTGTTTGTTTGTCTTTTTAATTTGTTCTCTGTTTCATTTCATGATGAGCAGTGTTCCCTGCTCAGTATTAAGAACTTTGCTGGATTAAAAGAGTTCTTCAAATCAGACTGAGTATCCAAAAAATTTGGACTTTGAATCATGGCTCAGTGTGGAGCAGCAGCTGAATACAGGAAATGGGAATTATCTCAACTGCAAGGATTTACTTTGAAAGTTAATTCTTAAAAGTTTCTCATTAATGTAAGACTTAATCATTGGCTATAATCAGTAAGAAGTGTAGCTCCATTATGAATTTTTCACAAAGTCATGGAGCACACATATATAATGCCATGTCAGTAATGGTTTGGGTAGATCTTTCTCTCCATCATTTGGTTGCCTTTTTCCACCAAATTTTGGAAACAATTCTCTTTTTGTCAAGCAGGGTTATATTCTACACATACCACCTCTGACAATGTATGGAAGGAAGAAATAGCTATGAAAGTGATTGGATTAAATGACAGATTTAAATTTTTTCAACTTAAAACTTTTGTGGCACCAATCCTATCTACTGTATCTGGGACAGATAGCCTGCCTTAAAACTCACAACTGGAAAAATCAAAATAATTAGTATCTGGTATGCAGGTGGAAACTTTTATCTGGAAGTGAAAGGAGAACAAGAAAACCATTTGGGGATTTTGATAGCTAAACAGGAAAAGATATTCAAGTCCGTAGGGACTCTATCATCCTCAATGCCTTCTTCTAAAGCTGAAGGTCCACCAGCCTTCCAGTTATCCCCTGATCTAATTTCTCCTGCAGATTAGCCCTTCTCATGCTCCAGATTGTTACCCAATAATTGCTTCCAAGGCCGTGCTTTTGCACAAGAGAATACACTAATGTGATTTACCAAATGATCAACAGGTCCTTATCTTATTCCCATATCTTCATACCAATAGTTTAAAATGAAAACTTTTTAACTTTGTGAGAGCAATTGTAAGTAAAAATCCAGTTTCATGGAGACAGGGATTTTCCTAGCAGTGATTCTCTATGTGATTCTAGGAGCTAGTTGCCTTACTCTCAATTTTTCCTCCAGTTGTGAACACAATTAGAGGCATGTGAATTCCCCTCAAATGGTTTGCAAAATAACTCAGCTATTGAAGGATTAACCTTCACATTCTGTTCCTCAGTGTTCTTCCCTCCAAATCATAATTTGCCAAAAGGTAAGACTGTTGAATTTTCTTTCTATCTTGAGTTGGGGCGTGAGAAAACAGCTGGCTTACACATGTGCTTCACTTTGGAGTTTAATTACTAAAATTCTCAAGATCACTATATATTTGAATTTGCTGAATTATTAAATAATGCTGCACAGTAATGCAGTTGTTCATGGCCTGTCCATTTAAAAATAAGGTGACAATTTAATCAACATTTTTAATAAAAATTCATATCAAGTAGCCTGCTATTAATTGGAACAACTTCCATCATACTGAGGCAAGAATATTTATGGCTACGTATTTGTCAGAATGCAGAACAAAATAATGTGAAACCATTTTAATAAAAGGCAGTTTTCCCTTCAGCAGGATTTTAGTTGAAGTTTCCTTTCATTATTTATTTGAATAATTTAATAATCTTTTTCAGTCTAATTAAAAAGACAGCTTAGACTGAACCCATATTTGGAAGAACAGGGCATATCACTTTCTCCTGCTGTCAAAATTCTGTTTAATTAGCACTGAAATTTGCAGCACCTATCTTTCCATTGAAATTACCGTGGCCAGTTAAAATGCAGCATATTTCCATACCTGTAAAATGTTGAAGATAATCAGGAAGGAACAAGTTGTGCCTTAGCTCAGATTTTCAGATTCTCCTACATACCCAGTTGAATGCACTCACAAAGAAAATCTTTACCAGTATCAAACAGCAGAACACAGACTTGGCAATACATTCAGGTTTGTTCCAAGGCAATGAAGCTATTCAACAATTAAGGTGAGCTGAATCCATTATGATCTTGTTCTGAAAGCAAATATGTTATTTTAATGCTCAGGGTGTTCAGTAAAGCCAGGCCATGGGATGTGTGTGTATGCATAAGAAAAAGCAAGAGGAAGATTTACTAACTACAGAAACATTAAGGCCCATATGTTCCAAACAGCTGCACAAGCTGGAAAATTGTCAAAAGCTGGGCAGTATTGGTCTAACAACGTCACCCGCCTGAGTGTGCAGGGTGCATGGTTTTAATGTCGCAGTCAAATTGCTGCATATGCTGCTGCCTCAATGATAGTTGTGGAAACAGCCTGCTCCACAAGGACCCTTCATCTTCTACATGATTTTAGTTAAATGACTAGCATCTTTCTGCCCAGGAACTTCTACTGAGTTTCAGTTTCAGATGACTTGCAGGACAAGAGACTTCTTTGCTGAGAAAGGCTGGCAGACTTTGGGATGGGGAATGAACCAGGAGTAAAAAGACGAGAAAAACTGAGGGATAACTTAATCTTACTTTACAAAGAATAATTTCTTTGTCTTTTCAATAACTTGTCATCATGAGGAGTTAGAATTTCTATCTGGGCACCAGAAGTTTTAGTAAGGGGGAGCTGCACTGAAGCAGTTTGGCACCCTAGCACTATGATTTAATTTTGGAGACACCCATCTCCTTGTCTGATCCTCTAGCTACCATTAACTGCCCCTGTTAACTCTTCTGGGGTGGCAGCTGCAGTGCATGGGTTTATTCTTACCCAATACCTTTGTGGCCAACCCATGACACAGCTGAGGGACCTCAGTGGAAGCAGCATGGTGCTCAGTTTCTAAGCACCAGGCACTCGCTGGTTCAAGTTAACAGTCAAAATTACACATGGAACAAAATCAGTTCTTAATTTGTTGCTACAATATTATCAAATTGTTTCCACTGACACATCCTAAAGCTCTTGCCCAGGTTTGTCCATGAGACGATTCAACTAAGTTCTGTGTTTCCACCATGAAACGTCCACCATTTTGATGTGCATTGAACCAAAGCACTTCCTAGACCTGGGTAAAGAGTTCTTCAAGGTGAGTTGAACAGTGCAGCTTTGAAACATGTTTTTGTATTAGGGACCTGACAAGTATCACATTTCTACCACCTTGTGCATTCATTCCTTGAAATATAACTACAGTCAGATTCTAATTTGCCAAACACCTATGCCTCTCTTTCCTGTCATCTATGAAGGAGTATTTTCTTGATATAGAAAACTAGCTGTCTTTTTTTTTTTTTTGCTTCCCTGAAAAACAAAAAATATGTATTCTAATTTGAGTGATAACATGACATCAAAATGGCAAATTGTCACTCTGTCTGGGAAAATTAAGATTTGCTAAGAATAACAGACTCCAGTAGAGATTTCACTTGGAGGAAAAACTTGTATGACAGCAGGTTTTTTCTTTGCCTGTAAGCATGCTAAATAATGTCTTTAATGTTCATTTGTCTAATTTCTGTGTCCACGGCTCTGATCCCACACTGTAATTCATTTCCACATAAAATGTCTCAAAGTTAAGGGGAACAAGTGCATTAGTGAAAAGCAAATATACTGAACTAACATGTTAGACTTAAATGACAGGTGCTGTTTGACACAGCCTCCTTATGGGAGCCTAAACAAGATGTTAAGGATGAAATTTAGTGGCATGAATTACAAGTAGTGAAACTGCCTATATTTACCGGTGACTAGTATCATTTGGTGCACTTAGGATATCCAAGACATATCCATGGGACTGGGGGAAGATCATAGAAATGCAGGAGAAGCTCAGCTTTCTGGCAAGACTTGCTTTTAAGTTCAAGTTAGGTCATCTTAAACCCACCTGCAATTTAAGCTCACTTGAAAGAAACACAGAAGGCATAGTTCAGTGGACTAGGGCATTTGATACACGCACATGTGCTTGGCAGATGTGATGCAGGACAAACAGCATGCCTACACCATTCTGGAGCAGCTGGATACCACACGCTGTGCCTGAGGACATCTTAAATGACACTAAATGCCATTTTTAAACAACTGAATTTTCCACTTACTGCCCCCCAAAAACTTTAAAAACCATTAGCCATGATAATCTATTGTAATATAGCAAAAGAAGGCCACACTTAGGCAAGGAATTATAATGTTAATTGCTCCAGAATAAAAATTGGATATTGTTAACAGATGGATTATTTCCCATTGTTATCTTAACGTTGTTCCAAAGCATGTTCAGTACATCTGCCGAGCACTTTACAGTCCTCATTGCCAATGACAACTCGCAAATACCAAGCAAGATGGTTTTGCATTGCCCAGTTCTGTACAGCAGTGTTTCACATAGCCAACAGATTAACACTTGCTCATACTCCATCACTGAGAGCTCAGGTAGGACTGGAAACAATTTTATGAGACTCTTTTGAGTTCACTAAACAGAATGTTTTCATTAACTGTTAATTGTTCTTTCATTCTCAGCACGGATGATGTGCAAATTAATGATCCATATGTAGACAGAGCTGAAGCAAAGGCCTGTGATTGCCGCAAGAGCCTCTGAGCGCTCGCACATTTCTGTCACAGGCAGTCTGCTGGTGAAAGGGCTGAGTTATGTGATTCATACTTATGAAGATTTTGAAAGTTTATTTCAGCCAGATTACCCCATCAGTTAAAATACTGTAAGTGAAGGATGACTTCTAATGAACTAATTTACCAGTGTAAAATAAGCAAAACCACGGAAAGCAATCAAATCATTTTAGATTGCATGCATGCCTTCTATCCATTTACCCTTCTGAAACTGTTTATTCTTTTAGTTAGCAGCTTCTCAATAAAAGAATGTAATTTTGCCTTGTTTGTTATTCTTAGATGTCTAGAATCATCCAAAAGAACTGACTTCAGTATTTTATAAACTAGCTGGTTTATACTCCACTTCCACTTAGCAGTTTTCATTATTGTAAATGCTTTAAACAAATTAAGGGTTCTGCCTTTATCAGGTTTGAGATTTACAGTCCTAAATACGTTCAGATCTGCCCAGCAGGATACTTAATAGTAATACAAGAAGGGTGCAAACTGGTGAGTTTACAGAGTTAAAACAGGTAAATTAAAGAAACTTGAAGGTTGAGAAAGTCATGGCAAAATATTAAACTGAAAAAGCTCAACACTGGCAGTGAGACACTTTTGAAGAGAGGTGTTAAGTATACACAAACATTTGAAAGGTAAAATACCTGCTACCGAGAAAGCTGTTTTATAGGAGTGCCAAGCTGAAAAGCACAGGACAAAGCCTGTGAGAGTGTATGGACAAAGCATTCCTCACAGAAGGGTTCCAGCTATAGTAAAAGAAAAAACAACCCAAAACAGAAGAGAGTTCTTTAGAAAACAATGCAAAACCTAAAACAGAAGAGACTCTGCTCCATCTAAGAACTACCCTGCTTTGGACTGAGAAACATTATTCCTCCTGTGCTCCCTGCCTGAGTTGCAGGAATCTGAAGAAAAAAAATCAGTAAACCTAATTATTAGAATCTCAAAAGTTAAAAATCACACAGCCCAAGCAAAGACCTAAACTGAAAAAAAAATGCCAAAGCAAAGAAAATGCCAGGGACTCTCTGAATTCCTTAAGGAACTTCTTCATTGTTGTTGTTTAGCATGAAAGGTGATCAGATACTATGATAATGGAGTATAAAACTATATTGTGAGTTATTTTCAAGATAGAAACAGTAAGACTGGCTAAACAAAACGTAAATCTAATTATGTGGACTCTCCCAAAGGTTGTTGTTTCTGCCACATTAAAAAGAAACCAAAACAAGACAAGCATGCACTAGAAAAAAACTCCTGAAATGTCTTGAGGGAAAAAAAAATCCTTTACAGACATGAGGACAGAGGATATGACCTTAAGGGACAACTTTCAAAGTGCTTTCATCTTTAGCTGTAAATTGAGCATGCTGCCTGCAGGCACAAACAGGATCTAGGCTTGCAGATAAGATTTTGCAATGTTCTCAGACCACTGTTGGGTCAGTCACTTATTTGCATGCAGTAGATCTGCAAGAGGCCATTAAGGATTCTTCTAAAGTTGGTATGACAGGTTATTTCTTCTCTAATTCAAGTGTTTCTGTGACAGCATACAGTAATCTACGAACAGTTTACAGCACAGTTAAGAGTTGAACTTGATGATCTTAAAGGTCTTTTCCAACCGAAATGATTCTATGATTCTATGAACATACTCAGGAATGTTCCACACTCTACATCCAGCAAGCCACACAAAGCAATAAATTTAATACATCAGCAGGCTCACAGCTTTGCACTACCAAGGATATTATGCCATTATTTACTTATAATGTCAACTTTAATTTCATTGTGGCCCCGTCTTCAACTTACTTCTTCCTTCGTAGCTCCCCCAAGCCTTTTCCACTTTTTTTCATGGTCTTTCATGCTGGTGTCTCTCTTTCTGCCCTCCTACTTCAACTAAAAGCATCTGTTCTGAGTCTGCAAGAGGCTGCAGGTTTTACTGTGCTTTCTGGCATCCCTGAACTGTGGCTTTACTTTCAAAAGCAGTTAAACTCGAAAAATGCAAACTCTTTATTCAGCTTCCTTAAATAGATTTTTCAACTTTCAATTTCCTGCTGTTATGGACAAACACAAGAGGATATGCTGACACACTCAAAGAACAGATGACATTAGTTGGAGAGGAAGGGTGTACAAACAGAAGTTGGAGTGATTTATTCAGAAAACATGTTTTTCTTGTGATGCTGCAATGGCTCTTTTAATTAGTTAGTTTTGGGAGGCTTCTCTTATCACCTAGAGTTGATGCCAGCATTAGTGAGAAACAGGACGGCAAATAGGAAGCCTGATATTTTCAGCAGTGACTGGTGGTAGTTTGTGCAAAGGAGACACGCAGGGAGCTGCAAGGCATGGATACACAGTGCTTTCTACAAAGCAGGACCCACTGTAGTTTCTTGAAAAATGCTTCAGCACCCCAAAAATCCTTATGTTTTTAAACAATCCTGATCTTAGCATTTTATTGTCTTCACAGTGTATCACTCTGAAGAAGTACTTGGAGGAATTTCTGAAGGACCATTCCCCTTCTTCTGCTAGTGGGACCTTCTCCCATACACAGCCTCAATCGAGTTAGTTAGGTCACTTATAATGTGATCAGAATGAACAGGAGAACCACAGTGTGGCACGTTGCATTAAAGAAGCCACCACTATCACTTTAAATAACCAGTATCAAGTGGTGTTTTATTTCAAGCCCTTGGTTTCCTCCAGCATCCACTGCAAAATCCATCTGGCAGAAATG
Organism: Aegotheles bennettii; assembly: GCA_013398125.1. Lineage (NCBI taxonomy): Eukaryota > Metazoa > Chordata > Aves > Caprimulgiformes > Aegothelidae > Aegotheles > Aegotheles bennettii. The sequence continues at coordinate 68,747 of VZRW01006789.1, read as the reverse complement.
ACCTCACCATTCAAATATAAGACCAGCCTCCCTGCCTTTCCTCTGTCCTTGATGCAGCCACTGCTGTCCTGTCACTCAGGTCACAGACTGTGCTTTCTTCGTATCTAGTCTTGCCATTAAAATGTATTGAGAAATTACTGTGTAGCCATAATTAATTTTTTGTTCTTTTTGTCCTCCAAAGACATTGTCAGGGAGCAGTGAGGGCTGGCTGTTCCCAAAGGGTTACAATTGCACTGGACAATGCTGTAAACTCAGATTTATGAAGAAATCTTTGCTAGAAGCAACATGTAAAAATAAGGTAAGTGTAGAAAGAAGCTGTGTTGGAGAAGACCAACTTATAACTACAGTACTTGTATAGCTTTTTTAATTAGCAATGAAAAATATTTTCTCAAATTTCATTTTATTATACATAAAATATCTGTAATATGCTAGTGGTTTTTAAAAGCAGATGCACAGCCTCATCAGTTTTTCATGTTTTCCATTTGTTTATACTGTTACAATGGAAGTTGTACTATGGGACAGGAAACCAGCCTCAGAGGACAGAGGCGAGGATGCTACGACTTTTTACTAAATCCACTACACAGACACAGCACCCATAGCAAGGTCCTGTGCAAGGTATCAGCATGATACCTTAGCATATCTTAAGCATACACAGCAGTATGCAGCACTGGCCAAGCACCGTCCGCCTTCGTGGGAGAACTGGGAGCTTTATGGCCGGGTCGCGAGCTCAGTCTCCCTGATCTAAAGATCATATAGCTCACTGCATTCTGTACATCTGCCTGCTTGTTTTCCTCCACAGACCATGGTTTTCTAGTCTTCATACCAGTCAGGTGTAAGCCAAATATTTCATGGCAGTGAAGGTTATATTATTATTATTATAGTTTAACATTACACTACTAATAGTGTAAGCATTATTTCTGATACACATAATGGAAAATAAAAAAAAATGCAGTATAATTGCATAGTGCATGACTAGGAATGTGGGACAGTATGATGCCATGCTGAAAGAAAAGCCTAAAGCAATGGAAACACCTATTTCTTCCTAAGTATTTCTGCCAACATCACATCACTATACCACTAGATAGAGCAGTTGCTGTTGCTCTCGCTGGTAATCTCCTACTCAGAACATGCATAGTCAGCATAGGTTTAATGACTACTGTTCGTGCCCAAATCAGCGGCCACAGGCATCAGCATCAGTATAGATGACTATGATGTTTACCTAAGAAGAAACACTCCAGCCCTGCATCCCAGGCAGCGATCCTGACCCAGGTTCCTGGGACCAGGTTTCCATTGCAGGTAACTTACATCTAGAGAATATATTCAGGATTTAGATTGTGAATGGCTTAATTTCTGTGAATAACCTTCTTTATACTTTGGGTAAATAATAAAGTTTAGCAGCTCAAGATAGACTCACATTGCTGGCTCTTCGGGTTTTTCCCCACAGAAAAAAAATAGCAAGGAAATGAAGCCCCTGCACTCAGAGCTGTGGACTGCACTGAAATTCAGCTTAGCTAACCCTGCAGCACCATCTCCCTAGGCCCATTAGACTTGCTGAGTGTTATTTGCAAGTCTGCTCAGGAGCACTGAGAACAGAAGCTTTTATTACTATATGGTCCCACTGAAAATAACTGAAAAAGATTTTGCAGCCTAGAAAAAACTAGAAATACGAATGAAATTAACTCTGCCTTATCTAGTATTCATTTAGTTATTTTTAAGAGTAAGAATTTCTGTCAGGATTCTCCCCCACTGCCCCCCCAAAATCTTAGTCAAATATTCATTAGCCAAATAACTGGTTTAGATCTACTGTTTTGTCCTGAAGGTCTAGGCAAATCTAGGCTTTGTTGGTTTTAATTCCCCCC